>MU223342.1:475007-498170 GCA_018584345.1 Thuja plicata | reverse complement strand
CATCAATACACAAGAGAAGTTGAGTAATAGGCATCTAAAATGGATGGAATATCTCCAAGCCTTTACATTTACCATTAAGCATAAGAAGGGTTAGTTGAACAAGGTTGTTGATGCACTGAGTAGGAGAATTTTGACAGTCCAAGAAGTTTAGTTGAACAATATAGGGATAGACAGTTTTAAGGACCTCTATCAAGTAGATGAATATTTTGGGGAGGCATATCAAGTGTGCCATGATTTTCAGAACCATTTCCATAGAAAATTCTCTGAGTTCACATTGCAGAATGGATTGTTATTTAGAGGAAATCAGTTATGTGTTCCAAGGGGTTCTATGAGGATGAATCTAATACAAGACAAACATAATGGATCTATGAGTGGAAACTTTGGTATAACCAAGACCTTGGAGTTAGTACAGAGGTTTTATCATTGGCCTAAGTTGACAAAAGATGTCACCAAATATGTGGAACAGTGTGTAGTATGCATGAAGGCAAAGGGAGGTAGTAGAAATGAAGGCTTGTATCAACCCTTACCTATCCCAAATAGACCTTGGGAGTTTGTGAGCATGGACTTCATAGTGGGTCTACCAAAGACTAAGCAAGGCTATGATAGTATATATGTAGTAGTTGACAAATTTAGCAAGATGGGGCATTTCATTCCATGCAAGACTGCTAGTGATTCTAGTCACATATCTTATCTATTCTTTAAAGAAGTTGTAAGGATTCATGGACTACCCTTAAGCATTGTATCTAATAGGGATGTTAAGTTCATGAGCCATTTTTTGAAAACATTATGGAACAGATTGGGTACAAACTTATCTTTTGGATCAGCATACCATCCTCAGACTGATGGTCAAATAGAGGTGGTTAATAGGGTGTTGGGTAACCTATTGAGATTCCTAACCAAAGAATATGGTTAGACATGGGATGTAGTGATACCTCAGGCAGAGTATGCCTATAATGACAGTAGGAACAAGATGATAGGGAGAAGCCCATTTGAAATAGTTTATGGAATGCATCCTAGGGGAGTTTGTGAGCTTAGGGATCTTGGAGGAAGGGAGTAAAATATGGGCATGTTGAGGATTTCACTCACACTATGAAGGTGATCCGAGAGCAGGTCAAGAAAACTATACGAGACAGTCAGCAAAAGTTGAAGGGCAAAGTGGATGAGAAGAGGAAAGATATCCAATTCCAAGTATGAGAATAAGTTATGGTTCATTTTAAAAAGTCAAGAATGTAGAAAGGAGTCCCTACTAAATTCCAGATGAAGAGAATAGGCCCATGCAAATTCCTAGCTAAATATGGGGCTAATGCCTACAAGGTAGACTTACCTTCTGATTTGAATATCTCTTCTACTTTTAATGTGCAGGACCTAGTTCAGTTTAAAGGTCCATTGACTGAGATTAGTAAACATAATAAAGGAGTTCAAAGTGATGTAGACCCTGATGTGGTTTCTACCAAACAACAATTGACAGCTGAGGGAGTTTTGGATTCAAGAGTGCAAAAGACAACTAGACACAAGGTGTATATGGAGCACCTTATCAAGTGGAAAGATAGACATGAATCAAAGGCTTCATGGATTGCAGAATATAATTTCAAGAAGTTGGGCATTCCTGACTCTTTATTGTCTACATGAGTGACTTTACTTTCCCTTTATGGGGGAGTATGGTGCAGGAGCACCTAGGTAAGGCTCTTTGGTAGCCTAGGGTTTCTAGAGTTCTTTTGGATTGTAGTGGTTCTAGCCAAACCACTAGTTGAATAATAGGACTAGAGGTTTCCTAAGGTGTGTGTTAGGTCTTTAGGGAAGGTATTTTTAATTTTTTTGGGTCTTTTAGGAAACAAGTGCCAATTTGGACCCTAATTGCCAATGTTGTGGCAATGGTGTAAATCAAGCACATAGGGGTCAAATTTAGAAAGAGAACATTTTAGGATGTAAGAGAGGTAAGCATGGTATAACTAGGTCTATTATGATGTGTTCATGGTCTTAAAACAAAGTTTAGAGTGAATTTCCTAAAATTGTGGAAAGTTGTCAAAATTGACAATGTTGTCATTGACAACAATTGTGCAAGAAGATAATTTTTGATGAAATGGTTATTGTAACTATCTGAAACCATTGGATTAGGGATGGGGAAAATTATAAGAGGCCTTCCTTGACCTGTAAGCAAGGTTGGTGAGAATTTTGAATATACAAGATTTTCTATGTGTGCATTTTCAAAGCAATTTTAGTGAGTTTTCTTGTTTACAGTAATTAGATGGATTAGATATCAGTCTTCATTCATGGATTAATGTAGGGTAGGTTAATTTGATATTATATGTGGAGTTATTTTGTGAATTTTCAGTTTTTATATTGGTTTAGTTAAATTCTTTGTATTTTACCCTGTCGCTGGTCTGAACCAGGCAGCTGGTTAGACAAATGGGGTCTTAACTCAACTTGCCACTGTAGATTATGTATGGGCTCTTGGCATGGGTGAGGAGACTCCATTTAAATTATTTTTACAGAAGGAGGGACCCAAAGAAGTAGTTTTTCTATTTTTGCAATGATTCCCTAGGCGAGCCTGTTGTGCATGGCTAGGGACTGAGAAACATTGCAAGTGATGCAAGGAGGGTTGAATGCATTGGTGGATTTAACCAGAGATCATCAAGGGATATATTAATGTGTGAAAGACCCCCAATTCAAAGGAGAAGGTTGGAGGAGTTGTTTGGTGGATTGAAAGAACACTTTTGTGTACAGACTGTCAAAAAGCCCTAAAACCTTGATTTTTAGGCATGATAGTAGGAAGGGTTGTACGAACAAATTGAGGATTGGAGACCTTGAAAATATAAAATTTATTGATAAAGGGTGTTTGAATCCTAAACCATTTTGGAGGCTTGTGTGGGGAAATTTCAATTTATCTTCAAATTGGCAAGAAAAAGGCCTAATTGGCTTGTATCCCTATTTGGGGTGAGAAAGGTGCATTGTGAAGCACTTGATTGTTATGTGTTTGTGAGTGATGTATGCAGGGGTTAAAATGGAACTAGTGGAGGTCTTGATGACCTATCCTTCCATGGAGCTAAGTCCTAAGAGGAATTGAGACAATTCTAGAAGATTGAGGCTAGGAAAGACCTAGTTAGGTTATGTTGCAGAATGGAGTATTTTTGATCAGTACTATTGGTGTACACTAGGTGAAAGGTTAGGATCTTGTGTCAAGATACCTAAGGAGAGAAAGGTTGAGCATAGAACCCTACTAGGTCACTGAAAATGCCTAAGGAAACCCTAGAGGAGAATAGGGTAGAGAGCAAGCCTAGGTGTGTTACATCACCACTGTTAGTCAACTGACACTGAATAATCAACTCAGTTAACACTGAGTTTCTTTAATGCCTGACCATGACTGAAATGCCCAAGTGAATCAGTCAACACTGAACATCTTCAATACCCGACTGATCTTGGTCAACACTAAAAACTCTTTCCATTCACCAACTGTGCTCGGTCAGGATGTAGACATTTGTGTAACATCACTACATAAGTGTATATACATGTGTAACATCAATGACAATAAAAAATTGAATAATTGTCTTCAATAATCAACCTCTTTGGAATTGATGGCAACACAACATGTCATAATAGAAATAATTGTAGAGAAACAAAAAACTTTCTTTAATGTCTTTAGCTTCATTTTGATTCTCATCCAAAAACTCCCTCTTTCATCAAAATTTTTCTCTTGATTAATTTATTTTGTATTATATCAAAATCCCTCTTTGACAAAAGATGCCAAAGACTCCATCTCCACAAATACTAAAATCAATACCAATAGTCAATACCATTTCTCTTTTAAATTGTAATGTACCTAAATGTACTAATTCATCTACAATGGGCTCTGATGTACTTGCATTAACTGATAGATCTTCACTGTGGCTCAGGTTGATGCATCACTAAACAATATTTTAGTGAGCTTTAGTTAGGGGAAGCACCCCTAGCTTTCCTCTAAGATACAAAAATGCATCCTTAGGTAAAGGTTTGGTGAATATGTCTTTAACTTGTTATTTAGTACTCACATATTCCAACCTTACTTCTTTATCATGTACCAATTCCCTCAAGAAATGATACTTTATTTATATATGCTTGGTTTTTGGTGTGCATTATAGGATTCTTTGAAATTTTAGTGGCACTAGTGTTGTCATAGTAGATAATAACTAGTGTTGTCACACTAACCTCTTTCCAAGAAAGAAAGCTCCACCACTGGTGCTTTTCCTGTCATCAACACTTCTAGCCCAATCAGCATCAGTGAATGTCTTCAAATCAAAGTTCCCACCTTTCTTATACCATAAACCATAGTCTTCAGTACCCTTCAGATATCTCAAATTTTTTTTGATTTCCATTTGGTGATTGTCTCTAGGATTAGCTAAAAATATTGCAACAATACCAACTGCTAATGCAATATCAGATTTGGTGTGAACAACATATTGCAATTTTCCAATCATGGATCTTTAGTTGGTCTGATCTACCTCCTTTGAATCATCATCCTCAGACACTTTTTGTCCAGTGCACATGGGTGTTCCAACAGGTTTGGAATCTTCCATTCCAAATTTCTTGAGTATCTCCTTGATATATTTTGATTGAGTAATGTAGCTACCATCCTTCATTTGACGTACTTGCAATCCAACAAAGAATTTGATCTCACCAAACATAGACATCTCAAACTCTTTACTCATAGCTACAGAGAATGATTTGCATAAGTCATCATATCTAGTGAATAATATGTCATCAACAAATATCTTTGCTAACAATATTTTGTTCTGTAGTCCTTCTTTGATGTACAAGCTACTATTATCATTAGTTCTTTGAAATCCAATACTTACTAGATAACCATGAAGTCTTTCATATCAGGCTCTGGGTGCTTTCTTTAGTCCATACAATGCTTTTTGTAGCTTGCAAACCATATTCCTTCTGCTAGGATCAACAAATCCTTTAGGTTGCTCAATGTAGAATTCTTCTTCTAGGACTCCATTCAGAAATGTAGATTTCACATCCATTTGATATAATTTGTATCCTTTATGTGTAGCATATAATAGAAGAGTTCTGACTCCTTCAAGTCTTGCAACAGGATCAAAATTTTCTCCATAATCAATACCCTCTTCTTGAGAATATCCTTTACAAACTAGTTTGGCCTTGTTTCTATAAACTTCACCATTTTCATTCATCTTATTTCTAAAAAAACACTTGGTTCTAATCACATTATTGTCCTTTGGCCTAGGCACAAGAGTCCAAGTTTTTTTCTTCTCAATCTTCTCAATTTCTTCATTCATTGCCTCTATCCAAATTTCATCATTCAATGCATCTTTAACAGTTCTAGGTTCAAATTCACTTACTAATCATGTACCTTTGAGTTTTTTCCTTGTCATTACACCTTCTGTCTGATCTCTAATTATTTTCTCAGGTACATGATGCCTTCTAACATAATTGGAGAGTACTGGATCCTTCAGTCTTGATTCTGGACTTGATCCACTAGGTCTATCATTCTCAAACATTCTTTCATGTTCTTCTGTCTGATGCTCAGGTTCCACTATCTTTGACTTGGGTTCCTCTGTCTGTGACTCGGTTCCCTCTGTCTATGACTAGGTTCCCTCTGTTTGTGACTCAGTCTCTTCTAACAGCATCTCAGGTCGCACAGTCTATAACTCAGGTTGTACAATTTGTGTTAGTATATTTAGTGGTTGACAGTTTTGTTGTCCAATCACCATTGCTCGAGTCATAGGCATAGTGTCAGGTTCATGATACACAAAGTTCATGTAGTCTTCAGGCTCTTTACTGCTCTTCTCTTTACATCTTTCTGCAAACTCATCAATCTTGACATGTACACTTTCTATGACTTTATGAGTAGTAAGATTCAGACATTTGTATGCTTTGCTTTTACATCAGTAGCCTAGGAATATTCCTTCATCACTTTTTGCATCAAGTTTTCCATTTCTTGCTTCCTTCAAGATGTAACATTTATTTCCAAATACTTTGAAATAATGAGAATTAGGTTTATAGCCATACTATAATCCAAAAGGTGTCTGGTTACTACCTTTCTTCAATTTAACTCAGTTCAAGGTGAACACAATAGCGCTGATGGCCTCCTAGTATTTGGCAGCAACATTCTTTTCAATCATTAGGGTTCTGGCACAATCCATAATGGATCTGTTTCTTCTTTCTACTATTTCATTCTTTTGTGGTGTACCAGGGGCAGATACATGTCTTTTGATTCCTTTTTCATTACAGAATTCATTAAACTCATTAGAAATGAATTCTCCTCCTCTGTCAGATCTTAGATATTTTAGTTTCTTTCCTGTTTCCTTTTCAACTCTTGCAAGATACCATTTCAATTTCTAAAAAGCTTCTAATTTTTCTTTGAGAAACATGACAGTCATCATTTTGGAATGATCATCAACAAATAGAATAAAATACTTTTCTTGAGTATAGCTTGTTGTTCCAATTGGTCCACAAAGGTCAATATGTACCAATTCCAAGATTTTATTTATATTGTAATTCTTTCTCTTGAAACTTTTTTTTTCTCATTTTTCCAATTTGACATTGTTTGCATATTGCTAACTCAGGTTTCTTCAAAATAGGAATACCTCTAACTCTCTTGTACTTGCTTATGTTTACTAGATTATCAAAAATTACATGACATGAACTTTTATGCCATAGAAAACTTTCTTCTACCTGTGAAATAAAGCATGAATTTTCAGTGAGATCAAGATAGAATATATTACCTTTTGTTTTCCTACTAGTTCCAACTTGGCTCCCTTTACCATCCAGCATCTTGGCCTTACCATTCATGAATTCTACCTTGAAGCCAATATTGTTCAACTGTGCTACACCGAGTAGATTTCTCCTTAGTCCTTCAACCCAATAAGAATTATCACATTTGATTCATTCTGTCAGAGTAATGCAACCTTTTCCTTTCACATAGCAGTGTTCATCATTCCTAAAATTGACACTCCCACCATCATAGTGCTCAAGAAGTTCAAATTTTTTCTTATCGCCAGTCATGTGATGAGAACAACCACTATCAATTATCCATGTGTCATTTTTACTGATATGTGAGAAAAGTGATATCTTTTCATCTAACTCATCCTTAATAGAAATATAAACAATTTCATCTTCTTCTTCATCACTATCAGAATCTTTAGCAATATAACAAGATTTCTTACCTTTTTCCTTGTAGATCTTGTAGTTCTTGAAATCTTTCTTGCCTTTGTACTTGTTGAACTTTTTCTCATCTTTGTCTTCTTTGTTAGGACACTTGGCAACAATGTGACCAACCTCATTGCATGAAAATAAAATCAATGGCATTTTTCCTTTGTATTTTCCTTTGGCAACTCTCCTTGCAAGTAATGCTTCAATGAAATCTAGATATTCATCATCAAATTCATCATCACTATCACTTTCAATCTTCTTCTCTTTTGAGAATTTATCCTTTTTACCAAAGTTTAATTTAGCTTTGAATGTAGACTCAAAATTACTAGAGCTAGGAGAATAATTGTCAAAGTTGTCCAGCTCAAAAGTTGAAAGCCTTCCAACTAATGTATCCAGAGTTATATCCTTATTGCACCTCATCTCTTGAATAGCTGAAACTATAATAGCATAGATAGGAAGTAAAGTTCTTAATACCTTGCTGACCATTGTTGTATCTTCAATTATTCCTCCTGCAGCTCTGATGGCACTCACAATCTTCTTGATTCTTTCACTTTATCTTGTAATGTCTTCTCCTTCTTTAATTTTCAGCTGATCAAATTGTCCTCTGAGAATTTCTACTTTAGCTCTCTTTACATTTGCATCTCCTCCATGAATGTCCTATAATTTTAGCTTCCACATATCATAGGCTGTAGGGAGTCCTTGAATTCATCAAATTTTGAGTAGCTGAGTGAAGAAGCTATATCAATCATCATTATGTTATGAAGCTTTTGTTCCACAGTCATAGTTTTTGTTGGTTCCACATATTTTCTGTCCAAAAATTGCAAACCAACATCTCCAATAGTAGATAGATGTAGCTTCATCAGCTCTTTCTACACAAGGAAGTTTTCTTTGTTTAGATTTGGGATCTCCCTTCTGTAAGACATCTCTGATATTTAGCTTAGGCCTCGAAACCTTCTCTGAAAGCACTTGAAGTTCTGATACCAATTGTTGGAAATGAGATAAGTATCTGAGAGGGGAGGGGTGAATTAGTTAGTCCAAAACAAATCGCTTGTCCCTTAGATGTCTTAAACAATATAACACTGTTACTCGGTTAATTAAGATATTCTTCTGTAACTCAGGTGTCAAAGAAATCTTTATGATATCCAATGCAATTATACTTTAGTGATTAGGTGCAGAAATATAAAGCATGAAACAAATAACATATACATAGGTGACACCAAGATTTAACATGGAAACCCAATATGGGAAAAACCACCAATGTAACTAGTTATTGTTTTTCACTCTTTTGAAGTGAGCCCTGTTAGGAGCCAACCTTGTTAAAGGTTACAAAAAAACACTGTTAGGTGTGACCCTGTTAGAGGATTTAAATCACCCTGTGAGGAGTGGCCTTGTTAGAGGTCTTCAACACTTCAACATAGAAATGCTACCTTGTGAAAGGATTTACAAAAAGATTTTAAGTCTACTTTGTTAAGATATTTGAGATCACTGCTACAATTGTTAGAAAGTAACAATGAATTGAACTATATGTGTAAGCAACTGTCTTTGCTGATTCAGATCTCTGTTCTTATTATAACTAGATCCTTTGCAGCTCTGGGTATTCTATACTCAATCAGAATCCCATCTGATTTCACCTTCACTCTTCATATTACAGAATTCCACACTTCTTCTTGTCTTCAAAATATTCACACACTCACATTTAATCCAAACTTGACCTTTCATATATATGATAAGCCCTGTCAAGTCAGCTTGAATATAATTCTAAATAAGTAATAAATCACAATTCAGTCAGCCTCATATAACCAATTAATTATAGAATGTAAACCATTGTTATTTGGCTGACATTGAATAATCAACTCGGTTAACACTGAGTTTATTTAATGCCCGACCATGATTGAAATGCCCAAGTGACTTGGTCAATAGTGAACATTTTCAATACCCAACTGATCTTGGTCAACACTAAAAACTCTTTCCATTCACCAACTATGCTTGGTCAAGATGTAGACATTTGTGTAACATCACTACATAAGTGTATATACATGTGTAACATCAATGTCAATACAAAATTGAATAATAGTCTTCAAAAGTAACCAGATCATGAATAACTCAAATGATTCCTCCAGAACCTCAACACCAATCATCGGTCAAATATTTATCAACTATCACTCAAGAACACAAACACTGTATCCTATAAACAACTCTATCTCTACTCACTGATCACCTAACCTACACACCTATCACTCAAATTAGTTGTGGTTGCAACTGTAGCATTTGAACACTGTTGACCACCATATCCTTTGACCATGCCACAAGATACATCAAATATTTGACACAACATTCAAATAATCTATCACTTGTCATTAACTATTTTGGAAATTGCACTGTTATACTTCAACCGATCATAACGTTCACATAAGATCACTTCAACAAAAATCATCATGCATTAGACATCTTGAGAAATACCTATCTCCCATAGATATATAAACCACTGAAACTCACTATACCCCTTAATTCAACACAATTATGTTTGGCAACACACTAAGAACACAAGGTCAATAGTTTACATCAATGACAACATAATATATGATCATCCTATAATCAAATTTGCATCATGACATCTCCAAAACTCACTTACCATCACTGCATCAGATATGTCAACATTTTGATGTTATTTTGACAACTCTAATCTCTTTTTGACAAAGGTAATCTAATTTTGCATTTGAATTTTTGGTGTGCAGCCATCTACAGAGTTGCGCACTACTTCAAAGAGGCTCGGTTTTGATGATCCATCAGAACCATAGAATTTGATAAAGACATATAATGTTAGTTTTTTTCATTGAAGGACCGATTCATGTATATATTCAACATTTTATTATATATATCAACCTTTGCATGGCATGTACAACATTTTTTTAAAACTGTTATTAACTTTTATTGTACATTTAGATATATATGAAAGTTGATATCCTATCCAATTTGTTCATTGTGTACCTGTCTTTATACTTTTAAACAAAAATATTTACAATTGAAATATGATTTGATTTGTTCATTGTTTGCATGTCTTGGTAATAATATCACAATAGTTTTATTCATTTCATTTCATTTGTTGCAAACATTTATCTTACTAGAATGCAAACAAGGAATCAAAATGAATGAAAATGGATATTTATCCCCATGCTTTTAACAAAAATAAAAAATTTAAATATGAACGTAGATTATTGTATAGCAAAGGATATGCAAGTCATTGGGTGTATATTTTTAAATGATACTTTATTCTTATTTACCACCATCCAATCCTACTTTGAAGGAGATGAATCCAAATTCCTAATGTAGAGGCAGGGATATGTATAGGACACTCACAAACAAATTCAATAATTACCACTCTCCAAATTGCAAAGTAGGTATTTAAGAAAACATGGGCTTGAAAGGAAATCTTCAAAAGAGGACTTGGCTCATGGCTCCTCCTTTAATCACCTTGCTATTATAGCCCTTGATCCTTTCAAAATCATGGTCAGTCCTAATGAGAATCATAATAACTTCAATTTTATTCACATACCAAGATCGCATACATACTATCATGACTAGATCTCATACCCTTACTCTTGGACTCCTTCTAATGACAAATTGTGCATTGATCCATTTGATCATATGTTCAACTTGTCTCAACCTCTCAACCCTTGACGGGGAATTATTTAACACAAATTTTAGAAAGGTTTCTTGATCTAAAGGACAGATGTATTCATCAAAATCATGCAATCATACTGTGAACTTGTCCTTTTGTTGTCCCTTTGAATAATGTTCTTATTTTTACACCCAAATGTCTTTTCTTTCCAATCAAAGGTATCTTATATCTTGTTTTATTCGTTGTTGTCACAAACCAATAATGATATCATGTCTGGTTGGGAAGTTTTACCCTAGGAATGGTCTCATTTTTCCTCTTGACACACCTAAATGTCCAATGGCATACCCTATCACTGATGTCCTGTATGTTCCCTAAGTGTATAAAACCATCAAATTTTGACAGTTTATTTCTCATAAAATGCGGCACCTACAAATGATCCATATGAACCTATAGGGTTGTGTTAGGCCCCTCTATAATAAATTTTTTAGTAATAACTGAGAGGGGGGGTGAGTCAGTGGCCTCAACCCAAAAACTTAGTACCACAATATTAAGCCTCTAGTTGTCTTCAGTCCTATAAGATGAATGCCTTCAATTATACTTATCAAATTAATATTTCTCAGAATGCTTTGTTAAACCTTTTTTTGTATATTTACCGAATAACAGTCTGTTAATTTACTGAAAGACAGTAAATTATCTAGAGTATACCGATCAACCAGATTAGCTATGTGTAATTAAAAACACTAAAGTAATGACTCATAAACACATTGACAGATGGATTTTTAACATGGAAACCCTATTAAGGGAAAAACCACTTGGGACCGGTAACCCAAAATTTTCACTCTTCTGAAGTGAGCTCGGTGAAGAGCCAACCCTGTTAAAGGTTACAAACACACTATTAGGTGTGACCTTGTTAGAGGATTTAAAATTTTATTTTGTCACTTGATATTGGACATCTCTATGCTACCTTCCTTGATCAAATACTCTCTTGGCCTGTCAATAGGTATCTGGCATATCATGCTATCTTCATGATCAAAATTTTTGATACTGCTTGTGATGTAACTCAATATAGAAAGTATCTTTAAATCCCACTCCATTTAGAGAATTTATAAATCAATGGTTAAACTAAAACACTATGACCTATTCACATATACAACTTATACTTGCAGATTTTTAGATCTATTGTAAGCTCATAAAACTAATCTGATCAAAATATCTCTTTTAATACCTTTACTCCACATTTGTTCTTCTCGGTGATGCTGCACTCTGTTGCTTGATGTCCATAGAAAAATTTATCTCTTTCCTTAGCTTGATTGATCAGGACTGTATGAAGTTTCTCTTCATCAATTTCTCTTCAACATCCTCTTTTTCATTCATTCACCCTCAATTCGTAATGAATTAATTTGTCTCTTTATAGACATGATATCATCATTGTTAGGTTCTTAATTTTCTTGATATTGGCATGATCTGCAATCTTAGCCAATCAGATTTAAAGAAAAACTCTTGTTTTATCTCGCAGAGATCTTCTTGCCAACTGGGAAAAACAACTTTAAATCCTTTACTTATCTCTGGCTTTATCTTGTCGATGAAAATAATGATAACTACCAGTTAATTCCATATTTATCTCTACCAGCTAGATATTTTGTCATTTTGTAACTCAAGTTAATTTTAGTTTTTTAACTCTTTGATAGCTTCGGTCAACACTCCAGGTCTCCTCGGGCTTCTCCGTCAGTTTACACTATGATTCTGGTCATCGGTTATGCTTGTAATTCTGCTCATTGGTGTTCTTGCTCGGGCATCATCGTGACTTGAATTTTAGTGATCTTTGTCCATCGGGTTCCACTATCCGTCGGTGTTTGAAGTCAGATAATGAATGCTTGTCTTTTATGCATTACTAAGAGCATAATATTTCTCTCTGATTTTCTAAAGTTTTTGACACTTTGATTATAACCGATTAGATTATATCAAGATGACATCAATGAGAATATAATCCATTAACTGATTTAATGTCTTGCATTATCTTTCTACATTTCATTCATCAAATTAACATCTTCAAACATTCAATCAGTTACATGTCATCAAACTTGTCTTGTATTTTGAAGACTCGAAGCGGTTTTCGAAGGGAAATTTTTTTTTGTTCATGCAAATATTGTTAGATGCATTCAATGCAAAGTTGTAAGGTAGCCTATATCTCATTTTTTTCATCATGGACATGAACCAACACTACGATCACATCCGGTTGGGTAGTTTTACCTTATGCATGGTTCCATTTTTTCTCTTGACATGCTCGAATGCTCAGCGACATACCCTGTCGATGATGTCCCTTATGTGTCCTAAGTGCATAAAACTGTCAAACTTTGAGAGTTCATTTCTCAAAACATTTGGCAATTAGGAATGATCTATCTAAACCTATAGAGTTGTGTTAGGCCCCTCTAAAATAACATATTTCATATTTTGAAGACTCGAAGTGGTTTTCGTAGGGCAGTAAATTTTTTGTTCATGCAAAAACTATCAAATGCATGCAATGCAAAGTTGTAAGGTAGCCTATATCTCATTTTTTTTATCTTGGGCATGAACCAACACCATTATCACGTCTGGTTGGGTGGGTTTACCCTAATAATGGTTCCATTTTTTCTTATTGACACACTCGAACGCTCAACAACATACCATACGGGCGATGTCCCTTATGTGCCCTAAGTGCATTAAAATGTTAAAATTTGATGATTTTTTTTATCACAAATGGTGGCACTTATGAATGATCTATCTAAACCTATAGGGTTTTTTTAGGACCCTCTACAATAACCTGTCTTATATTTTGAAGACTCGGAGTAGTTTTTGTAGGGCATCAATTTTTTTGTCCATGCAAAAACCATCAGATGCACTTAGTGCAAAGTTGTAAGGTAGCCTACATCTCGTTCTATTCATCATGGGCACAAACTTACATCAAGATTGCATCTGGTTTGGTGGGTTTACCCTAGGCATGGTCGCATTTTGCATCTTGACACACCTGAACATTCAACAACATACCCTACTGTTGGTTAACAGATTGGTCTTTTTACAAATTTAACCAAATGACTCTAAAGTACCCAAAACATAAGACTAATTATGTAACTGATAGTTGAGACATTTGCAATGGTTATGTAAAAATTCTCTCTAAATTTTGATATGAAGGTACAAATCCCTTCTTTAGATAAATATAACTTTTGGGAATACTTTTAACCGAAAAGCAATAAAGGCTTACAAACATCTAGTTGTAAACATAGAGTAGATGCAAAAGAAAATGAAATACAAAGGAAAATGAACATGAGAAACTGACATACAAATAATTCTCTCATATCCATGAACTTAGACTAAAGAGAAAACATCTCCTTTCAATGAATGACTTAATCTAAAAACAGAGTTCCAAGATCAGCCAAAGTTATATTGCCAAGGGTATTGAAACTAATTACATTCAGAACACAGCTACAATGTAATCCAAAGGAAATGATAATAAACCTACAGATTAATAGATGCTTCCCTTGTTTATTCAATACCAAACATGTGAGTCCACAAACTCAGAATGTCTACAACAATGACATCTAAGGAAATATATCCTCTCTCCATGAAACAATTAGAAAACAATCACAACCCCTCCCTGTAGCACACAGACTCTAGTAAAAGAAGCGGAACCCTTCTCTTTACATGATTTCTGGTATAAATCCTTTCTCCTCTTGAGATGATTTCAGTTTTACCTTATCTCCTTTTTTTACTCAGTAACTGATTCTTGAAAATGTTTTTAACATTTTCTCTTTTCCCACGTAGCTCTTTTCATAGTTAAAATAATTGATTCTTTAAAGTTTTTTTTAAAAACAACCTTTGTTTCTTTTATTGGGATACATTATATTCATAAGGATAATAATGAATTCATTTATCATATCAAATTAAATATACATTTATCCTTTGACAAGTGGCATAAGTTGCTGATGAAGTGTTGTCATCACTTTATGACTGTTATTGGCAGTTTAGATAGTAGTGAACACAGTCATTTTTATCTCACAAACCCGAAACAATTTGGAAGATCTCTTTGTTGAGAATATGGAGAATTCGATTTCCAAAAACATACTAAAATATTAGCAACATCTAACGATTTAATAGCAAGTTATGGCCCCTACAAAATGACTGATTTTTCTATGTTTAGAAAATTCACAGTTACAGATTTGAAGATGGCAAGTCTGAAAATCTTTATGTGAAGACCACAACTGCAGTGTCAAATAACATGGATCCCATTATTATTATGATTTTTTATTGATTGTATTGCGCATGGTCACTTTAGATAATAATTTGGGTATTCATTATATAATCTAGATTTTGCTATCAATGAGTATGACAGACACCATAATTTGTCAAGCTTACTGAAGACTTTGTGATACTTTCTGCCACTTACCCAAAACAAAAATGTGAGACCACCTTTGTAGTGCTTGAATTCATATTATTGAAATTTTTATGAACCTTTGAATCCATCGAACTCTTCAAACTAGTTGATATTATTGAACTTGCTTGAAATCTCGAACCACTATGAACCATATTTAGACTTTGTGAACCTGCATTTTGCAAACTCAACCTGATATTGAACTCCAAGCACTAAATTAGTTGAACCATTTGAACTTGAAAAACCTCTTGAACCTATTTAACCCAATTTGAACTGTGTTCAAAGTGGTTCAACAAAGTGAGCTTGTGCTTCGAACCTTTTGATTCACTGATTCAAGAGTTCATCTGAACATTATCTTTACAAAACATAACCTTGTAAGAGTATTTTCAAAATAAATCATTAGGAGACAAAGGAGAATTAGGAGACAACTTCTAGGGAGACTCAATTTTAAATATTTGAAATTGGGGTGCAGAAGTGCATAAAGAATCTAGCATCTTTGGTCAAAAGTCCAGTGCCTTTTCCATTGGGCAATAGAGTCACAAAGAAATGAAATGTAGGGATTCTCTTGCAAAGAGGGTAGAGGGTGTTAGAGTAGTCATACTATATCTAATAATTAATTTATTTAATTATTAGTCTATTATACTCTACGCTTAAGTTAAACTTAGGCATCTCATTATTCTTTAGGGTTTTGGTATATCCTTTTATAATGATTCACCTCTTGCATTTCATAAGGAGTTTTTCACATCTCATTGTAACAACTTGAAACATATTGTTAATATATTTTTTTCTTGTGCATATGATGTCTCCTCTAGCTTTTTGGCCTCCATAACTTTTCCTATCTTCTGTATTTTGTTTCTTCCATGTGACAAGTTTGCGTGCAGGTGTTCTTGGGAGAATAGGGTTTCACCTATTCTAACATGGTATCAGAGCCATCTTGCTACTCGTTGTTCATGAAGAGAACAGGGGCATACGAGGGTGTTTTTCTGACTTTCATATATCATCGAAAAGCTCTTTCCGAGCACTTTTCGATGATGGAGGCTGGGGTTTTGGGTTCTACCATTTTGATAGTGTTTTTTGCTGTCAAAGTTTGATGTCTATTTTTTGCCTTCCGGGAGCCATATCTTGCTCATCTGGACTCTATTTTTTGCAAACCAGGTATCATCAGAAAGCCCATTCAATGAGCTTTTCAGTTGCAGGGGTATTTTTTCTAGATTCTACTCTAGGTTCTCTCTCCTCCAAGTTTTTCTCTTTCACACTCTGGCAGATTACTTGGGTTCTTCAGGTCCTAGGATCTCTTCTTCTGTTCCTTTGGATCACTCTTCTTTCTGACTTCTGAGAATTGTATGCTTCTCTTATGTAGCATTCTCTTTTCTTTAAATGCACTAAGATAAAGTGCCTACTTTTGCATATCTGGGATTTCACGCACCTTGTGTGTTGTTTGTACTCGCACTCCATTATAAAGTGCCATGGGGGGTTATGATGTTTTGTCATTTTGTGCTCATCCACCTTTTTCAAGTGAGCATACCTTCCACAACATTATCCCATGCTATGTGTCGGTGACACCGCCCTTTATCCTATGCTTGTACTTATATTGCACTGTTGGTGTTCCTGATTCTACATTCTGTAGATGTTTCTGGCATTGCATTTCAGTGTTCCTGTCACCCCTCTCCCTATTCAGCATTATGGGGGGGTTCTCCTGTTGGTTCTATTGCTTCCTTGGTTTGATTGATCAGCTCTTTAGACTTTGTCTTCTCTACCTGGTCATGCACTTTTTTAGTGGGGGTTCCAGCAATTACTTCTGACAGTGTTTGCAGCTTCATGCTTTGGAGATGCTTCTTGCTCTTTCTTGTTCCTTTCTTTGGGACTTTCCCTAGATTGGAGGCTTTGTTTCCTTCATCTAGTTTATTTCTTGTACTTGGGTACCTGATCAAGCCTATTTGCCGGGACCCATAGTTCCTTTCATGCATCATTTAGTCCTTAGCTATTTAGCTTCTCCCTAAGTTACACTTAAAGGGGGGTGTTAGAGTAGTCATACTATAGCTAATAATTAATTAATTTAATTATTAGTCTATTATACTCTACACTTAAGTTAAACTTAGGCATCTCATTATTCTTTAGGTTTTTCACCTTTAGGGTTTTGGTATCCTTTTATAAGGATTCACCTCTTTGCATTTCATAAGGAGTTTTTCACATCTCATTGTAACAACTTGAAACATATTGTTAATATATTGTTTTCTTGTGCATATGATGTCTCCTCTGGCTTTTTGGCCTCCATAGCTTTTCCTGTCTTCTGTACTTTGTTTCTTCCATGTGACAAGTTTGCATGCAGGTGTTCTTGGGAGAATAGGGTTTCACCTATTCTAACAGAGGGGAGCAGGGTTGAACAAGTGGAAAACACCTAGACTAGCAACAAGCCAAAGCTTGAGAATTATTCCAACTACCACTATGCACAACACAAATATATTCACAATATATACATAAGTAGGAAAAACCCCTACCATGATAACTGGAAGCAAGAAGAACTTACACAAAGCCATTAACTGGTTGGGAGAAATAGGATCCTTTCTGATGCAATGGAGGGTGCCTCCATACTACAGCCCTAAACTACTACTCTCTGGAAATTTCATTAGTACTAAACATCAAACTAAGTGTGTGCAATAGGATCATGTGCAAATTCTTATCTCCATAAAACCATCTTTCATCATAAGTTTCTAAATTTTCTTGGATATCCTGTGCAAGATTGTTCAAGAAATCTTTTGCCTTTGATTGTACATAATAACATTGAGAAAATTCTAAAATAATAGCTACATCATTCTTACAATCCTCATTGTGAAAATCATTATACTCAAAATAAATTTCAGCACCTACATTACCTTTGGTATAAAAGGTAATTTCATCTAACATAGGATCAACATTAGCTAGAAAGATTTCATCTTTTTAAACTGTGATCAAATCTGAAAATTCTCCATCCATAACTGAATTATATGAATAATTAATACCTGTACCTTTTGCACTGAGGTATTCTTGTCCAAGGGATGACAAAAATTGACCTATAACTTCTTCTTCATAAAGAGAAATATCATTTGAATTGTTGAGCAAGCTTTGAGGCTGCAAAATTTCAACATCTTGATTCCTTCCTTTCTCAACATTTATTCCACCACTATTTTTTCTAAGAAGAGGAGGCAAGCCATCATCAATTGGTTGGGAATCATAAATCTCAAAAAGAGCATTGTTTCTAACATCATAATCTTTATCATATTGAACCGTAAATTATAGCGCATTGACTTCACCCCAAGTAATCCCATCTACTGCCTTTGTGAATTGTTCCTCCATTTTGGTTACTGCTGTATTATTCTTTTTAGCTTTGCCCAAATCACGATAGAATGTGTTTAGATTTATTTTAGTAGTGTGGCTTTCCTCATCTATCACCGCACTAAGGAAATCATTGTCATTTTCTTGTTCATCTTTACTCATGGGCTCTTGGATGTTGTTTTGATAATTCAAAACTCAATAGATGTGAGAAATGAAATGAGAGGATATCACTGAGGGCTCTTCATCATCAACTGTTAACTCTTCCTTCAACCTCGCTACCCTTTTTTTCATATTCTTTCAAGTTCTTTAATTTATGATACCTTGCACAGAGACTTCTCCACAAACGATTACATGCATGATCATCTTACGTGCTGGCGTTATTCTTAATATCCTGAGAGATGCTTTCTTTGAAACTATCCAAGAACTCATGCAACACTTTTTCATCCATCTGATAGATTTCCATGATGGAGGGATTCAGTCTTTTCTTAATTACAACTTTTCTATTTGGCATGGTCATTCTACAGAGTCGCCAATCTTGCATATACAAGATATTTCAAAAATATCTGAGGAAATAAATGTAACACTAGTCTTCGATTCCTCTCCCTAGTAAAGTCACCAAAAATCTATTGGTTAATAGATTGGTCTTTTACAAATTTAACCAAATGACTCTAAAGTACCCAAAACATAAGACTAAATCTGTAACTGATAGTTGAGATGTTTGCAATAATTACGTACAAACGCTCTCTAAATTTTGATATGAAGGTACAAATCCCTTCTTTAGATAAATATAATTTTTGGGAATGCTTTTAACCAAAAATAAATAAAGGCTTACAAACATCTAGTTGTAAACACAGAGTAGATGCAAAAGAAAATGAAATACAAAATCAAATGAACATCATAAATTGACATACAAATCATTCTCTCATATCCATGAACTTAGACTAAAGAGAAAACATGAAGAGAAAACATCTCCTTTCAATGAATGATTTAATCTGAAAACAAAGTTCCAAGATCAGCCAAACTTATATTGTCAGTGGTATTGAAACTAATTACATTCAGAACACAGCTACAATGTAATCCAAAGGAAATGATAATAAACCTACAGATTAATAGATGCTTCCCTTGTTTATTCAGTACCAAACATGTTATTTCACAGACTCAAAATGTCTACAACAATGATATCTAAGGAAATATATCCTCTCTCCATGAAAACAATCAAAAACCCTCCTTGCAACACATAGACTCTAGTAAAAGAAGCATAACACTTCTCTTTTTATGATTTCTTCTATAAATCCTTGCTCCTCTTGAGATTATTTTAGTTTTCCCTTATCTTCTTTTTTTTACTCGGTAACTGATTCTTGAAAATGTTTTTAACATTTTCTCTTTTCCCACGTAGCTCTTTTCACAGCTAAAATAACTGATTCTTTAAATTATTTTTTAAAAACAACCTTTGTTTATTTTCTCAGGATACATTATATTCATAAATATAATAATGAATTCATTTATCATATCAAATTAAATATACATTTATCCTTTTACAAGTGGCATAAGTTGTTGATGAAGCGTTGTCATCACTTTATGAATGCTATTGGCAGTTTAGATACTACTTAACACAGTCATTTGTATCTCGCAAACTTGAAAGAATTTGGAAGATCTCTCCGATGAGAATATGAAGAATTAGGTTGAAAAAACCATACTAAAATCTTAGCAACATCCAACGGTTTAATAGAGAGTTATGGCCCCCACAACAGGAGTGATTTTTCTATGTTTAGAAAATTCACGGTTACAGATTCTGAAGATGGCAAGTCTGGAAATCTTTATGTGAAGACCACAACTGCAGCGTTAAAGAACATGGATCCCGTTATGATTATGATTTTTTATTGATTTTATTGCACATGGTCACTTTAGATAATGATTCAGGTATTTAGTATATAAACTAAATTTTTCTATCAATGAGTATGACAGACACCATAAATTGTCAATCTTGCTGAAGACTTTGTGATACTTTCTACCTCTAAACCAAAACAAAAATGTGAGACCACCTTTGTAGTTCTTGATTTCATATTATTGAAATTGTTATGAACCTTTGAATCCATCCAACTGTGCAAACCAGTTGAGATTATTGAACCTTCTTTAAATCTCAAACCACTGTGAACCATATTTAGACTTTGTGAACCTGGATTTTGTGAACTCAACCTGATATTGAACTTCAAGAACTAAATTTGTTGAACCATTTGAACTTGAAAAACCTCTTGAAACTATTTGAACCACTTTGAACTATGTTCAAAGTGGTTTAACAAAGTGAACTTGTGCTTTGAACCTTTTGATTCATTGATTCAAGATTTCATCTGAACATTATCTTTACAAAACATGACTTTGCAAGAGCATTTTCAAAATAAATAATTGTGAAACTAAGGAGAATTAGGAGACAAATTCTAGGGAGACTCGATTTTAAATATTTGAAATTGGGGTGCAGAAGGCAAGCCAACACCTACCAACAATGCCCCTTTTCATGTGCCCTAAGTGCATAAAATCATCAAACTTTGGTGGTCCATTTGTGAAAAATTATGGCACCTACGAATGATCCATCTGGACCTATAGGGTATGTTAGGCCCCTCTATAATAACTTGTCTCATGTTTTGAAGACTTTGAGTGGTTTTCGTAGGGCATCAATTATTCTGTTCATGCAAAAATTGTCAGATGCATTCAGTACAAATGTGCAAGGTAGCCTAAATATTGTTCTGATTCATTGTGTGCATGAACCAATAGCATGATCACATCTGATTAGGAAATTTTACCCTTGGCATGGTCCCTTTTTTCCTCTTGAAACCCCAAACACTTAGCGACATACCCTACTGACGATGTCCCTTGTGTTCCCTAAGTGCATAAAACTGTTGAAATTTGACAGTTCATTTATCAAAAACTATGGCACCTACAAACATTTTGTCTAAACCTATATGATTTTGTTAGGCACCTCTACAATAATGTGTCTCATATTTTGAAGACTCGGAGTGGTTTTTGCAAGGCAAGAATTTTTCTGTTCATGCAAAACTAGTTAGATGCATTTAGTGCAAAGTTGCAAGGTAGTGTAAATCTTGTATATTTGTCATGGGTGTAGACCGATAGTGTGATCACATCTGGTTGGGGAAGCGTACCCTAGGCATGGTCCCATTTTTTAATCTTGATGCGATGAACACTCAATGATATACCCTACCAATGATGTCCCTTATTCTTCCTAAGTGCATAAAATTGTCAAAATTTGATTGTTCATTTATCAAAAACTACGGTCATTTATTTGAAACATCAAGAGAAGCAATCAATTGATAAGTAGGAGATATTTTCCAAAACAAGTAAAATTTTGATATTTCTATCAGGATTTAATTGTGTATTTTTTTATTCAAACTCATTAACCCATGTTTCATGAGTAGTTCCCTCCAAGGTTAAACTAACGTTTCATGCACCAACCCCTTGGGTTTAACCTTGGAGGAAACTTAATGGTTAAGCGCACTTGAGTTGGAGTAGTACTGGGATGGGTGGCCTCCTAGGAAGTCTCTATGCTTCACCTCTATGAGAATCACATAGATGCAATAAGTGTTAAGTGTTCCATTCATTCTCATGAGAGATGGGTTCTTGTAAACCACTACTCGTGAAACATGGTAAATTATGAGTTTAACTCAAAAATTACACAGGTGAATCCTCATAGTAATATCACAAGAAGTAATTAAGTTCTTCAAAATATGGAAATGATCAATCAAAGTATTAGATTCAACTTAAAATATATAATTTTAATATTTTATACAATAATGAAGGAAGAAAAAGGTGATATATTTGTTAAAGAATGACTAATATTTCTCAAAATTATGAAAAGTGAGTTTTTGTGTACTGCTTCAATGAAGAATGAACTAGAAAGAAAAAAAATATTTTCATAATATATCTAAAATGATTAATCATAAGAAATAATTAAGATATGAAAATGATTGTGGTTTCATGGAATGTAAGGATTTTAGGATATGCACAAAATGGATTTGTTGAAAAGGCTCAAGAAACTTTCAAGAAAATGCAAATGGCAGGTTTGAAGCTAGAATCAACAACATTTTTTGGCATCCTCTGTACCTCTTCCAAAATGAGAGCTTTTAAATTGGGGATGGACATTCATTAAAGTATAAAGGAAGGGGGATTTTTTTCAAATTTTATAGTTACAATTGCCCTAGAAGTGTATGCAAAATATGGAAGCATGGATAGGGCGTGTGTAATGTCTGACATAATGGATCAAATAAATGTGGTTTCATGAAATGTAATGATTTTAGGATATGCATAATGTATGTAAAATATGAACAAAATAGATTTTAGAAATGTATCCAAATTGTGGAAGCATATACAAGGCATGAGAACTATTTGATAGAATGCCTCAACGAGATGTCATCTCACGGAACGCAATGATTGCAAGATATGCACAAAATGGATATCAAAGGAGTACAAAAACATCATTGTAATGATGTCATCCTAAGATATACAATCATTTTGACAACAAAAATAAAAGGAGTACAAAAAAATCATTTTTAATAATTTTGACCACAAAATTATGATATACCAAATTTATTTATGCATTTATATTCAACATGTACAAAATTTGGCCTCTAAATATCCACATGACAACTCATTATCAGTATATATA
>MU223342.1:460711-472506 GCA_018584345.1 Thuja plicata | reverse complement strand
TATGTCATGGATTGATCATTTTGGATGTTGGACACATGATACTTTATGATGCACTTTATGGACTATATTATGTTTCTATTATGGACATTTATTTTGAGACAATTGATTTGGAAAAACATTATGGTTAAGTTATGAGTTATTGATTATAGGAGAATGATTAGAGATGGATATTAAATTTAGATATCATGCAATGTGAATCTTACCTTATGTTGGATGCTTAAAATGAAATTATTATATTCTTGTGATCTTAAATAATAAACTTAGTATGTTGATGTTCCCCTAAGATTCGAATATTGATTATTTCTTTATGATATATATTTATCTCCTTGGACTATTGATATTTGAATTGAGTGTGTAGGTATGAGACCATGGTATTTTATCTGGGGAACCAAACATAGGAATATGTGAACTCGGTTTGAGCCAAGGTTGCGTCTAATGAGTGACAAGACCTCGTTGTATCATGACTTAATTTGTAAATGTGTATGGTCGATTTTGGAAATGTATTCCTTAAATGCATTTTCTTATTTCCTTGTGATTTTGCCCAAGATGATATGACATGGCCTAGTGATGTGTAAATATGGTGTGTGTCATTTGACACTTGTTATTTGTACTTAAGGCCATGACATGTCAACTTGGTAATGGTTTTCCACCTACCTAAGTAAGTACATTAGTGAATCCCCATATGCATACCTTGGTTTGGGAGATGGGAGTGTGGTCATCTCATTGGAATTTCGTAAGTACTCTTATATTGAATTTTTGGAGGGGTTAGAAAGTGCCTAGGGGTGTGTTTGGGTCATTTTTTGGTAGCCCACTTGTTATAACAATAGATAAGGGCCATTTTAACCCTAGGATAGCCTTTGGTTGAGCACGTGACCCTTCCAAAAAGTTGGTTTCCCAAGTTGGACGAAAATCAACTCTTGTGAGGCTTGATCTTGGATAGACCACTTTTCCATCTTTGTGCTAAGACATTATTCACCTTTTTGGAGTTTCTCCTTTTGGATCCATTTTTAGAAAGTTGTAAGAGTTTAGGGAAGAGAGACCAATTAGAGGGATTTCCTTCTCCCCATGAGTTTCTAGTGGCCTTTTTAGTGGGGTCTCTCCATGTTGGAGAGTTTGAACACCCACTCTCTAACTTAGAGACATAGCTAGAGTTGGTGACATTGGAAGGAGGACTTAGGATAAAAGGGAGCTCTTCTACAACTATATTTTAATAAGCTTGGATCTAGGTTGGTGGACTCATTGCAACTTATTCTTGTAGTTCTATTTTGTGCTTGCAAAAAGATGAATGTTGTGTGTGTCTTGTGGAATTATTGTAGTTATGATCTTGTAGTAAGTTTTATGTTGTTATTGTAAAGTATTTTTTTTCCTTTTTCTCTTGTAAATGTTGTTAATGGGAGTCTCAAGGCTCAGTCACCCTTGGGAGGGAAGAGTAGCCTTGGGGGTGAAGGAGTTTGACAACCCTTGGTGTAGAGTCTCTCCTCAAGGAGGAGAGGGAAAAATCATGGAGTATGAGCTCCATGAAGCCTCCCTTGTTGTTTCTTCTTTTGGGGGTCATAAGGGCATAATGTTGATCTTGGTTTGATATTGAGAATTAAAGTGTTTGGAAAGCCATGTTAGGGCTTGGATTATAAATTTTGGGTTTGGCCTTCTCCCTTGGGTATTTGGTCCACTTCACCCCATACAAGGTCATTGAGAAACCCATTGTGCAAAGCCTTGGTGGGGAGTGTTGTGAATGTAACTATTTTGCTTTTGTTGCATGATTGTATCCTCCTTTGTTTGGTTCCCCTAGCTCGGGGGTGGCCTTTTAAGAGGCCTAGGTTGGGTGGTGAGAAACCCATGGTCCCATGCGTTTCCCTTGTTTTGTTCTTTTTGTAGATTTGTGAAGTTGGAGCTACTTGAAGTGTTATGGTTACTTATGGAGAAAATAGATCTTTTGATGTTCTTTATACACATTCCTATATGTGTTTGTAAAGCCCCTTTGTGGCACTAAAAGAAAATATGTACTTGTGAAAAATTTAAATTATTACTTTCAGATTTTAGTGCTCATTACCTTGAGTTAATATAAAGGTCTCTTGTATATTTAAGGATGTGTAGAGTGAAATTTTAATATTGCTTGCACAAAAGTTATTATACATAGGAAAAGATACATATGTCTAGTTTTCTTTCTAAAGGTTAAAAGTAGTGAGATAATGCAAGACTGAATTTGCAGTAAAGAAAAAACAAGTGGTAATCAAAATTTGGACAATAAAACAATAGATGTAGAGTTAGTTGTTTTCTTTGATGTTTATGTTTTCAAAAAAAAATTATACATGCACATGGAAATAACTTCATATCAGAACAAAGGCAAAAGAGATATAATTATAAAACTTAAATTTGTTATTCTGTATTTTACTTTGTAAACTACTGCTGTATATATTTATGTCAGCCAACTATATATATATATATAATTCAAGTATATTTCTGTTTGTTGTTAAAAAAGAAGAAGAGAGATTTGCATGTAAAGGTGTACATATTATATATATGTATGTGTGTGTGTGTGATGTATAGCAAAAAAAAATTATATATCAAAAAAAAATTAATTCTATTATTCCCTTACATTCTGATTTTTTTTGCTGTTGTGTGTGTGTGTGTGTGTGTATATATATATATATATATATATACATATATATATATATATATGTTATATTTTAATCTAATTTAAAATAAAATAAAATTTTAAAAAAAAAACTAAATTTAAAAAAATTGCATCGAATGGGAGGAGGTCGTGACCCCCATCCTCCCTTGCTCTTCCTTTAAGGAAGGTGACGGAGGGGAAGGGGCTTGGGCCCCCCATGCTGGTTGCCGGCACCTTCAGCCACAGCCGTGGCCAAAACAGCTACGGACTGTGGTGCGGCTGGTGGCCGCGCGGGCCAGCCCGCCACAGACATAGAGAAAAGAAAGGAGGGGGAGGCATGATTTTTATTCCGCCGCCCTCCAAAAAAACAACCTGCAACAACAAAAAATGTCGCCACCATTAAAACCTGCAGCATTTAAATTGATATATATTAATATATATATACTTACAGAGATGTGAGTGTATGTATATATTAAAATGTATATACATGTTCTTTGTAGTATTCTTCATGCTTCCTCTCATGGCTACCACACCTGCATATTGCTTGAGGAAAAAAAAACAAAAAAAAACTAGGGTTTGTAGGACGAGAAATAGAGAAGAAAATAAAGAAAGATGTGTCTCTTTGTCATCTCATATTTAGACCCTAACCCTAATTTCAAATTAGGGTTAGGGATTGCAAAATGAGAGGGAAAATGGTCTTTTCAAATTATTTCTTCTTTTGATTTTAGAGTATCTTTTAATGGGAAACTTTTATCTATTTGTTTTTTTAAAAGGGTATTTTAATTATGCTATTGTAAGATTTATTCTTATTTTTAAATAAGTTGACTTAAGAAAATGATTAGTGGGTGAAATATATTTTATATTATAACTTGTGAAATAATATTGGGATATTTAAATTAAAACATATCCATTTTATATTTATTTATAAAAACAACCTTATTTTCTAATAGACTATAGCAAGGTTTAATCTTGAAGTAAAGATAATATCAATTAAGTGTAATCAGAATTACAAATTAAGTATGAAGGAACAACTTTTAAAAGTACATTCTAAATTAGAGGGGTTTAATTTTAATAGATAAATGTTAATGAAAGTACCCAACTTGTTAATGTTATTTTCATGTGGCCAGTATAATGGTCATTTTAAAAATAATATTACGGTTCAACTTCATAATGTAAATACCTTAGTGAGATTTTAATCAAGTTTACGTAAATAATTAACATGCTAAATATTTAATTAATCCTTAAAGTAAATCATAGGTAGTATTTCCTTGCACAATATCAAACTCTATTAAAAAAAACAAATCGAACTTGTCATGGCAACCTTAATTGCATTTGTCATAATGTTAGACTATATGGTTGGCTATAGGGGTAACCTTAGTAGATTAATGAACATCTATCATTCCCGATCCTTGAACAACTTTACCCTTGTAGTTTGACATTGGGTTGAGGGAGGTTGTCATGCATTCATGATTCCCCTTAATCCTACTTGTGGATTCTAGTTATATATAACCTAACACCCTAGCCGAATATCCTTGGCTTTTGATTAGTAAGCTTGGTTATTTGCGTAAGTGTGCGCTTTACAACTTTAATTAAACCTTTTAAAAAACAAAAGTTGTTGCATTTTTGGGCAAAAAATTATGGACTTGACACTTGGTATAAGAGCCACGTTTCAACACTGGAACCTTAAACCCACTATGTTTCACAAAACTTTAAACATCTTATTCCAACATTCAGAAAGATCAAACTTAGTAGAGACAATCACAACAACTTTAAAAACATTCATTTCGTATTAAGACACTACTTTCAACTTATACCATTTTCATGTGTGTAGGATGCCTCCGATAACGCAGCTAGCTCACACCCATGGATGAGGCCATAAACATGCCCCTTCGACATGAGTTCAGTTGGAAAAAGATTTAGGGGGTATTGGTGAGGAGCAGAGGCCTCCTCCCAAACAACCCCCCAATCCTAACCAGGATGTACTGAATGCCCTTCATAATCTGGTCGGGATCATTTTAGACAGGATACCACAGGATAATCAGCACGCAAGACCTGGGGGTGTAGCGCGTGAGCGCAGTAGGAGTCCCCCAACTAGGATGGTGGAGGACCAGTCTGACCACGAGGGTGAGTCAGTACACATGCCACCTCTAGAAGTAGTTGTTCCAGCTTATAAGAGGGTACCCCATGACACAGGGGACCACATCAAGGAACTTATACACCTTAACCCACCACCATTTTCTAGAGCCACATGTGGAAGTGAGGCTGAGGCCTTTCTTTTGAGCCTCGAGCAGTGTTTTGGATTGCGCCCTTATGGGAGCAATACAAGGGCATGCTTTGCTATCCACATTTTGAGAGGATCAACAACTATTTGGTGGAGGACAGAAGAGTTAAAGGGTAATGTGACTATGGACACCCTCACTTGTAGTACCTTTTTAGAGAGATTTAGAGACCGTTACCTATCTGAGCACTATAGGCAACGATGGATAGATGATTTTCATGATCTTCAGCAGAGAGGACTCATTGTCACATAGTATGAGTGTAAGTTCCTGGAAATTATACCTTATGTAGACTACATGAGAGATGAGAAGATCAAGGTCAACCATTTTGTAAGAGGATTGAATGCATCTATATCTGGGTCGGTGTGTATGGAAGCACTATGGAATCTTTGAGAGGTCATAGAAAAGGCCTTGATTGCTGAGAAAATTTAGGGTAGGAGACAAGATGCACAGGATCAATCTCAGAACTAAAACACCATACCACAGAATTCAAGATATCAGAAAACACATTGGAAAGGAAATATATATAATCATAAAAATAACATGAATTCATTAGGGTCCTACAAACCCCCTCCATCTCAACAATAGTCACAACAGGGATAGAGATAGAGGGCTCCTTAGGGGCAATAGGGCTTCAAGCCCAAATAGTGGCAGTCCCAGGCTCCTAGTAGGGACCATAGGTCACAAGCATCATCTACACCCCCAGCTAGGACTCAGTAGTCCTCCAGGGGTGGTTATAGTGGTTCTAGCAGGACAGGGGGCTCATAGTTCTCTAGACCCCAAGGTACCCAGTTTTAGACTTGAGGACCATGCTACTCTTGTGGTGCCATGGGTCACTTGACTAGGGATTTCCCTCAAGGGGGTGGTTAGTGCACTGCAACATCAGAGCCCACTGTTGGTGATATGGGTAGATCCCATAGAGTTTTTGCAGCGGTTGACAACCTCTAGGAAGAACATCAGGCTATTATGATTGAGGTTTCATGTATGATTAGAGGTAACAGAGTTACTATTGTTTTTTATTCAGGTGCTGCAGATTATTTTGTTTCTCCATTGGTCGTGGAGCGTTGCGGGCTAGTGGCAGCTAGACAAGAAGTTAGTTGGGAGGTAGAGTTAGCCTCAGGTTCTAGAGTACCCATCACTTCCTTAGTTAAGGATTGCCAGATACAGAATGGTGCCATGACTACCATAATAGATCTATGTATCACACCTCTTGGATCCTATGGGATAGTACTTGGCATGGATTGGATTTATGCCTACAGGGCCAAACTAGATTGTTAGCAAAAGAAGGTAGAATGTTTAGATGATGATGGTAGTGCGACAGTTATTCTATGGGTTTAGAGGGCAGTATCCATTCATATGATTTTTGCTATGCATCTTAAGTGGTGCATGCAAAGAGGGTGCCAGTTATTTACCATCACTATCAGTGATAGGGAAGAGGAAGCAGAAAAATAAAACCTCTCTTGATGATCATCCTATGTTATTGGAATTCGCAGATGTGTTTCCTTCAGAATTACCCGGTATGCCTCCCCATAGAGCAGTTGATTTCCATATAGACCTCATGCCAAGTGTTGCACCAGTATCTAGATAAACTTACAGGATGTCTCCTAATGAGCTTAACAAGCTCAAGATTTAGCTAGAGGAGCTCCTTGAAAAGGGGCACATACGACCTAGTGTCTCTCCTTGGGGGCACCAGTTATCTTTGTCAAAAAGACTGATGGATTGCTTAGACTGTGTATGGACTATAGGTAGTTGAACAAGTTAACCATTAAAAATTGATACCCACTGCCTAGGATTGACGACTTGTTCAATCAGTTATAGGGTGCCCGTGTGTTCTCCAAGATAGATCTTAAATCAGGGTACCATCAGTTGAGAATCGTGGAAAGTGATATTCACAAGACAGCTTTCCAAACTAGATACAGACATTATGAGTTTAGTGTTGTACCTTTTGGTCTTACAAATGCCCCTGTTGTATTCATGAGCCTCATGAATGGGGTATTCCGCACTTTCCTTGATAGATTTTTGGTTGTGTTCCTTGATGACATATTGATATATTCTCGTAATGAGAAGGAACACAAGGAGCACTTGAGGTAGGTATTACAGTGTTTGAGGGATAATCAGTTGTATGGCAGTTTGTCAAAATGTGTCTTTTTCAGATCAGAGGTCAGATATTTAGGTCATGTTATATCAGGTGATGGGATCTTAGTGGACCCATCTAAGATTGATGTCATTATGAATTGGCCAGCACCTACTACTGTGACCGAGGTTAGAAGTTTCATGGGTCTCGCAGGTTACTATAGGCGATTTGTTAAGGGTTTCTCTAGAGTGGCTCATCCTATCACATCCCTTCAACAAAAGGGAAAGAAATTTGAATGGACAGAGAAGTGTGAGAGGGCCTTTCAGGAGCTCAAGAAAGTACTTACCAGCACACTTATTTTAGCAGTGTCAGAGCCTTCAATAGACTTTGTGGTCTGCACGGATGCATCCTTAGATGGTTTGGGGGCAGTACTTATGCAAGATGGGCGAGCTATAGCATATGAGTCTAGTAAAATTAAGACTCACGAGCTCGATTACCCTACCCATGACCTTGAGCTTGCAGTAGTAGTGCATGCATTAGTAAGATGGCAACACTTTCTCTTGGGACGTCGATTTGAGCTTCATTCAGACCATTAGAGTTTTTAGTATATATTCACTCAGCCAAACCTTAACGCTAGGTAGAGGAGGTGGATGGAGTTCTTATGTGAGTATGACTTTGATGTCCATTATATCAAAGGGAAGGAGAATGTAGTCGTTGATGCCTTGAGTAGGAGGCGACATGAGTTATCATCCATGATCATTGGTATAGATTTGAGGGATCGTATATTACATCATTTATGGGAGGATGAGTTGTATCTAGAGGTTTTTCAATTGATTCGATCTCAGAGACCCCTTGTGGGGAGATATTATGAATATTCCTTGGAGTTTGATGGGCTATTATGTCATAAAGGACACATCTATGTGCCTTCTTTCAGGGATTTACGTAACACTATTATGTTAGAGGCTCATAGAGCCCCTTATGCAGTGCACGCTGGAGTTAAGAAGATTCATGTGAATTTGAGACAGCTCTATCATTGGTCGGGCATGAGGCAACACATCGTAGAGTTAGTAGCCCGATGCCTTGAATGCTAGAAGGTTAAGGTAGAGCATGGTCATCCTGGAGGGATCCTTCAGCCTCATAAGGTACCTATGTGGAAGTGGGATGTTATATCCATGCATTTCATTATTGGTCTCCCTATGTCATCTCGTTGCCATGATGCTATCTTGGTGACAGTTGACAAGTTGACCAAAGTTGCCACTTCTCACCCATCTGTACCACTTTTATAGCTCCTGCAGTGGTGTAGGTTTTCTTGAGAGATAATGTCAGACTACATGGCATTCCTTAGAAGATCATTTCTGACAGGGACTCTCTCTTCACATCATCTTTTTGGAGAGAATTATAGGCAGCTTTGGGCACCAAGCTCAATTTTAGCATAGCTTATCACCCAAAGACAGATGGTCAGACAGAGAGAGTAAATTAGGTTCTCAAGGATATGCTCCGTATGTATGTTATGGACCATCAGATCAAGTGGGAGGAGTATCTACATTTAGTAGAGTTTTCCTATAATAATGGGCATCATTCATCCTTGGGTATGCCGCCATATTAGGCCCTGTATGGTAGACCTTGCAGGACACCTTTGAGTTGGGATAGGATTGAGGATAGGGTTACCATTGGACCACAGTTAGTTCTAGAGATGGAGCAGCAGGTAGCCCTAATTAGGCAGCATCTCCTAAAGGCATAAGTTTGACAGAAGAAGTATGCTGATGCAAAGAGGACAGATCGGGTTTACATGGTTAGAGATAGGGTCTTCTTGAGAGTGTGACCTCATAAGAGTCCAATCCATTTGGGAAAGGGCTCTAAGCTCATACCTTGAATTGTGGGACCATTTGACATATTGGAGAGGATAGGACCAGTTGCCTACTATCTAGCCTTGCCACTTAGCCTATCACGCATCCATGATGTGTTTCATGTTTCTGTTTTGAGAAAATATATTTATGATGAGTCTCACATGATAGATTGGGATGCCTTACAGGTGGAGTCGGATGGGCAGATAGCATTGGAGCCTATTCACATTTTGGCACGCCGAATGTTGGGCTTATGAGGCCGAGAGCTGGACCAGGTTAGGGTTCAGTGGGATAGCTATGATGAGGTTATAGCTTCATGGGAGGATGCAACACAAATGAGAGCTTAGTATCCCCATCTTTTTGATGAACTCTAGGAGGAAGTTCAAGCCTAGGGGGGAGGATGTGGGGCCTCACCCCGAACCCCATCATAGTTTTCCAATTTTTCTGCTTATGATAGATTTAGCATATGATATTTATATTTTGATGCACTATGGACCTTATGGATTTTATTCTTTATGTCATGGATTGATCATTTTGGATGTTGGACACATGATACTTTATGATGCACTTTATGGACTATATTATGTTTCTATTATGGACATTTATTTTAAGACAATTGATTTGGAAAAAATATTATGGCTAAGATATGGGTTATTGATGATAGGAGAATTATTAGAGATGGATATTAAATTTAGATATCATGCAATGTGAATCTTACCTTATGTTGTATGCTTAATATGAAATTATTATATTCTTGTGATCTTAAGTAATAAAATTAGTATGTTGATGTTCCCCTAAGATTTGAATATTGCTTATTTCTTTATAATATATATTTATCTCCTCGGACTACTGATATTTGAATTGAGTGTGTAGGTATGAGACCATGGTATTTTATCCGAGGAACCAAACATAGGAATATGTGAACTCGATTTGAGCCAAGGTTGTGTCTAATGAGAGAAAAGACCTCCTTGTATCATGACTTAATTTGTAAATGTATATGGTTAATTTTGGAAATGTGTTCCTTAAATGTATTTTCTTATTTCCTTGTGATTTTGCCCAAGTGGATATGACATGGCCTAGTGATGTGTAAATGTGGTGTGTGTCATTTGACACTTGTTATTTGTACTTAAGGCCATGAAATGTCAAATATGGAATGGTTGTCCACCTACCTAGGTAAGTACATAAGTGAATCCCCATATGCATACCTTGGTTTGGGAGATGGGGGTGTGGTCATCTCATTGGAATTTCGTAAGTACTCTTATAGTGGATTTTTGGAGGGGTTAGAAAGTTCCTAGGGTATGTTGGGGTCATTTTTAGGTAGCCCACTTGTTATACCAATAGATAAGGGACATTTTAACCCTAGGATAGCCTCTGGTTGACCATGTGACCCTTCCAAAAAGTTGGTTTCCCAAGTTAGACGAAAATCAACTCTTGTGAGGCTTGATCTTGGATAGACCACCTTTCTATCTTTGTGCTAAGAAATTATTCACCTTTTTGGAGTTTCCCCTTTTGGATCCATTTTTAGAAAGTTGTAAGAGATTAGGGAAGAGAGACCAATTAGAGGGTTTTCCTTCTCCCCATGAGTTTCTAGTGGCCTTTTTAGTGGGGGCTCTCCATGTTGGAGAGTTTGAACACCCACTCTCTAACTTAGAGACATAGCTAGAGTTGGTGACATTGGAAGGAGGACTTAGGCTAAAAGGGAGCTATTCTACAACTATCTTGCCATAAGATTGGATCTAGGTTGGTGAACTCATTGTAACTCATTCTTGTAGTTCTATTTTGTGCTTGCAAAAAGATGAATGTTGTGTGTGTCTTGTGGAATTATTGTTGATATGATCTTGCAGTAAGTTTTATGTTGTTGTTGTGAAGTATTTTTTTGCCTTTTTCTCTTGTAAATGTTGTTAATGGGAGTCTCAAGGCTCAGTCACCCTTGGGAGGGAAGAGTAGACTTGGGGGTGAAGGAGTTTGACAGCCCTTGGTGTAGAGTCTCTCCTCAAGGAGGAGAGGGAAAAATCATGGAGTATGGGCTCCATGAAGCCTCCCTTGTTGTTTCTTCTTTTGGGGGTCATAAGGGCATAATGTTGATGTTGGTTTTATATTGAGAAGGAAAGTGTTTGGAAAGCCATGTGAGGGCTTGGATTATAAATTTTGGGTTTGGCCTTCTCCCTTGGGTATTTGGTCCACTTCACCCCATATAGGGTCATTGAGAAATCCATTGTGCAAAGCCTTGGTGGGGAGTGTTGTGAATGTAACTATTTTGCTTTTGTTGCATGATTGTATCCCTCCTTTGTTTGGTTCCCCAAGCTTGGGGGTGGCCTCTTAAGAGGCCTAGGTTGGGTGGTGAGCAGCCCATGGTCCCATGCGTTTCCCTTGTTTTGTTCTTTTTGTAGATTTGTGAAGTTGGAGCTACTTGAAGTGTTATGGTTACTTATGGAGAAAATGGATCTTTTGATGTTCTTTATACACATTTCTATATGTGTTTGTAAAGCCCCTTTGTGGCACTAAAATAAAATATGTACTTGTGAAAAATGTAAATTATTACTTTCAGATTTTAGTGCTCATTACCTTGAGTTAATATAAAGGTCTCTTGTATGTTTAAGGATGTGTAGAGTGAAATTTTAATATTGCTTGCACAAAAGTTATTATACATAGGAAAAGATACATATGTCTATTTTTCTTTCTAAAGGGTAAAAGTAGTGAGATAATGCAAGACTGAATTTGCAGTAAAGGAAAAAGAAGTGGTAATCAAAATCTGGACAATAAAACAATAGATGTAGAATTAGTTGTTTTCTTTGATGTTTATGTTCTCAAAAAAAATTTATACATGCACATGGAAATAACTTCATATGAGAACAAAGGTTAAAGAGATATAATTATAAAATTTAAATCTGTTATTCTGTATTTTACTTTGTAAACTACTGCTATATATATTTATGTCAACCAACTATATATATATATATATATATATATATATATATATATATATA
>MU223342.1:450286-460470 GCA_018584345.1 Thuja plicata | reverse complement strand
TATATATATATATATAACAACAAACATTACTTTAATTTAATTTAAAATAAAATAAAGTAATTTTTTTTCTTTAAAAAGAACTAAATTAAAAAAAAAAATTGCATCGAAGGGGGGGAGGCTGCGACCCCCATCCTCCCCTACTTTTCCTTTAAGGAAGGCGGAGGAGGGGAAGGGGCCTGGCCCCCCCTTGCTGGTCATCGGCACCTCCGGCCACAGTCGTGGCCCTTGCGGTCGCTGACTGTGGTGCGTCTGGTGGCCGCGTGGACCAGCCTGCCACAGACAGAGAAAAGAACGGAGGGGGAGGCACGATTTTTATTCCGCCGCCCTCCAAAAAAATAACCTGCAACAACGAAAAATGTCGCCGCCATTAAAACCTGCAATATTTAAATTGATATATATATATATACACACTTACAGAGATGTAAGTGTATGTATATATTAAAATGTATATACATGTTCTTTGTAGTATTTTTCATGCTTGCTCTCATGGCTGCCACACCTGCATATTGCTTAAGGAAAAAAAAAAAGCTAGGGTTTGTAGGAAGAGAAATAGAGAAGAAAATAAAGAAAGATGTGTCTCTTTTTCATCTCATATTTAGACCCTAACCCTAATTTTGAATTAGGGTTTAGGGATTGCAAAATGAGAGAGAAAATGGTCTTTTCAAATTATTTCTTCTTTTGATTTTAGAGTATCTTTTAATGGGAAACTTTTATCTATTTGTTTTTTAAAAGGGTATTTTAATTGTGTTATTGTAAGATTTATTCTTATTTTTAAATAAGTTGACTTAAGAAAATGATTAGTGGGTGAAATATATTTTATATTATAACATGTGAAATAATATTGGGACATTTAAATCAAAACATATCCATTTTATATTTATTTATAAAAATGACCTTATTTTCTAATAGACTATAGCAAGGTTTAATCTTGAAGTAAAGATAATATCAATTAAGTGTAATCAGAATTACAAATTAAGTATGAAGGAATAACTTTTAAAAGTACATTCTAAATTAGAGGGGTTTAATTTTAATAGATAAATTTTAATGAAAGTACCCAACTCGTTAATGTTATTTTTATGTGGCCAATATATGTAGCCATTATAATGGTCATTTTAAAAATAATATTACGGTTCAACTTCATAATGTAAATACCTTAGTGAGATTTTAGTCAGGTTTACAGAAATAATTAACATGCTAAATATTTAATTAATCCTTGAAGTAAATCATACGCAGTATTTCCTTGCACAACATCAAACTCTATTTAAAAAAAACAAATCGAACTTGTCATGGCAACCTTAATTGCATTTTTCGTAATGTTAGACTATATGGTTGGCTATAGGGGTAACCTTAGTAGATTAATGAACGTCGATCATTCCCGATCCTTGAACAACTTTACCCTTGTGGTTTGACATTGGGTTGAGGGAGGTTGACATGCAGTCATGATTCCCCTTAATCCTACTTGTGGATTCTAGTTATATATAACCTAACACCCTAACCGAATATCCTTGGCCTTTGATTAGTAAGCTTGGTTATTTGTGTAAGTGTGCGCTTTACAACTTTAATTAAACCTTTTTTGAAAAAAAGTTGTTGCATTTTTTGGCGTAAAATTATGGGCATGAAAAATTCACTCGACCCCCTACCTTTGGAAATTTGCTATAAATATAAGCCATTTTAAAGCATAATCAATCCTAGAAAATTTGAATGCATAGCATCATTACTATAGGTAATTTGAGAGCAATTGAGCAATATTTTGAGGATTTTGAGAGCAAATTATTAGAATTGAGAGCATATCATGAGCATTTGAGTTCCATTTTCATATCATCTTTGAGAGAATTGAGTTAGATTAGGTATTAGTTTATCAATTTCTCATTCCAGGATTGTCATTGATAGAGATTAAGGTTGAGAGCTCTATTAGCATACTAGTTAGAGATCCATGGAATATTTAGTGATTTGATTGCAATTCTTTAGTTTAATTTGCATTATTTTTTCATAGAATTGTAGTTAAATAAATCAATTTCATGAAGGTGTATTAATTCACACACAAATGGCGTCCATTGTGGGGCTTTAGGCCTCGTTTCCATCATTTTAATCAAATTTTGTGTGTTTTTGCTTCACTTTCTTGTTCATTTTGCAGAAAACCAGTGAAATGCCACGTATGAAGAATCTAATGACATCTGTGCACAGTGAAGAGATGCCTACAAATCTTACTCTATTTTTATCTTAAATTCTTTCACCGAGAACGAGACACAATGTGACGCCTAAGCCTGTAAAGCGTTGCCTGTGAGCTGCAAAGAACTGTATGTGAACTTTCAACTGCCGCGTGTGATCAATATTTGGCCGCATTTTAAACTTTATGTGCCGTCTGTGAAGTTTATTGTATCACCTGTGCATTGTTAAATGCCGCGTGTTAAAGTTTAAATTTTTCTTTAAAGTTTTAAATTCCGCTTAGTAACAATTAAATTCTGCGTATTAGCTGTTAAATCCCACGTAGAATTTATTAATTTATATCAAGTTTAAATTGATTTTCTCTCTGTGTTTTTGTTCCTTGCAGATGACACAACATTTAAAATTCCAGAAACTAGAAATCAGAGTTACAAGGCCTAGTAAAGAGGTAAGAGCACAAACTAAACATTCTAAGAAAATTCATGCTTCTAATATTCTAGAAAGTTTAAAAGAAGAAGAATATTTGTATGATCACTACATGAAAGTTTTTTTTGCATACAAAATAAAATTCCCTACTCTTTATTTGATTTTTTTGTTTTTGAGTTCTTTAAGCTTGATTTTGCAAAATTTGATCAAAAAGAACTTAGGAGCATTTTGTCACTTTGGTTTCAATTTTTTCTTCACTTTGTTCTCTTTGTGTTGACTAACTTTTTGGTTGAGCCAGAGTGGGAATGATCACCACTAGGTGAGTAAGAAAATACACATCAAAAAGCCTCAAAAAAGCGCCTAGCCTTTGCTAGCTACAAAAGAGGTATTTTCATATCAAGCTTGCATTCCCTTAGATTGTGGCATTTCTTTATATCTATTCTAAATAGGAAAAACCCTATTAATGTCCATCTTGAACAAAGCATTAGGCATATGCTCTCCACTTTTCAAAGTGGATCAAAAAGCCAAACATGTTGCATTTCAGGTGGTAGAAAGAAAGGGAGGCAAAATTAACCAAACACTTCATTTTTAAGAACCTCTTTGTAACGAGATTGAAAAAGAACAATAATTGTTTGAGGTGTTTGGAACAAAGAACAACAATAGGGATATGCTCTTCACTTTTTAAGTGAATCAAATTCTCAAACTTGTTGAACTAAGTTCATTTTCTATTTTTCAATATATGCTAGATCAATTAGAACTTTAGAGGGCCTCCCTCCCGAGAATTCCTTTACGAAGGCGGTGAGAGGGAACAACACAAAGTGGGAGAAAATTGCTTTAGCCGCGATACTATTTGAACCACTATAAATAAATGTACTTTACCTTAACCAGAAATTGACTAAGTTGTGTGCAAGTCATCTTCACTTCCTCGAGTAGTCCTTTAGGATTGCACAAAATCATACTTTTGTGTGTGTGGGAATCCCGCAAGGGGGTAAATGAACTTGGCACGATTTAGAATGGAGGTGTTCACTAAAACCTTGTTAAAATAGTAAGCCTACCTTTTAGAGCCATTTTTAAAAGCCAAATTTGACTCTATGTAGATAGCTTGGAAGATATTCTTGTGTTATACTTGTGAAAACGATCGATAACATACACATTTAGTGTTGTTTTAGGCACATGGTGCAAATTTGATGTGTGTGTTGAGTTTGTATTTAATTTTCAAGCAAGAATCTTCTCTAACAGATTTGATCAAAAACCTTAAACTTTTCAAACCCAAAAAAATTAAAAAATTCAACTTTGATCTGTTAAGTGCTGCGTATGAACAATTAAGTGACGCCTACAGATAGTTCTGTGATGCCTGAAAAAGAGAAATGACGCCTAACATCTGTTAAAAATCGTGTAAGTCACTAGAAAGTGCCACCTACAAACATTTAAACAATGCCTATCAATAGGAAAATGCCGTGTACTAATAGCAGAGTGTCGCGTAAAAGAATTCCAGTCAACGCATACCAGCATTAAAGTCACACCTACACACCAGGAAGTGACACCTAGAAACAAAGAAGGGCAAACAGTGGATGTTTCCTGAAGGTTTGAAAACAAGATAACTACATTTTTGGATACCCTTTTGGAGATTTTACCTCTGTGTATATTCAACTTGATCAGAATCCTCCATTTTTAGACATTTCACAAAATCATTCAAGGATTGATCATTTAAGTGAGAGAAAAGCCTAAGATCTCTATACGATTTATGTTCATGCCGACTTTTACTAGATTTCATTATATCAAGTCTACCATGCAACCCGACGGAACCTATCTAAGGCAAGAGTGTCCTTTTCCAAGTGACACCTTTACCTCTTCAAGACCCTTATGAGAACCTATAAAGGAGATAGAGACAATAATGTCTTTTCCATTTGGAAACATGGACCTCTATCAAATCAACAATGTTAACAAAGATATGAACAACAATGGAGGTGGCGGGGTTAGTAATAATAATCGTGGAGGAGGAAATGTTGACCCTAACAACCAAGGGTTAAACAATAACAATAACAATGGGGGCAACATTGACCCTAATGATGAAGAAGAAACTGATGAAAAGGTCAATGAAGTAATGCAAAGTATTGGATAGAGATAGGGAGAAGTAATTTTTAGATCTTGCACAAAGGAGTTTCAAACTTCCCCATGAATTTGATGTCAATCAACTTAAACAAAAAGAAGCTGAGGAAAATCCTATTGATATCATGAACAAACAATTCAAACTCTTCCAAATGCAATTGGACATGATGAAACAAAGCGGGGCTCCTAAACCCTTTTCTATCAAAGCTTTTTGTCCTTTTCCATTTGATAAGACCTTAATTATGGTTCCATTCCCAACTAATGTTATCTTTCCTAAATACGACAAGTATGAAGGAACAACTGATCCTCAAGATCACCTAAGGGAATTTTGCACATTGAGCCTAGAGTTCATGCATGACATGACTTATCTAATGAGGTTGTTTCCTAGAAGTTTAGGTGGCATGGCCATGGAGTGGTTTTCAAAGTTACCCTCCGGCATCCGAACCTTCAAAGATTTGGCCTTCAAATTAGTGACTCATTATTCCTACAATATCAAACATGAGGTTACGATGATAAAGTTATGTAATACCAAGCAACAAGAGGGAGAAGGATTCCTACTTTTCTTACAATGATGGAGAGTGGTATTTCCTAGATATCATCGAAGTGTACCTAAAAAAGAGAAGATGGATATCTTTATTAATAGCTTGAATAATGAGATGAATTACTAGTTAAGACTAAAATGTCCTAGGTCTTTCCAATACCTAATTGAGAATGGGGTTACCATGGAAGAGGTATTGGTCAGAACTGGAGAACTTAAGCTTTATAAAAACAACAACAACAATACCTCCAACAACAACCAAAATAGAAATCCTCCTAACAATAACCCATTTTGGATGAGGAATAAAAATAAAGGAGTGGTGAATGATGGAGTTGTAGAGGCAAATAATTTGAAGGCAACCCCTTTCAATCTTACTAAAGGATTTGCTCAAGATAATAATGTGACCCAAGAACCCAAAGTACCTTTCAAAAACAACAATAACAATAATAACTTTGGGAACAATCAAGGGGCTAACAAGCCTAAGCCTTTCTTTACACCAACTACTAAAAGAACATTCACACCTTTAAGTGAACCCCTTGAGAAGGCATTAAGAACCCTCATTTCTAATAAGCTTATTGAATTACCTAGAGCTCAACCATATGAACCACAAATCAAACCTACATGGTGGAGTGAGTCTAGTCATTGTGAATAACATAGAAATTGAGGATATAAGACAAATGATTGCATGTGTTTGAGACATGCAGTGCAAGACCTAATTGACAATTGGTGTGATAAAGGTAGAAGGTCCTTAAAACAATGAAGACCACACAATATTTAAAAATCCTTTTTACAAACATGAAAAAGGAGAATCTTCCAACTCAAACAATGGAGGAAACAATGGCAACAATTCGAGAGGCAACAACAATGTAAAATTTTCCCATGGCTATGACAATACTATTAATGCCCTCTCCGGACATGATAGTACTATCAATGTTGTGGTAATCAAATAACAACCTATTCAAGAGACCTCTAATGTTGTAACTATGGGGGAAGCAACAAGTGTTACCCTATAAGGAAGTGCCCCTAAAATCTTTGGTCTTACTTCAATAACTACTTTGGCTAAACCAACATCTTCTTCAATAAAGCCTTATAATTTGGTGGATCAATTGAATAAAACTCCATCACAAATCTCTATTTTGGAGTTGTTGAAACTATCTCCTAATCACAAAAAAATATTGGAAAAAGCCCTAGTGGAAACCAATGTTCCTATAACCTTGGTCGAGGATAAGTTTCAAAATATGGTAGGACATCTCATAGCTCCTCATTGCCTTTCATTCTCTGAACAAGATGACATGTCTATTAACCACCCTCAAAATTTGCCCTTGCATATAGAAGTGTTAATCCAAAGGCATAGGGTTAAGAGAGTTCTCATTGATGGGGGAGGTAGTCTCAATATTTGTACTTTAAACCTTGTCAAGTCTTTAGGGATATCCGAATCATCCATTGGCCCTAAAAAGAAAATCACCATTAAGGCTTATGATGAGGAAGAAATGTATGATTATTTTCCTATCCAAGTGGGACCTATCAAAAAATATACCATATTTCAAGTTCTCGACATTAAATTAACTTATAATATCCTATTGGGAAGACCTTGGATTCATGAGATGCAAGCAGTACATTCTACTTATCACCAATGCATAAAATTTTTACGTAGAGGTGAAGAGATCAAAATTGGAGGAGATTCTAATCCCTTTCAATATTGCAACACATTGAAGGCAAATCATGAATTATTTATTCCTCACAATAGGGAAGGAGTCATCCCTAATGATATTAATGAAGAACATAAAGAGGAAAGTTCAAAGTTGACATCAAATGCTACCTCCACCTCAAACCCTAATTAAACTAACTCAACTAAAAAAAGTAAGGGAAAGGAAAAGATGAGTTATGAGGGTCAACATTCACATGATAATTTAGTTAAGACTTCTACATTGAAGATGGAAACTTTGAAACCTACAAAGGAAGAAAGAGAACAAGCTAAGAAGGATCAATATCAAAAAATGAGTGAATTGATGCACACCTTTGAAAAACAATGTAGAATCAACTCCAAGGGAGTGGGGGAATATTTTGTTTCCCTATTTGATTTACCAACCTCTCCTAGGACACATAGAAATCCATCAAGTTCTCATCCCCCTCATAAATACAACTCTCATTTTTTAAGAGAGAGTGATAAATCTGCCTTAGAGAAGGAGGATAATGAAGTACTACAATGGCTCTATAAGGAAGAGGACACTTCAAATCATCCTATGGAAAGGGTACAACACATCAACATTCAAACTGATCAATATGCTAAAGGGTATCAAATCATGCAAAAAAGGGGATATAAGGGAAGAGGACCCTTAGGAGTTTGAAATAGAGGATTATTAGAACCCATTGAACTAGCTTGAAGATCAAAAGAAGAGAAATCCAGAATAGGTTTCCAACATAAAGGAGAGATTTCAAGTCTAATTCATGATTTCCATGAACATGTGCACATGTTAGGTTCTTAGAGTGAAGATGATTCTAGGGATTATGAGTGGGATTCCTTTTCTGAAGAGTCTTGTCATGACATAGAAGTTGATGTTATTCACACATATGCAACTATTCCCAATGTTACAAGTCAAGAAAATGAACATCAAGGTTCAAATTCTACACAAGTGTCAAGTGAACCTCAAGAATCCAACATAGGTCAAGCATATAGGACTAGTCAATGGATAGGTGAACCATGTTGTATTTAATCAACATGCATTCTTTCCCATGGAAATCAGCAAGGACTCTAGTGAAGGAGACTTTGATCCAACTTCCATGGAACATCTTGAGGAAGCCCATGTCATAGACCTAAGTGATACAATGTATGAACCTTCAAATGAGGGCATGTCCTTAAACCCTTCGCAAATGAATCTTTATCCTTAATGCACCCCAAACTCATTAATTGGGATTTATCCGAACCAAATGACCTATTATACTTTCCTAATGACCTTGCAATGGACCAATACCTCAATGCAGTTGAGCCATCTTCTTCCATTAGTGAATACAATCTAGACATAATGATAGAGGTAGGGGTTCAACCTCTCAATCCACAAAATAAAAGAAAAAAATATTAAAAAAATGAAAAGGTCTAGTGGTGAAAACCACCATGTGGCAGTGCTAGAACCCAAAAAAGTCAAAATATCAGATGTTTCCAAAGGTGAAAACCCAATTGTGGAACCTAAGGAAGAGAGGTTGGATACCCTGCCTGAACATGAAGATGAAAGATCACCCATCCTTATTGAACTAATGGAGAAAGTTAACATTGACACCGAAGAGGATCCCAAGTTTATTCATCTAGCAGCATCTTTGAGTCCATCAGAAAGGAAGGAGTTCATCAAATTCTTTCAAGCAAAAGAAAATTAACTTTGTGTGGTCTTATGCCAAAATTCCAGGGTTATATCCAAGCTTCATAATACATCATTTAAATGTGAAACCCGTAAAGAAAAAATTGAGAAAGATGCACCCTCATGTGGCACTTTTAGTAAAAGCAAAATTGGAAAATCTCCTCAAGGTTGGATTCATAAGAGTAATTGCATATGCAAAATGGATATCCAACATTGTACCATTCACAAAACATGACAAATCTATTAGAGTTTGCATGGATTTTAGAGATCTCAATCTTGCTTTCCCAAAAGATGATTTTCCACTACCTAGCATTAATACTATATAGCACTTAACATTGGGTTATTATATGCTTTCCTTGTGGGTGGATTTAGTGGATACAATCAAATCTGAATTGCACCTAAAGATCAAGAAAAGACAGCTTTTACATGCCCATGGGGAACCTTTTTTGTAATGTGATGCCCTTTGGTCTCAAAAATGCCAAAGCAACTTATCAAAGAGCAATGACTACCATCTTCCACGATATGATGCATACCTTTTTAGAAGACTATGAGGATGATATTCTAGCGAAATCACATAAAAGAAAGGATCACTTACCAATATTAGAAAATATCTTCACAAGGTTAGAACAATTCAAAGTGAGACTCAATCCAAAGAAATGTGCTTTTGGGGTACAATCTGGCAAACTCTTAGGTTACATTGTTTCTACAAAAGGCTTTGAAGTAGATCTTGAGAAAGTACAAGAAATAATGGACATGGAAATACCTAAGAATATTAGTCAAATGAGGTTTCTTCAAGGAATACTTCAATCTATAAGGAGGCTCATCTCCCAATTGGTGGAAAAATGACATTCATTCACAAGGTTGCTACATAAAGACACTATTTTTACATGGGATGAGGAGTGTGACAAAGCTTTTACATTGTTAAAAACATATTTGGTGAATCCACCCATCTTAATGTCACCTATCAAAGGCAAACCATTGTTACTCTACATATCATCAATGGAGAAATCTTTAGGGGTCCTATTGGCACAAGAAGACAATGAAAGAAAAGAAAGAGTCATTTATTACTTGACTAGAACATTGATAAAGTATGAATTTAACTATAGCTTCATGGAAAGGGCTTGCCTAGCTGTGGTGTTTGCCTCTCAAAAGCTTAGAAATTACATGTTGATGCATAAAGTGAAGTTAATTGCCAAAATTGATCCTTTGAAGTATCTACTTAGTAAAAAATCCCTAACAAGAAGGATTGCAAAATGGGTGATGGTACTTAGTGAGTTTGACATTGAGTACATGGATAGGAAAGCAATCAAGGGACAAGTAATTGCTGATCAGTTGACTGAACATCCTTTAGAGTCTACACATCCAATTCAAGTGGAATTTCTTGATTCAGAGATTGTTACTGTGGAAGAAAAGACATGGACTTTATATTTCCATGGATCCTATACTCAAATTGGTTTAGGGGTAGGAATTCTTTTGATAACACCTCAAGGTTGCACAATTCCCAAATCTTACAAACTATTGTTTCCTTGCACAAATAATATTGTTGAATATGAAGCTTTGGTCATAGGTCTCAAAATGGCTTTGGAATGGAATGTCAC
>MU223342.1:425236-450236 GCA_018584345.1 Thuja plicata | reverse complement strand
TAGTCATCAACCAAATCAATGATGAATACAACACCAAAGATGAAAAATTGATGCCATATAAAAAGATGGTGGATGATTGGAAAAAATATTTTTCTTTGATTACTTTTGAGAAAATTCCAAGAGACAAGAATAGAGCAATCGATGCAATGGCTACTTTGGCTTCACTACTCCAAATACCTGATCAGAATGCGAGGTATGAATTCTTGGTGGAATAGTTGGCAAAAATATCATTTGACTTACCCGATACCCAAATAATTTCCCTTCTTAATAGACATGAATCACCATGGTATGGACCAATTTAAACTTATCTAAAAAACCAAACCTTACCTTTGGACCAAACCCGAGCCCAAAAATGGCATTTCATAAGGCAATTGGCTCATTATACCATCCTATCAGACACATTGTATAGTAAGGGTCTTGATGGAACACTCCTTAGATGTATAGAGGAAGAGGAATCAAGGTTAGCTTTAAGAGATGTCCACGAGGGCATTTTTGGGTCACATTCTAGTGGGTTAAATTTAGCAAAGAAAATCCTTCGCATGGGGTATTTTTGGAAAACCTTAGAAAAAGATGCTTGTCAATTGGTGAAAGTTTGTGCTAAATGCCAATATCACGGAGACATGATCCACGCACCTGCATAAGAATTACATCCATTTATCACACCATGGCCATTTTATCAATGGGGTTTTGATCTAATTGGCATGATTTACTCAACATCTTCTAATGGACATAAATACATCCTCACAGTGAAAGAATATTTCACTAAGTGGGTAGAGGCCATTCCTTTGACAACTTCCACGGGAAATAATATTTCCATGTTTATCCTTAATCACATCATTTGTCGATATGGTATTCCTCATGCCATCATTACATAAAATGGAAAACAATTCAAGAACAAAGATGTGGATGAACTTTGTGAAACATTTCATATTATTTACCATTCTTCCTCCATTTACTATCCTCAAGGTAATGGACAAGCCGAGGCTACAAACAAGAACATCCTCAAAATATTGAAAAGATCGGTTGATAAGTCAGGAAGAGATTGGCATATTCAGATAAACCTGACATTGTGGGCCTATAGAACTAGCATCTGTACACCAATAGGAGCTACACCATTTTCCTTGGTTTATGGGGCCAAATTTGTTTTACCCCTAGAAGTTGAGATTCCATCCCTAAGAGTATCACTACATGGATTAATCACTGATGAGGATTATAGGGTTGCCCAACTTCAACAATTGGAATTGTTGGAGGAACATCAAACACAAGCATATGATCATTTGAAAGTGTATCAAAATAGAATTTCAAGAAACTACAACAAGAAGATCAGACCAAGAGCCTTTCAAGTGGGAGACTTAGTGTTAAGAGAAAACCCTAAAAATCAGGCACATAGGGAAAAGAAAGGAAAATGGGAAGAAAATTGGCTTGGTCCTTTTGTAATTATTTCTTCTTTTGGAATAGGACATACAAACTAGCTGATTGTGAAGGGGATGAGTTGTAAGAACCCATTAATAGCATCCATTTAAAGAGGTTTCATACCTAATCAGATGAAAGGGAATCAGATGAAAGAGTATCAAATGAGTTAGCATCTTCTTTGTATATGAGAAAAAGTAAAAATCCAAAAAAGGAGAAAAGATCAAAATACAAAAAAATCAGAAAGATCAAAAAAGCCAAAAATAATGGAAAAGCAGAAAATCAGAAAAAGGAGAAAACTAAGCATGAAGAAATTCAAAACTATTGCAAAAATAAAAAATGTTGTCTTGGTGAAAACCTAGCAAATAGGTGCCTTGATGATAAAAAAAATGAAAAAATGAAAAAAAAAAAAAAAAAAGAGAAAAAAGAGAAAAGTGCCTTGGTAAAAACTTAGCAATAGGCGCCTTGGTAGCAAAAAAAGCCAAAAAAAGAGAAAAAAGAGCGATAAACCCAAGAAGTGAAAACCTGAAAATAGGCACTTTTTGTTCCCTTAGGTCTTTCCTAGTCGCATTTGTACCTCTTTTTTTTTTCGCCATCTCATTTGTACATATCCTCATTGCATCCGTCATTTGTGCATAATCATAATAAAGCCTTTTAGCTGCATTGTTGCATTCTAGGTTTCATTTGCTCTAAGTTTTACATTGATCACATTTATCACTTGGGGGAAAACATCATTGATTTTGGTATCAAACAAATTCAAAAGTGTAACATTTTGATCACACGACAGAAGCAAATTTTCAAAATTTAGAGGAGAGATATTTTGGAACCTTTGATGGATATCATTGTTCAACCCTAAATAGTTTTATCCTACAACATGATCCCTTAGTTTCATTGACTTATTTTATCAAGATTAAAAATTGACAACACCCTAAGGGCCCGTTTGGTTGCACCCCATAACCGGGTTATGCAGCCCATAACCCGGTTATGGGGTGCAATTCCTTGTTTGGTGACCTCTAAATTGAATGCGAATACGGATTTGCAAATCCCCATTTGTGCAAAAATGTGGATGTCCAAATTCCTGCTNAAGAGGTGGAATGACTTTCATCTCCATGGTTTTCATAGAGATTAAAGCCATTTTAACTTCGCCGTCAGGTCCAGTGCACTCCAAGGTTTGCATGATTAAATTGGTTTATATATCTTGTCGGGTCCGGAGCACTGCGTCGATTTAACTGTTGGAACGTGGATTTACAAATCCATCTTCTAGGGCAACCAAACAGTCCCAAAAAAGCATAACTAGGGTATAGATAACCATGATTTTCATTATTTTTCAATTCCCCAACCAAACGGGCCCTAAATTATCAGAATGTTTGGAATTCTTTTTGAAAATCTTGATACATTGCGATACACTTGAAATTTTTGATGAGTTTTTCATTGACTTTTTTGAGTCATGTATTTTTAGCTAATCGATGATGTTTTAACTAGTTTGGCGATGATGGAGACATGATGTTTTTCTTGAGTTTTGTGTGACTGTTTTGAGGGAGATCCTTTAAACTTTTGTGAATTTGTCTAACAACATGATCATAAAAGAACCATCGAGGACATTCATATAGGAAGGAGGATTAACCTTTGTTTGTTTATGCAAAAGGATACCTTGGCTATTTAGATCTAATATCTTAATACCAAAATCCACTTGCAACATTGAATCCATTGAAACCAGTATTCATACTCCCATAGTTGGTCATTCAACTAGTGAGGGTTGTACTAGTTTCCTAAAATAGGTTACCAACTGAGATGAAAGTCATATTCATATTCTTATGGTCGCAGTGGCACCAATAAGGATTGTATCAACTCCTAGTTCCACAATGCTCAATGATGAAAATATATCTCTTTTTGCATTTCTTTCACAAAAATCAATGACAATTAGTTACATTGCATTGCATATTCATGTTAGATTAATTGCATTATTTGGAGAATTTTTCCAAGTACAAGGGGGTTCATCATTTTGGGGTTACATCAAATTCAAGGGTTTCAAATCAATTATGTGAGATTATATTTTTCATCCATTCATAGCATTAATCATTATTTATACATATCTTGAGAAAATCAAAAGAAAAGATACATCAATCATTGTTCATTTATCATTCATCTTTTAAAATTGCATTTCATAAACTACGTTGCATACATTAAAATTCCAAAAAGATAGTTGCATTCATTTTACCATTGCATTAAGTATTGCATACATATCATTGCATTACATAAACCATACATCATGATAAGATCAAAATCATATAGAAATAGTTGCATAAACATCATTCGCATCCATATATCTATGTCATAATCTAAGACATTGCATCCATAGCATAATAAAAAGAAGTGCATCATAGACATCATGTAGATATGCATATAAATAAATCTCACATCAACGTCATAAATCAAAATAAAAGAGAAAATCAATAAAATAACATCATAGATAAATGTCCATCATCAAATGTTTATAACAAATATGTATATCAAAGATACATCGACAAAATGATCCATACATCAGTCCTGATCAAAACTCCATATGATACATCAATGCAATATCAAGATATCACTCTCATATCTATATCAAGACCCAACAAGGGCACTTGGTCCATCTCTAGCAGCATGTGATCCATCCCCAGAACCATCTGGACCCCTGTCACTTGCTCTATCCTGAGTAGAAGGTGGTGCTTGACTCATGCTAGCACTAGTAGGTAACTAATCCATCATAGCCAAGAACTGTTGCAGCATGGTAGTCATATGATCCAATCGTCTAGTAACTGTAGTCATCCCTATATGTAAACCCCTCACATCATGTACTAAGCCATCAATAATAGGAGGAACTGGAGGTTCCTATGGTGCCTACGGTGCTAATGGTACCTATGCTATAACATGTATTTGAGGTGCATCCTTAACCTATACTAAACTAACCTATGGATCTACTTGAGAAGATACCTGTCTCTGAGGAGATGCTAGTCTTTGCGGATCCTGACCTGGTATAGGAACCTATAAGGGAACCTGTCTAGCTGCATGTACCCATCTATGTCTCTGTCTAGCCCAAGGTGCAGCTGGAATAGCATGAGCCTATCTCTGCATCGATACCTGTGCTCACCTCTATCTAGGCTATCCAAACCCATCACCTCGAGCCCTAACATGCCCACCCCTCATCTGAGGCCCTGCAGCTCTCTGTACCCGAGGAGTTCTAGGTTATCTTTGTATCCTCTGTCTCCATGGTATCCTACCACCACCACCACCACCATCATCCCCATATCCACCACTATCATTAGACAACTCATCAACATCAGGAATCGACTCTGTCAGATCTATGAATCTAGTAAATCTATGTCAAGAAAACCACTCTTGATACTCAGCGGACATCCCTGCATCGGCCACATGCTCCATCATATCACATTTGACATGACCTATCTGATCAATATCTACATAGGAAAACTGATAATCTACCTGAGCTCCCCACATGGATCGCTCTGCCTGCACTCTAGCATATAATTCCATACCCCGCGGCATATCCTGTACATGACCATACTGTCGGAGAACTCTCCCAAAGCAGAATCTCTCTATACAAAGTGGTGACCAACCAATCATCCACCAAGGGAAAAAAATATATGGAAGCTCATCACCATCATCTCTCCATCCCTCACAGCCCAAGTACAGTCTCCATATGACCTGATCAATATCATCGATAGTCCGACGCCAGAACTCAACCTTGCCCAGATGATGCTGGACAATCATGCCATCATATAGAAATGCGTAAGGATATTCTTGACCTCACACTCATGTTGATATAGGTCTGGCAATCAGGATATGCTCCCAGGTCCATAGTTGTAATAGAACTACACTTGTTGATACAGTCACACTATTCCTATAAACAACCTTGTGTAAATCATGATATAGCTAGGCTAGCACATAGGATCCCCAATCCAATCTCTGAGGATGTGCAATCAAGTCCTCTAAAATATAGCCCCATCAAAATGAAAAGCCATGACCTCTCTTAACTGGTAAGAGTAATCCTCCAATCACTGGTCCTAATAGGGCTGGAAAAGTAGGAAAAGAAGTGAACTATGCCCATGTAATGTTGTCATCATCAATGGTGTCCTCTCTGAACACTCGTCTACATGCACTACCATCGTAGACATGATCGTAATAAACCCACTCTCCACGGGTTGGGATCCTCAACAATCTGTATACATCCTTTGACGTGATAGTCATCTCATCGGGGGGTAGATGGAAGGTATTATGGTTAGAGTGCCAACACTCTTCCATAGATGTCAATAAACCTCGATTCAGCTAAGACCAAGGGAGATCAAGAAGGAATTTGAGCCCACATGTCTCGATAGTATGTCTCTCTAGAAAGGTCAGCTCATCGACCAGATCAAACACCCAAGATGCTACATTTTGTATGTATAACTTACGGTAATGTGCCTACATTTTGCAAACAAAGTGAATTATATTAGTATCTTTCTATTGGTGGATTATTCCAAGTCAATCAAACATATTAAATCTATCTTTGCTCTTTTTGAGCGCATCAACCTATTGTTCCTAACCTTTAGATATTGAGAAGGGATCAATTTGGCAATTTCTTTTAATCAATCTGATTGACACATTAAACATTCACTAGTATGATTGTTCTAATATCCTAAACACTAAGTAACATCATGGAATCACATCTTTCTAGCTTGGAAATTAATTTGGTCATCAAGATGATCAATCGAAGACAATTTGTTCTATCTAAACTTAGGTTTTCATCAAAAATCCTTATAGGCATCACTTGATTAAGTGTAGGCGTCATTTCACGGTACGCGTCATTGAAAAAATATATGCTTCATTCAAAGTTTTGGAGGCATTTCTTTACAGCATACACGACATTTGGAAGTCCTAGGCGGCATTTAAAACTTAATTTCTCAAAGGGTTTCCTACACATCATTAAAAAAATGGGATACAAATTTTAACCTAACTACTAGGCATCGTTCAACACTTATTATGTGTCATTTAACTATGCAGAGGCAACATTTAACTACCCTAAGCGTCATTCAAAAGTTCCTATGCGGCATTTTTCTAAATCTAATCTAACAAGCATCAAAATTTGCAATAAATGCTATCAAAAAAGAGAAATAAATGTACTAGGAAGGTTCAAATCACTCACCGGAGGTCCATAGTCAAGAGGTCTCTAATACCGGCGCTCTCTCTCGAACCGATACTCTTGAATAGGGACCACCATTGCTATCCATCACAGTAGGATCATAGCAAAATCTCAACAGTCAAAAGTGAAAATGAATAGTAATTTTGGGGTTTTCAACCTATTTAAGCTATTTTGACCTAATTTTGGAGAGTTTTTTACCCCATGTGACCTAAATCTACATTTTCTGCAAGCTGGGGCATATGGTGATTTTATCATCATTATTATTAATGCATTCAGAAATGAAATCATTTGGATTTGCTTTTTACATCAATCTCATCATATTTTGCATCTAGACATCAAAATATTTTCATTTTTGAGGGGGCATATATCATCAGAGCATCAAATCAGGATTATGCATCACATTTTATATCAAATCTGGGGCATTAAAATTTCAAACTTTTATTAGTGGGGAATTCTGCATCTTATCAAAATCAGGTTTCACATTAGGTAATCAGTTATCAAATTAGGGTTTCAAATCAATCAGGTTATCAGTATTAGATCAGGTTTTATCAATCAATCAATCAGTATCAAATCAGTGATCAGGACATGCAATTTTCTTTGAATCAATGCACTTCACACATCAATTCAAAGAGGGGCATTTGTAGACACCCAAAACTGGGCAGGTGTCTTAGTATCATCCAAATCTGCAAATCTCAAGAAAATGCTTCAAAATGGATCAAAATCAAATCAAATGGACATTTATCAATCAAAGTGGACAAAATCAATTTAAATCAAAGGATTAATTAATAATGACATCAAATAATCAAATATCAGCCTAAATGGATCAATTAAATTATATAATTGATTTTAATCAATTAATTGTATAGTTTTAAATCAAAAATCAAATTGAACCTATTCCCCTACATGACTAATTTAATTAATTGATGGAATTAAATAAATCCAAATATCCTTCAACATGAATTTGAGCAACCAATGGGAATTGAGAACACAGAGCACATGGATCACTCCTAAATTTGAATCTCAATCACTCATTTTTAACTTTGAATCTCAATCACTCCAATTTGTCCCTTTGTCCCAACCTTTGAGACAACTATTTAAATTTTCCCCCCATTCGAAACCATCTCAAAGCCTTTCACCTAACCAAGGCTTAATCATGATCAATTCACTCTACCCCCTACCCTTGGGAATTTTCTATAAATATAAGCCATTTTTAAGCATAATCAATCCTAGAAAATTTGAATGCATAACATCATTACTATAAGCAATTTGAGAGCAATTGAGAAATATTTTGAGGATTTTGAGAGCAAATTGTGAGAATTGAGAGCATATCATGAGCATTTGAGTTCCATTTTCATATCATCTTTGAGAGAATTGAGCTAGATTAGGCATTAGTTTATCAATTTCTCGTTATAGGATTGTCATTGATAGAGATTAAGGCTGAGAGCTCTATTAGCATATCAGTTAGAGATCCATGGAATGTTTAGTGATTTGATTGCAATTCTTTAGTTTAATTTGCATTATTCTTCCATAGAATTGTAGTTAAATAAATCAATTTCATGAAGGTGTATTAATTCACACACATCATGTGATTGACTTGTATTTTCCAAAAGAAACTAGTTTCTTACCAATTTCATGTGTGCTCTCTATATGTAGGCATCTATGCAAATATTACAAACCACCACATGTACCACAAGAACCTTTCAAACATGTCATCTTATAATAAATGCAGTCATCATCTCGTTTGCATAGTACACTTGAAATAAATTATCATGGTGACTTAGCAGGTGCTTGTAGACCACATTCCTATAAAACATCGTTAGTGTGCAAAGTATAAAATATTTGATGATAAATATCATAATGCATGGAAAATTAAATATGCACCCTACAACAACATGTAGTATGTGCATGATTAATCTTAACATAAAAAGGTTGAGGAAGGCTTTGAAGAAATCTTTCATGAAATTGTGTTTGAGTCATATCTAAAAAGTGTTTTGGATGTGGTTCGTGATTTTTAGATCTGATTCGCCTTCTAAAAACATCTCTTTGGGGTGGCAAATGTTTTCATGCCAAAATTTCTCACTAATGTTCATAGTGCATCAACAACAACCTTGTCTTTGTGTGGAAGTCTACCCAAGAACGCCCAAAGAGAATTATTGTTAGGATCCTTTTAGTGCCTCTCCTATATTCCTTCTTCCTTGTGACCCTTGGATGGGCATGTAATGTTTGGATTAGGTTGGACTTTTTTGTGATCTTTCTCATTTGATGATTTGGATTATGCATTTGTGTTAGCATGTTGTTTATTATGATTTGAGACATACCTAGTGGTTGGTCACTATATGACTAGTTGGTAATCATTCTCCTAATATTAGCATGAGTGTTTATATATCTAGCTATTGATGTACCCTTGTTGTACTTTGGATGATTAATTGACGTTGATACAAAATCATACTTGTGGTTTCTATAATAACATTATATAAGTGAAATAGCTCTATAGTGTTTCCATATTATGTTCTTCAGCATATATGTTTTGATAGCCTTGTGATATTTCAAATTAATTCCATGATGATATTAATATTAGTTAATAAATGTAATGATTTATGGTATCATTAATGGTTAATGATGTTAATGCTAACCAATGATCCTTGATGAGATTTTATGTTTTAGCTAATGATTAGTGATACTCAGCATGCTGGCCTTGGTAAGGATATGGTTGTGACCGCCACCACAGTTAAATGGTAAGCAATGTAAGTTGGTGATTTCTCTTGATATCTTTTTTTTATTTAAATACTGTGGCTGGTTATTATTGTTAATAAATAATTACATGTGTTACTGAGGATTCCTTAAGATCATGGACATTGATGATCCATTATGGGTGTGTATGTGGCAGAATGAAGTCATAGTCACTCACTTGCAAGGCCCACATGATGTTTGGTGTCCCCTCCTTTGTATATTGTTGCTTGATGGGGTATTTATATGTGCTTCAGCTATTGTACTAACGTGGATAAGTACCAGGCATCATCTTCATCTGGCTTCATAGGTCTGAATGTGTCTATTTATATTAGCCTCGACATTGGGTAAATTGGAGATAGTCATGTGGCAAATTGCATCCCCTAGCCAAGTTGTTGTTCCTAGTATTGGGCGACAATTTTTATGAGGTTTATACCTACCCATCGATTATCGTGAGGTAACATTCGACTATCCTCAATTGTGTGTTGAGATAAATGGTTGTGTGTTGTGCCTTCTTGTTGGTCATTATGGTTATCATAAATGTGTGAGTTAAAATAATATTTATATTTCATTTAATTAATGAAGTCGTCGGTTGTTATTTTATTAATTATTTTTTTTGCCGACAAAATTTGTTTGAGCATTTTAATGAGGTTGGGATTTTATTATTATTGTGGTCTTTTATATTTTAAATTTATTTGTTGATATTTTTTGGGAAAATTATTATATTTTATTGACTTGGTATAGTTGCTTTATATTTGGGGAAAAAGTGGTTTTTGTTTATGTTTTAATTTTGGGTTTTCTCCAATTCTTGAGGAGCTCTCCAAAAACCCTCCCATGGAGAATGGAATTTAGCTTGGATGGAAATATTTTTTTGGAGGGGTTTTATGGGTATTGTCTCTATCATTTGGATTTGGCATTTGCTACCGATTTCCCAGATTTGGCTTCTTCTCCTTGTGAGTTGGATTTGTTCTTCACATTTCAAGTTCTCTTCATTTTGGAGTTTCTCAACAATTTTGAGGTAGGATCTTTGTTTCCCTTCTTGTTGATCATTATAATTTTTTTATATTGTTTTTAAATATATAATGGGTCATTACTATGCAATATTGTGGATTGAAATAGCTCTTTCATTGTTTATTTGAATTATATGGAAAGATTTTGGAAAATGAGGATTTTTACTGGAAAATGCTGCCCAAATTTTTATGGGTTCCTAGATTTTAAATATTATTGCCTTTTTGGAGTGTTGGGTGGATATGGATCAATGGGTTTTCTTACTTTTTTGAATTGTTAAGTTTGAAAATTTGAGCTTTTCAAAGATCCAATAATGGTGGATGGCCTCCATGATTGGTTTTTATGTCATTTGGGTGTTCGGAAAAATTTACAAATTTTGTATTAGGAGGTGATTTTATTTTGTGGAAATATGATACTTTATAATAAAAATGTATAATCAATTTTATTTGGTTATGTTCTTTTGGCATTATGGTTTATTGAGTTGGATATGGATATATGGATTCCTTTATTTATTTTGAGAGTGAGTTCTTAATGTTTTGAGATATATTGTATGCTTATGGGATCTATCCTTGGAAATATGGTATGGTGATGGTATGAGTCATTGTATAAACATGTAATTCTTATAGAAGGATTTTGGATGTGAGTGTTGTCGATGTGTTGAATTATCATGATGCCCTCATATTGAGTGGTCTTCCAAGTGGTCCAAGATTATACTTCACCTACTTCACAACAGTACATTTTATTATGGATATATTCTCCAACGTATGTGCTCATGTATGTATTTCATTAATATAGGAGTTTTCTTATTTATGATATCGAGTGTGTGTGGCCTCCAATCATGCCTTCTGGTACTCCCTAATGTGGATTTTATTCATGTTAGTCGTGTGTTGGAGCCATTAGCTTGTATTTTAGCTTCAAACATGACTTCCCCATAATGTGGGGTAGTGTATCATACCCGATAAGTGTTTCATCACTTTTGGCCTGTAAAACATTGCTTTTGATCATTCTTTCATCACTTTTGACTTTTCTTTTATTGTTTCTGAAGTGTCAATTTTGAAATAGGGGGTAAACCCTGAGATCAAATTGGAAATGAAATCTCAATCTTGGATACCTTTATCTTTGAGAGGCCTTCTTAGTCTTAACAATCCAAATTCAGGATCTGGACAGTACATAAAATGTAACATTTAAGTATAAGAATACTTTAAGTTTCATTTTATGTAATAGTTTTAGGATGTTTGAGGGTGGTTTCAAATTCATAAGAGTCATAATAAAGATTCTTGATTTTGAGAATTTCTATGAAATATCAGACTTAGTCAAATTCAGGAATTAACAGGTTTCCATCAGCATGATTATCATGTGGAAACTTGAGTGTATCTCTGCATTCTTAATGAGTTAAGGGATTTGCCTTGGAACTCTTTGTTGTGTATCTTAGTCTTCTGCTTGTGCACAGTCATTTGAGGATCGTTGATTTTTCTCATTGTTTATATTTATTCTTATGCATTTGGTTATTATTGCATTATGTTATGGATGTTTATCTTAATGTTTCAAAAAAAATTGTTAGTGCATATTTGACCGTTGTTTCCAAGGGTTCTTTGGCGAGGCATTAAAATCCTCAATTTTATCTTGCCTCCCTAAGGCATTGCATAATGTTGTTCTTCTTACCTTTAATGACTTAGTTGTTTTTCTTATTAAATGATCTTTTTAAATTTCATTTCTCATTATGGTTGATGTGATAACACATCGAGTGACATTAGCATCTTTAGTACGTGATGTCGAGCAAGTTTCTTGATATGCATCAAATAGATTTCTCACAATAGTTCTTTCACTATTATTTTCAAATGATCTTAACCTCAAAATTTTCATTGCCTCTCTAAATTTAAGATTTTTAAACATTTCAACAAATAATTGGAATCTTCTAGTTTCCTTTAAGATTTCAAAATAGTTATTCCATATTCTTTTAACCATTCTTCTACAAGTTCATTCAGGAATTTTATTGGGCATTGGCTTCAAAATATTTTCATCAATGTCAACTAGAAACTTCATTCTAGGAGGTGTTAATATTGGTGCATGATCTTCATTTTCATTAGGTGCATTAGGTACATTCATCACATCAAATTTAATTGGTGTATGTTCATCATTTGAACAATCATTCAATGTGATTTCTTGTTCAATTGCATTAGGTTCATTTGGTACATCAAATTGAGATGGTGTAAATGACCTACATTTCCCTTCCATTGTTAGGTGTTCACATAATCTCTTCATACGCTCTATTTTTTCTTTCCTTTGATCCCTGTCATTGTTCAATTGTTCCTCTCTTGTTCTTTCCCATTGTTAATATCGATTATCCTAAATAGTATCATTTTGCAAATATATGTTACAAAAACTTATACAATCAAATCACCAAAATAACTACAAATTATCATCATTTTTATAATTAGAAGTGTTAACAATAAAAACTAATATTGAAAAAACAAAATAGTAAGACAATTAAATCATTTGAACTCATATGTGATAAAAGAATGTCTTACACTGTCTGATAGGGTCCCAGAAAACTGTGATCATTTGTAGTGGGGCCTTCAACAAGTTGCAAAAGTATTTTTTTGGCCATTAACAATGTAATTTAACTCAATAGAACATGTACGGGTTATGTTTACTCAAAACTTGTTCGGGTTTTATTGAGCTAAATTCCCAATGTTCAGATTGGTGTTAAATGCACCCAACGTTCATAGTGTCAAAAACCTGTATGAGTTTTAGTCTTCTAAAACTCGTATGGATTTTAGTCTTCTATAACTCATACATATTTTAGTCTTCTAAAACCCATATGAGTTTTAGTTATATAAAAAAATTTATTTATCAATAAGACAAATCCTAATTAAAATAGAAATAAAGTGAGGAGAGAGAAGGGAGATAGAGGAGAGCGAAGGGAGATGAGGTAGACAACCAAAATGGGTTAAGATAGAGAGAGGGTGGAGAGAGAGAGAGAGAGAGAGAGAGAGAGAGAGAGAGATCTTCATGAATTTTTTAATGGTAGTTAGTATTTAATTAAGAATTTATAAGTAGATTTGACCCTTATTTATTGTATATATATTATATATGTAACTATATACATATGTGTAGTGCATATTAAGTTTACATACATATGTCCACATATATGTTTTTAATTATTAAAAATTTGATTGGGTTTTTAGTGTTTAAAAACCCCGATCAGGTTTTTAAGAATTAAAAACATATATATAATTTTAAATAATCCAATCAATTTATTAAATATTAGAAAACTTGATCACATTATGATTAGGTAATAGGCTTGTATAACGACTCCGAGGATTGGGATCTTATGCTTAGTTAATAGGCTTGGATAATAACTCTGAGGATTGGGAGCTTATGCTTAGGTAATAGGCTTGGATAGCGACTCTTAGGATTGGGAGCTTCATTTCCCTCCTTTTTAACGTATTTTGTTCTTCCAGACTAGTTTCTCAACTTCCTCTTCATCATGTTTACACATCATCAATTGGGTATTTGTAAAAGTACCACCATATTTTCACTTGTATTCTGAGCTTTCTAACCATATACTATTTTCTATTTTTGGACAACTTTAACATATTAAAGTTTAATATTTTTATCAGTGTCTCCATAGTTATCAGAAACATATGTATACCATTTTCTTAATAAATTTTGATCTACTTGACCAAATTTTAAACAAATTACATATTATTGGTGTGCACTTGATTCTATACACTTTATTTTTAAAAAATTACATTTTTGATTATTTTGATGCAAGCTATGTCTAGTGCATGAACAAACACCTAATTTTCAAGATATTGCCACTTTAAAAACTCATTAAAAAACACTCAACAAAAATACACAACTTCTATCTCTCACTCTTATCTATCTTTCTACCAAAGGTATTTTCAAAATAATAAATATAACTTTATCTTTTTTGATGTGCACGTCTAACACTATCTTATGTTTTCCTAAATAAATCAAGAACAATTTTTCATGCGAAATGGATTTGACCCTGTTAATCTTATCTATTTTTTAAAAAAATTAGTATTTTAGAAACTAGATTTAGAGTACTACAATTCTTTTTCTTTGCACATATTCTAATTTTGAGTGCATGACTCTCAAATCTCTCTTCCAAGTTTAGATTTACCTAAGTTTTTTTAGAAAAAGTGGCCACTTATACCCCGCTTTTTGCATACCATCTTGGTGCACTTATCCACAACATGGATATTAAACCTACCAAGATGGAAAGAGATAAATGGATTTTGAAATTGATAATTAAAAATGAACCTAAACTTTAGAATAATCTTCCCCTGGTAATATTTATGGGGTTAACATAAGAGTGTTCTTTGACATTGCTTATTTATTAAAATGAAAAAAATAACTACACATATCTTAGAATGAGAGAAAAGGAATGTCAAGGTCAATATTTTCAAGTATTTGATTTGGGAAGATACTATATAAGATGAGCATAGATGAAATAATCCTAATATGTGTTCATAAAAAGCAAAAAAATGAAATACTTGAACTATTCCACAATGAAGAATGTGGCAGGAAAATTTCTTCTTTGGTTACACTATTTAAAATATTTAGGAAATTTTATTACTACCTAGGTATGTTGAAATATGCTTATAATCAGGAAGCAAAGTATGGCAAGTGCATATTATTTTTAAGTAAACCATAATTAACTAATCTTCCCTTAAGAATTATAGTGATAGAAGAATATTTTAAGCAATGGTTATTGGATTTCATTAGACCTATCTATCCTTAATCAAGTGTAGGTCATGACCACATATTTATTGTGATGAATTATTTCACTAAATTTTTGAAGGTGGTGTTGGAAATTCATCATTTTTGTATGTTTACATCTCTTTTTTGGTTGTCATTTCTGGCAACACATCTGGCATATTGATCAATTGAATTGAAGTTAAGTTTTGGTGATTCAGTTCTAGAATTGACTAAGTACAGAAGCAGAAATATAGAGTTATTTTGGGTTTCAAAGATCGAGATCAATGAGTTATGACGTGTGAGCTTAGAGGAAGATACTATGGGGTATGTATGACCTGCATCTAAGATAAATTTGATTTTGGTGACGATTACAGAGAGTTAGAAAGATTTGAAGACATGCGACAACAACAGAATAGCGAAACAGAGCAGTTGGATAATAGCGATGATTTGGGGAGTAGGATGTGGACTCCTGGAAAGCTAAGTTGGATTACTGTAGTGGATAATCTATATTTTGGTTATGTAAGAGCAGTGACTTTATATTTTCTCTTTGCACTATTAATTATATTTTGTATTGAGAGTCGACTATGTAATATTGGTTAAATGAGCCGACTTGGAAATAAGAAAGATATATATATATATATATATATATATATATATATATATGTGTGTGTGTGTGAAGACTTTTTATAAAGTGATAAAATATGAAATGATGTGAATGGGAATGTGATAAGAGATATGTATGCGAATGGAAGAGTAGAGGATTAACAGAGATCATTGAAGAGCTATGACTAGAAGTACCTAAGCATTTAAGATGCTTGTTTTGTTTATTATTGAGAACACTTTGTAACAGAAGTTTTGTTGTATGAGCCGTGAGCTCATTTGACCCCTAATAGGGTGTTTTATACCTTTAACAAGGTTGTTATTCCTTTAACAAGGAAATACACTATGTAATATTCAGCTCCTAACAGGGATAGGTCTCCTAATAGGGACATTATACTTTAGTGCATGCTTTTGGGTACCATCCCCACCGGGGTTTTCCCTTGGCCAGGGTTTCCTCGACAAAAAATAATGGTGTTATGAGTTCTGTGTTATTTTTTTATGCTCTTTTCATTTCACCAAGTTTATGGTTTATGTGGAATTGGTTTAAATTTTATTTTAAGTAATGTAATACTTATTCACCCACCCTCTCAGTATTACTTAATCCTAATAGGTGGTTCTAATAGAATTAAACTACAATCTAAAGTAATTTATAATTTCATGAAGGAAAGCATCTCAATAAAACTTGGGGTACAACATAAGATATAGTAACTTATAATGTATCAAAATTTTCTTCCACTAAAATTATTATTTATTATTTATTGTTATGATAATAAAATTAATATCCAAAATGTGATAAAACAAAAAATCACTATTATTGTTAGAAACTTGATTGACAAGAATCAAAGAAATTATCAAGAAATATGTTGTGATGTCTTATGGTTAAGCTAGATCCCAACTAAAAGAGATATAATCATGTCACCTTTTGAATTAATATAGGGTTAAATAGTACACTACCTATTAGATTCTAGAACATTTAGCCTTAAAACTTCAAAGTACTATTCAAGATGAGCAATTATATAGTGTCTCAAAGGAGAATTTTATATTTAAAAAAAGATCAAAGAATAGATAGAATATGTGGTAAATAAAATCATTAAACACAAAACCAAGGTTAAATAATCTTTTGAAGAAAAACCCAAGGTCAAGAGTATCAATGTTGGAGATCATGTCTTACTTTGGAATAAGATGAGAAAAATGAAAAGATCCCTTGATAAATTTGACTCGCTTTGGAAAGATCCTTTTCAAATTGGGTATTCATGTGACAATAATGCATTTATCCTATCATATCTTGGTGTCATTCCATTTCCACTTCCTTATAATGGGAAAGCTTTGAATTTATACAAGTTATAATATGATTTTTTCATATATATATATATAGTATTCCATTCTTTCCTAGTTTATCCTAGTTTTCTATTTTCATATTACTTGTCACTATTTTGTCTTCTTGTTTCTTAATTTTCTTAAATGAAAAATATGTTCTTTTTTTTTTATCTCGTTGTCTAGATAGCCCAATGAGTAGGACACTAGCACTTATCTTGATATTCTAGGTTCATCCTTCATCCTTTATAATCTTTTTCCCTAGATAGAATAATTTATTTCCATCTATTTTTTGTTTGAATCTGTTTTTAGAAATTTCAAGTATCCTTTTTCTAGTTAAGATCGAATCTTGGTCTAATGTTTCAAAGTCTTTATTTTCTTATCTCATTTTTCCTTCCTCTTGGAAAAGTTAAATACTATGAAATCCAAGTGGAAAGTTAGATGTTTTATATTTCTCACTTCATCACTAAAACTATATTGCAAGTATTAATAGTCCTTGAAGTTATCTAACCTTTGAAATATCCATGGTAAGTTACAAAGTTCAAAAACTCATCTCTTCACATTTAAACAAAGAAAAATGTCTCTAAGTAGTAAGTTATAGAGATAAAAATCTTCAATTTATCAATGATGTTAGAAAGTTTGTATATTTTCTACCTCATTGTCATAGGTTAGAAATAGGGTTTTGGTAACCAGTGTTCACATAGATCTAAAATTTCTTCAATTACAATAAAATGGGGAGGAATTATGTCTAAGAGTGATCTTTTTTAGGTGAGAGTGCATGTGTTAGTGGACCACCTACCGCCATTAATGTGGCATTCTTTTCCAGCCATGATCAAAGCTTGAAGGTAAGAAGGACAGAAAAACCACATCAGTTAGGGTTATGAGGTTCAATTTTTTCCAAGTGAACCCTTTACTTCTGATGTTTTTGTACCCTCCTAAAAATTTATCAACTATAATTAGATTCTCTATTAGGCCCCATTTTGGAAATTTTGATATTTCATGTCCATTATGCTTGATCTAGCAACTCGGCTCCACTTAGTCTGGTATCTTCCTATCATTCTTGAATCCCCATTTAGATTTGAGCTCATTTTCCTAGGTATAGAATGCCTTGGTCATTCTATACCCAAGTGAACAATGTCCACAATGTTTTATACCCTGACATTTGGGCTCAAATTTGAGTCGATGGCCCATTATGGTGTTTTAATGAGATTTCCAGATTTGTGGTCGACCTGTGTTAATTTTGATCCCTTAAATATTGTGAGAGGTATATAATTGGCCTATCTCTCAATATTTTTGATATCTACAAGAAATCAAGTGCAATAATTCAAGATCTCACTTGCAATTTCACATCCAAGAATTTAAGTTCAAGTTTCAAGTATTCTTCAAGCATCCTAAGGCATTTTGAAGGCAATCTTCTCCACTTTATCAAGCTTGTCTCTCATGGTGGCCAAGTAGAGGAGTTATTAATCAAACAAGAATATATTTTTGTCTATCTACATGCATGCATTTCATCCATTCTTCAAGGTAAGAGTCTATCAAGTTGAAAAACATTGAAGATCTTGGAGTCGCATTCATAGATCCTTGCATTTGAGAAAAGACATCCTTGATTCCTTCCTTAATTCTAAAATCAACAAATACTATCAAGAAACATACAAGAATCTTCATGAATATGTGCAATCTCAATATCTGTTCATGAAGGTATATAAATTAAATTTACAAGCTAGATATAATATGTACTTTTACATTTACATGCTTTCCATTATGAAATTTTATTTTAATTTCAAGGTTGATTCCTAAATAGGGGTTTGACCAAGGCAATCCCTTTCAACCCAATAATTTCCTATTTTTTGTGTGCAAGAATAGGTGATGAAGCTACTGTTGCAAATCTGAAAAGTACATGATCTGACAAACTGTCCTATAAAGTTTTAGATAAAAGTGTAGGGTATATAGTGGCTAGGGATTTCTGTAACTGGGTATACAACAACCAGGGTGTTCTATCCCCTCCAAATTTCCTTTAAACTAAAACCACAATTCAAATCTAATCTCTAGTTTTTGTTTCGGGTCATTGTAGGTTGTTGTCTGAATTTTGTTAGTATATTTCTATTGAATCTAGTCAATTTTACTTATTTAGCCTTCTATCTTGCATTATTCATCCATATTTCCTCAAATCTAACCCATCTTAACCATAATCATGAAATATTATTGTACTCACTTAGTGCTTAAATCCTACTTGAGCCTATTGAGTCATTTTCCTTCTGATTGTGCATGAGGAAAAGGGTGGACAATACCTATATTTCTTGTGCAATCTCATTTCCCTATTGTACAATTTGATCCTTAAATAGGAAGTGGGAAGAAATACTAGGGATTGGGAATTAGAGTTTTCATGCTCTCCTTTCGTATATAGGACATGTCACCCACAATATCTAATCAATGAAAGACAAAAAAAGAAACAAGGGGAACAAGTTGGGGATTGTGTATTAGGGATTTGTTGTTCTCAAAAACAAATAAAAATAAAAGCCCAAAATTTGATTGTTGAAGAGAACCAAAAAGAAAAGAGAAAAAAGGGATCACAACCTGATAAAACAAGGACACTATAGGGAATGAGACCCCTAAGGGAATCAAAGAACGAGGAGGGTCCCCATTTTTCCAAGTGGCAAAAAATGGGTCTGATTGCAAAAGACACAACAAGTGTAAGGATAAAGTAAAAGTATGCAATTGTAGATTTGTCATGTACATATGAAATTTTATTTTAAAAAATATAGATTTCTATTCTTCATTTTGTTTGGTTTGTCTTTGTATCTTTTACTTTTTTTTTTATATTTGATGGCAATTAGTGTTTAATAATATTTGGTAGTGTTATACTATGTCAGAAGACATGTTCTTCTAGGCCAAACTATATAAATGTGTATGAATGATTAAAAAAAATCCTCAAACATGTGGATGCCTATAGGAATGCTCATGAAAATGTAATGATTCTTTTTACTACATCAATTGAAGTGTAAATTGTGAATGATATGTCAATATAGCTCTTAGACCTTGAGAATATGTAAGATGAATGTGTTCAATACCTTTAAATGAAAGGACATAACAACATGTAAATTTATGTTTGGTTAACCCTAATTGGAGAGGGTATAGGAAAGGGTTGACAATATTTGAATTCAGGAACGATGATTCTATGACTTCAAGGTTGTACCCACAATTGTAAAATGGTGCTAGATTAAAAAAGTGATCAAACTAAATTGGGTGACTTCAAGGATATGGAAATATGTGAATGTAAAATTGATAAATGAGTGGATATGATAAATGTACATAAGAATCCAATCAGTTTGATAGTTGGTAATGATTGAGACAACATGATTGATGAACTCTATGCTTGTGTTCAAGATTAGGAATAGGTTTTGATGACAGATTTGTTCAACACTTCACACATTATCTATTTTGTTCTTGAGGCCGACAGTGTGGGTAAATATCTTTGATGATGGATATATAAGATCAAGTTTTTGAGATTTTTAGTAAGATAAATGGTTGGATATGATTGATATATTTTGTATGTGATTGATGGATCAGTGAGAAGAGAATTAGCCATTAGTTGAGTAGATCTATATTGTACTTAATAGAACTATATAGGAATTGTTGATGCTATTTCTCAGTTCATCCCTTTTGGTTATAATATTTTATATGGCAGTGTGTCTTTGAAGGTTGTAAACTTTTTTGTATATGAGAGGTGAGCTCTAGGTTGTAAGACTAAATGCATGTGTATTTCCCTTATGTACTAAACCCCTAATAGGGTAACTTATTTCTAAAGAAGTAATACTTGTGGGTTCCATCCCCATGATGGTTTTTCCCTTAACTGGGTTTCCATGATAAAAATCATGGTGTTATGATGTTTTGGATGCTTTACTTTTATTTTAGTTGTTTATAATTCATTTCTTTTAGTTTATGGTTATGCAATTAAGTTAAAAAGGTTATAAAATATAGAACACTGATTCACCCCCCCCCCCCTTAGTGTTCCTCAATCCTAAAAATTGGTATCAAATTTTTGGTCATTGGAAGAAGTCTAGCCGCTTGAGGAAGGTTCTGATGGAAGATTTCATAGTTTCTACCAATCTTAGAAGCAACTCTTAGTTGCGCTTGATGATCTTGACAAATCAAATTCTCATAACTCAAAGTTGGAAAACAATCTTAAGAATGTTGAAAGTTTCAATGAAAATTTGAAGGAAAATAAGAGGAAAGACCTTGTTGATCAATTGAAGCTTAAAGATGATTCAAAGGCCTTGAAAGAGAAATAAAATGAATTTGAACACATTGCAAAAGACAGAGATAATCTAAAACATGAATTGGAATTTTTGGTAATGAAGATGATTAAGGAGATTGAAGTGAAGAAAAATATAGAGAAATGTTTAAAGGAGAAGATAGAAGAATGTTACAAACTGAATGGTGAAGTTGGACAATTGCAAAGTAATCTTGAAGAATCCAGACACAATGAGGAGGAACTTGAAAGATTCAATGAAATAATTAGGTGTGAAGTTACATTGGCTAATGAACTCAAAAAAAAAATCAAATCTAGTTCAGTGAAGCTTGATGCACAGCTTGAAAGTGAAAGACCTAAAGGAGAAACTCAAGGACTTGGATTTGAGAAAGCATAAAGTTCTGGATCATGAGAAAATTAATTCATCTATGAATTAGAATAAAGAACCTAATAAGACACCTTTGAGATGATCAAATTTCAATGGTAGATGTTTTTCATGTAGCAAATTTTGGCATAGAGCGAAGGAGTGCAGAAGTAGACCTAATGATACATCATTTTATGGTTATTGTTTCTCTTGTTACAAGTATGGATACAAATCAAATGAATGCAAATCATAGGTGAATATTTCTATGAACTAGAGGAAAATTGTTGGAGATTTGCTTCTGTGAAAATAATTGATTGTATGTTTGCCATTGATGACAACATATAATATCCAGCAAGTATCATATATGCAATTATCAGTACAGATTTTTTGGAGCTATGCATGTTTATTTCCATGGTGTATACATGTTCTAGAGGCTATGTGCATTCATGTCAAATCAGATATGTAGTTACAGTTGAGTTATGATTAATCAATTATGGCAGTTATAGTTTCTGGAGTTTATCTGTTAAGAGCCGATGTAAATACAATGTCTCTTAAGTTTAATCTATCTTTAGTATATGTGTGTTTGTATTCATGTTTAGTTATGAGTTAAAGATAATTATCCAAAGGCATCAAATGTGTTTCAACAAAATCTTGAAGTTAGAGTTAATTTGGTGAAGCTAACTTTGTGAAGCGTCGCGTCTATTCAGTTCCAAGTGCCTTGAAGAGAAAGCCTAACAGCTTAAGGTAGATCATATGGCATACTTCAGGAAAGAGAGTCCTAAGTTCGATGGAGAAAACAATCTTGACTGGAAGAACAAAATGATAACAAATCTTCAGTGTGTTGGCTTTGAGATCTATGAGATTGCCACTCAAGAAATTGAAGTTCCCACCTTGAAAGATCTTGCAGTAGATGATTCTACTATGAAACAAAAGGAATTATTCACTAATAATGCAATTTTCAAAGAAGGCCTAATCAGCGCCCTATCCGACAGTGAATTCTCTGAAATTAAGAATACAGATAAAGCATACTCTATTTGGAAATACTTAGAAGATATGTTTGAAGGAGACATCCAAGCAAAGAATGTGCACAAAAAGACATGGAAGAAAAGATACAACAGTTTAGAGATGTTACCTGAAGAAAACATCAGAGCTTACAATCAGAGGATTAATGAAGCAATATCAGGTATAAGAAACAATGGTGGAGAAATATCAGAGGAAGATATAATGGATAAATTAATGACCACATTAACAAAAGATTATGAGAGAAAGATAAATATCTTAGATGAGACTATGAAATTTTCAAAAGATTTCATGAAATTTTCAAAAGATTTCAAGAGGGAGACTTTGATAAGCAAAATATCTGCATTTGAGATATCTAGATTGAAGACAGAACCTAAAAGTGAGACAGCCTTCAAAGCCACAATCCACAACAAGAAATCTATAAGTAGCTCTAGTAATAATGAAGAAGTGGATACTAAACTAGAAGAAATCATTTCTATGGTTTCCAAGAAGGAAAGGAGAGGTAAAGGGAAATATGAAGGACAGCTACCATTCAAATGTTTTTCATGCAACAAAGTTGGTCACTTTACATCCAAGTTCCCTACAAGAGTCAAGAAGTTCACATCAGATTACAAACCTAAGTACACTAAAGAATGTTATCATGTTGAGGATGGTGTAACTAATGATGACTCGGGAGAAGATGAAATTGGATTCATTGCTATCAAAGACATTGAGAAGATGCTTGAATAGATGGACAAAGAAGATGAAGTAAAAGAACAGGATTTAGCATTAGTTTCTAAAGCTGCCATTAGAACTGACTGGATCATTGACAGTGGATGTTCACACCACATGACAGGAGACAAAGACAGATTTGTACATTTGGACAAGTACAAAGGTGGCATGGTTATATTTGGAGATAACACTCCCAAACCTATCATAGGTAGAGGCTCTATCACCTTAGATGGAAAGAACAAAATAGATGATGTTCTATATGTTGATGGTTTGCATCATAACTTACTAAGTGTTGGATAGTTGCTTGATAAAGGATATCAGTTGGAATTCAAAAACAGCTAGTGCATCATTAAAAAAAAGGAGACATGATTGCATCAAGCTCAAAGACCAAAGGTAATGTTTTTAATCTCAACTCAGAAGTAAGTTGTTTTGTTGCAAAAGTAGATGACAGTTGGCTATGGCACAAGAGACTTTGTCATATCAATTTTGACAACATAGTCAAGATAAGTAATGTAAAGGTAGTAAGAAACCTTCCTAGCATTGCAAGACCAGTTGACACCATGTGCAGGGAATGCGTGATGGGGAAGCATGTGAGGACCTCATTCAGGAGCAAACAAGACTCTGCAAAAAACAAAATAGATCTAATACATACAGACCTATGTGGACCTACTCAAACAAGATCATACTATGGAGAAAGGTATTTTATTTTGTTTGTTGATGATTTCTCAAGGATGATGTGCGTTGCATTCTTAAAAGAAAAATCTGAAGCTTTTGAGAAGTTCAAAGTATTCAAAGCTAAGGTTGAGAATGAATCTGGATTAAAGATAAAATGTCTGAGATTTGATAGAGGAGGAGAATTTACCTCTAACTAGTTTTATGACTACTGTGAAGAACATGGAATCAAAAGACAGTTAAGTGCACCCAGAACCCCTCAGCAGAATGGGATACCAAAAGGAGGAACATGATAATACTTGACACATCGTGCACTATCATTATTTAAGGAAAGGTTGCCCATACCTACTAGAGAGATGCAGTTAATACAACAGTTTACACTATCAATAGAATACAATTGAGGCCAGGTGCAAACAAAATACCTTATGAAGTTTGGTTTGGTAATATACCCACTATAAAATACTTCAAAATCTTTGGAAGAAAGTGCTACATCAAGAGGGATGATAGCATTGGCAAGTTTGATGCTAGAAGTGATGAAGGTATTTTTCTTGGTTACTCTACTAAAAGAAAATCCTATAGATGTTTCAATCTAAGATTAAAGAAGATCATTGAAAGTACTCATGTGAAGATTAATGAGAATTTTATGATTCAAGAAAGATATTATGACTATGCTCCCATGATTGAATATGATCCTAGACCCATCAATAAGGCCACAGTTATTGAAGAAATGTTTGACTGTATTAATGTTTCATGTAACAATCCTAAACCAAGTGAAGGAGAATCACAAATTATAGATGAAAGTATCACTCCTAATAATTCAAGATACACATCCAAATACCACTCTAAGGAAGATATCATTGGAGATCAGAGCGCAAAAGTATTGACAAGATCTAGAGCAAAAGGTTCAACCGCTGATGAAGAGGTATGCTTACTTTCACAGATTGAACCCTTAAGTGTTGAAGATGCGTGCAAAGATTCAGATTGGAAAAGTGCTATGCAAGAAGAATTAGATCAAATA
>MU223342.1:410894-424658 GCA_018584345.1 Thuja plicata | reverse complement strand
GAAATGAAAAGTGAATTTGAAATGAGCATGATTGGACCTATCAAATACTTTCTTGGATTGAATGTAAAACAAACAGACAAAGGCATATTCATAAATTAGTCTAAGTATGTGAAGGAGATATTGAAGAATTTCAAGATGGAAGATTGCAAACCAGTAAGCACCCCCATGATAATAGGAAGAAAGATTTCTAAAGATGATGATTCGACAGCAGTTGACAAGACCCTATACAAGTCTATGATTGGAAAACTCATATATCTTACTCAATCTAGACCTAATATTTCTAATGCGGCTGGTATTGTTGGAAGATTTGTAGCTGAACCCAAGCAAAATCATCTAATGGCAATAAAGAGAATATTCAGATACTTAAAAGGAACTGTTGACTATGGTTTATGGTATCCTAACTCAGAGAATATACAACTTCATGTGTACACAGATGCAGATTGGGCAGGTTGTGTTGATGACAGAAAGAGTACATCAGGAGGAGCAGTATTTCTTGGAGACAGATTGGTCACTTGGACAAGTAAAAAGAAAAATTGTATATCCCAGTCAACAGTAGAAGCTGAGTATGTTGCGGCAACATTGAATTGTTCAACAATGGTTTGGACCAAATAGATGATTAAAGACTTCGGTATTCAGATTGATTATCCTATTTTTATTCACTGTGACAATACTAGTACTATCAATATGTCAAAGAACCCTGTGATGCATGCAAAGACAAAACACATTGAGATCAAATACCACTTCCTAAGAGAAAAAGTTGCAGATAAAGAAGTAAAGTTGGATTATGTGAGCACCAAAGAACAACTAACATATATTTTTACAAAACCTCTATCAAAAGATACTTTTGAGTATCTCAGGGAGAAGTTGGGAGTAATTCCCTTTCATGAGTCTGATTAGAACTTGCAACAAGAACATCAGTCCTTGGTGACTGATGAATGGTTGACTACTCTACTTCTGGAGTAGTACCTATGCTTAATGGTGTTTAAACACCCTTTGTCATTGATTTCAAAGGGGGAGTATTAGTAAGGGGGAGAATATACTATGGGGGAGTATACAAAGCAGCAGCAGTAAAAAGGAACTTTTGATGAGAAAATTGAGAAGATTGTAAAAAGAAGGAAGACACTTTGAGTTGATGATATCATATGTTGCCATCAATTTCAAAGGGGGATATTGTTGGAGATTTTCTTCTGTGAAGATAATTTATTGTATGTTTGCCATTGATGACAACATATAATATACAACAGGTATCATATATGAAATTATCAGTATAGATTTTTTGGAGCTATGCGTGTTTATTTCCATGTTGTATACATGTTCTAGAGGCTATGTGCATTCATGCTAAATTAGATATGAAATTACAGTTGAGTTATGATTAATTAGTTATGGCAGTTATAGTTTTTGGAGTTTATATGTTAAGAGACGACGTAAATACAGTGTCTCTTAAGTTTCATCTATCTTCAGTATATGCGTGTTTGTATTCATGTTTAGTTATGAGTTAAAGATAATAATCCAAAGGCACTAAATGTGTTTCAATAGAATCTTTATGTTAGAGTTAATTTGGTGAAGCCGACTTTGTGAAGCGTCGTGTCTATTTAGTTTGAGTTGTGTGGTCCTAACTTTGAATGTGTGCTTGGTTAAGCCAACAAGAAATTTGATGAAGTGTTTCTAGATACCGTCATGACATTATCCTTGGTGAAGATAAATATAGAAGTTTAGATATGTTCGTTATGTGTGGAAAATAAAGTGAAAAAGAAAAGACAGAGAAAAGCAGAAAATCAGAAAGAATAAGTTGAAGATCTATGTGAAGAAACAGAAGTTGATTGCAATTCATTGGAATTGATCAAGACAGAATGTCTACTCAAAAAGTTCATTTACCAGATATAGTGTATATATGTTATTCTAAAGGTTTTCACCATCTTAGCAGTAAGCTATTGGACAGTGAGTCCTCACCCTTAACAGGGTCTGACCTTTAACTAGGTCTATGTACTTCTTGCATTGTAAAGATCAAATCCTAACAGGGTTGTAAGATCTTCTAATAGGGATCATTATAAACTAGTGTAGTTATTTGTGGGTGCTAATTCCCACCAGGGTTTTTACCTATTTGGTTTCCCCGTAACCAAAATTGTTGAGTACTCTATTGTGTTATCTGAATGTGCATTTACTTTATATCAAATTACATTTAAGAAAGAGAAAATAATTAAATTGACTGATAATTGATTCACCTCGCCCCCCTCTCAGTTATCCTTGGGACTATTCCAACAAACATAACCTATTACAAAATGAAACAACTTTGGACATATTACGAAATGAAGACTAAGGTCAAATCTAGTGAACATAAGGTATGGAAATGTGACATGTTTTAATGGCAAAAATTCTGGTCATATTGCGAGAAATTGTAGATACAACAATGTAGGAGGTTTGGTAAATAAAAAAAATGTCTAGAATGATAAAGGAACGAACATAATTGTTGATGAATTTAAGAAGGAAATGAGAAATACGTGGGTTAAAAAAGAACAGATTGATGCTATGGGAAAGATTGCACCAGCTTTTGGTGTGGAAATTTCATTAGAGAATTGATTAGATCATTGACCTAAGGGGAAGTATTTCATCTAAAATCCTTACCTGACCCTTGAATCAGATAAAGAAATGAATGTGATTGTCATATGTGAATGCATAAGTAAATTTATGACATATTATTTCATTCACAAGAATTTGGCTGACATTTGAAAGGATTGGCGATGAATTTTCTATCCTCTATTCTGAGAAAAAGGGTATAACACATTAATTTCTATCTAACTTTCAGGCATGTGAAGTAACAAAAAGGAACTTATTTTTTTTATTTCACACCTAGAGACTCATAGAAGAGTTTGTAGAATTGTCTAAGGAAATTTCAAAGGATATTAAAGAGATTCCTTAGAGATTTCATAGCTAAACCCTAAATTCATCATAAAGGTATTTTTCATCGCATAGTTTTATTTTTGAAAGCTAGATCATGGATACACCCAGAGTAGTAGATATAATAGAGTGTCCTAGACTAGTGTTCAAGAAATATCCACATAAATCCATAGAGGACAACCCAGACTGTGCATTTTATATGTTCCTTACAGAGTTCTTCATGTCGAATAAGTTAAGGCATTATTAATTGTAACTTGGAAGAACTAGGAGACAGAGAAATTGCACTACAATTCGAGGAGGTGTCTGTAGAGAAGAAGTTTGCACAGGTAATGGAGTTTCCAGATTTGTTTGAAGTGGAAGAGGTTTGGTGTGTGTTAAGAAGAGTGCATGATCATTTTATGTCGATAGATAAACCTTATAAGATAACTAAGGAGGTTCTTAAGGTAGTTACATGATTCTATGATAGTGGAGAAGTGTGTGCACTAAAATCTATTCAGAAGTAGTGTAAAATCTTACTGGTTCACAATGGGACAAGCGAGAAATGACAGTGAACAATATTCTGCAATCTTATGTGAAGTTCACATCCATGGTGCTCATTTACAAGGTACATCATTCTAATAGAGAGAATTCCATTTCTAGCATAATTATATATGTTTCATATCAGATGGTGAAATAAAATGAGGAGTATGATATTTGTGAAGCATTGAGGGATCAACTCATGAAAAATCTGGAGAAGATAAAGAAGGATAGAAAGCAAATATTCAAGTATGGATATATGTTGGTATGTATATTCTTTGATTTCATCAATTAATTTCTTGAAGTAGGCAACATTAAGTGGAAAGAAGATAAACTAGTGGCTATTCAGATCAAGGAACTTTCTAACATGCTAGGAGAGAAGCAATTAAGAATTTATATGTGGGGGTAATTTAAAAATTTTCAATAATCTATGCATTTGAGATATAGGATTCCACCTGAGATAGTGAGGAAGTATGAGGACAAAATTTGTCTCATGGTATATTTTGATGTTTGTTTGATGGAGGCAACATATCCTAGAACATCTTGGGTAATGTCTATGGGTATGAGGTTGATGGTCAACTTCTTGAAGTGTATTCTCGAAAAGATTGATGAGGTAACTTAAGAAACAGAGAAGGTAATGACACAAATCCTGACGAGAAGATAGTATGAAGTTAATCAGAAGAATAATGAGAAGACTGATGAACCATTAGATACATCATTTCATATGACTATTGATGAACCAAACATCTTCATTTTTGGTGTTCTTGTTACACTCTCAATTGGTGATGAAGAAGAAGATATCCTTGTAGCTCTAAACTACAAAGCTGCAATAAAAGAGGGAGAATATGATCTAGATATAGAGAAGAAGGAATATGAAGCAAAGGACAAATCCGATGATCAGAATACAGAGGTCAAAGGAGCAGAAGATATAATGATAGATAAAACTCATGCATGAGTTGAACAAATAGATTCAATTGTAAAGAATGAGATTGGTGCAGAGGAAAGAGATACTGAAAGGGCAGTAGGAGAAAAAGACATTATTGATTCAAAGGAAGTGTAGATGATACAAGGTCGAATTTAGTTGGATTCTCTTAGTCCTTAACAATTAATGGATATCTCTACTATTGCACATACTAGAGCAAGAAATAAAATCTTGAGGACTCATAAAAAAGACAATGAGTTGCGTACTTTGGCATCTCAATTTTTGAACAATATCTTACCTACCTATGCATTGAATCATAATGAATCAACTTCAAGTCAGTTGGAAAATTTGTTGAAGGAAGCTAATACACATTTTGAATCCTTAGAGTAGTCAAAATTTGTAAAGGTGCAAGATGAATATGAGGATAAGAGACTCAATGAGTTGAAGGCTGAGATTTCCACAAACAAGAACTCTTCGGGCATGGGAATTCAAGGAGTAAAGAATGTTTTGTCTGAGGGAAGTAAAATTTACAAAGGATGTATTGATTATTCTAGATGTGTATCAGATGTGGACAAAATCATTAAGGAGAATAAGGAGAAGCTATCTGAATTGTCAAAGTATTTTGACCCTTTGAAGACTTTAGCTTCAATACATGCAACACAAGTGATAACACTAAATGATAAAATCAGAACACTTGTCACAAAGAAGGTGAGAGTTAAGAGAAGAGTTAGTCATCTTTTGAAATTAATTATTCCTAAGCTTGATATTTTGTTTAACACTTTGAAGGAAGTAGAGCTTACTTATAACATTCCTAATACTTTTGATCTTCTTAATACAGAGAAAGAAACTTATGCAATCTGCAGGTAGATTGTGTAGATGGGGAGTATGAAGAAGAGTTGGGATACAAAATTTTCAACTCTGAGGAGCAATTTTTCAGATGTATTTAAGATCTTGTAAGTATACTTTGAACACTCTTGTATATAGTGGATGATATAGGACTTTTTTAGTTGAATTTTGAGGAGGACCCCAACCTTTTACATTGATGTTAAATGAGGCGAGACAAGGAGATAAAAATCATAGATTCATCTTAGGGGGAGTAAAAAATTTTTTATAAGGAGAGACTTTTGGAAGTTTGGTATTTTTGACACTTAGTCATTTTTTTCTAAGTGTTTCCATCAATGCCAAAGGGGGAGATTGTTGGCATGAGATTGATTATATGGAGGAGTTGTAGGTTGTCATTGATGGAAACTATACACTATTCTAGTGTTGACTGATTATGATATGGTGATACCGAAGGATAGACTATAAGATTTGGCTAAGTATGAAATAGAAGACACAGTTTATAGGTTTTGGTATATGGTTCGATGAATACTCATATGATTGAGTATTGTATTGGGAACCTAGGAGGATATTCATAAAGGTGATATTTACTTTGGTCTATGATCGAAGCAGTTTATATTATCATCTGATAGAGTTATAGCCTTTTGAGTATCAGTTTACAGAGTACAGAGAAGAACAGAGACAATTGGGCAATTGATCGATGAGCAATCCAATTGGATCGATGATCTGAGAAGTTTGATAGTTGGTAATGATTGAGCTGATATGATTGATGATATCCATGCTTGTGTTTGAGATTAGGAACATGTTTTAATGATAGATCTAGCGGACACTTCACATGTTATCTATTTTTTTCTTGAGACCGATAGTGTGGGTATATATCTTTTATGATGGATATATAAGATCAATTTTTTGAGATGTTTAGTAAGAGTGATGGTTGGACATGATTGATATATTATTTATGTGATTGATGGATCAGTGAGTAGAGATTCGGCTATCAGTTGAGCATATCTACATTGTACTTAATGGAATTGTATAGGCATTGTTGATGTTATTTCTCAATTCATCCCTTTTGGTTGTAATCTTTTGTATGATAGTGTGCCTCTAAAGGTTGTAAAAAAATTTTTGTATCTTAGTAGTGAGCTCTAGGTTGTAAGCCTGAATGCATGTGCATTCCCCTTATGTACTAAATCCTTAACAGGGTAACTTATTTCTGCAAAAGCAATACTTTTGGGTTCCATCTCCACCATGGTTTTTCCCTTAACCAGGTTTGCATGATAAAAAACATAGTGTTATGATGTTGTGGATTCTTTACTTTTGTTTTAGTTTTTTATTATTCATTGCTTTCAGTTTATGGTTATGCAATCAAGTTAAAAAGGTAATAAAAGCTAGAACACTAATTCACCCCCCGCCTCTCAGTGTTCCTCAATCTTAATAGATATATCTTTTGATTTTACCATCTACTAAAATTTAAATCTCTTGAAATACAATGAAAAAGAGATGAGGTAAAAGATCATATCAGAAAAGACGTTATGGAATATATGTCAAATAAATGCTACTAGAATATAACAAAATATCAACTAAAACTTGCAGTTTAGATATCAATAAACTAGCATGCCTATATTTTTAAATAAAAAATTATGTAATATACGCCAAGATATATCCAATTTCAAGATATCTAACATTCATAACAATAAATAAATCATCAAATTTTTAAAAATGTTAACATAATAAAAATTTTATGAGATTTGTACTAGACCTCCTACTTTTACTTTTAATTGTAAATAAGATATACTCAATTTTTTCTTTTTTAATTTATACTTTTAAGATATGCTCCTCTTCTTCTTTTTTTAATTTATACTTTTACTTAACTTTGAACAAATAAAAATTCAACTACTATAATTTCCATGGAGTCTCCTGGGAATGATTTCTCTCCATCTTATTTGTCAAACAGTTTTGCTTCCCTTGGGGATGGTGATGGGATAGACAAAACTTTTTTCTCATGAAGTACATCTCATGGAATGTTAGGGTCTGACAAACCTTCCCAAAAATTATTATGTTAGGGATGTGCATCGTCGTGTTAGTCATCTTGATGTGTTATGCCTCTAGGAAGTTAAAATTTCTGGTTTTTTGCTTGATCCTGCCTGCAAAGTTATTTGGCCAAAGAGCCTTGCTCTCTATTCTCAGCACAAAGCTAGTCAAGGTGGATTTGTTACTCTCCTCTCTCCTCATTGGCATCCTTTTTTAATCAATCATGGCTCACATCCCATGCAAAGATCTGTTTGGGTCACTTCCATTATTGAGAATCATTCTTTTGGCATAGTTAATGTTTATGCTCTCAATGATGTTGTTGAGAGATCTCACCTTTGGAGTTGGCTTGTGGATTCTCTACCACCTACAACTTGGATTTTTTGTGGTAACTTTAATATGGTTGAAGTGGCTTTTGACAAGGATGACATTTTTCCTTTTCGATGGACAGTTGGTGAACGAGAAGCCTGGTATTACATGCATAATAAATTGGGCCTTTTTAATCCCAATATTGGTCGTCGTTGTCCTGATGGAGTTTGGCACACTTGGTCTAATTTTAGAGCCTCTTCTGATATAATTCATAAATGGCTTGATCGTGCCATGATTGTAGCACAATATTTTTCTTCTTTTTCCAAAAAACAAGCCTTGTCGGTTACTCCTCTTGTTGATGTGACCTTGTCAGATCACTTCCCCATTCAATTTAATATTGTATGGAAGACAACTAAGTCTCGACCTCCCACCACTCAGTTATTTTTTAATACTTATTTTCTTAGCCATGCCTCCACAGTGACCCACATTCATTGAGTTTAGAACCTTGAGCCTCGACCATCGCAATCACCTAGCTAGATTCAATGGTGGAATGATGTCATTCGGTGTACGACATGCTTTCTTCACATTTATGGTAGACAGCTTGCCATCTAGCGTCATATATCCTATGATGTCAACACCAAAGCTCTTTGTGTTTCCACAGAGGCCTTAGCTCATGATCCTTTCAATCAAGGCTTGCAACTTCACCTTGCCCAGCTGTGTCAACATCAGCAAGTTGCAGATAATTACACTACCAGAGGTGCTTAGATCAAAGCTCGGCTACACTGGTTAAAGGTCGGAGATCAAACCTCTAAAGAATTTTTTTCTGCTCTTCATGCCCGTCACACAAATATGGGCATAACCAGGATTAAAGAAGGTCAATCCCTCCTCACAAAGCTTCATGATATTCTACAGGCCTTTGTTCATCATTACGAACAAGTTTTAGCACTCAGGTATCTTCTCCTACCAGAAATCAAGCTCTTGATGATTGCATTTTTTTCATGCCTCAATGTGTTTCACCTTCCCAATGAGCTTTCTGTGATCATCTCCTTACCCTGCAGGATCTTTGTGAAGCTGTCTTTGCCATGGCTGATGATAAAGCCCCAGGTTGTGATGGTTTTCCCTATGAGTTTTATAAAACACTCTGGGATGCCATTGGTCCTGATTTACACCAAGTCTACCTCGAAGCTTATCACCCCCAGTCTCTGGGGGACATTATTAGCAAAGGCAACATTAAATTCATTCCCAAGTCTGGAGATCCTGAGGATATTTGCAATTGGTAGCCTATTACCTTGCTTAATGTCTCATATAAGATCATCGCTAAGGCTCTGGCTCTCAAGATCTGTCACATCCTGCCTCAAATTGTTCGGCCAGAGAAAACTGGCTTTATCAAATCAAGATTTATTCTTGATAATATCATAGGGGTTTGGGAAGGTATGAAATGGGCTCGTAAGTCTCAACAAAAAAACCCATTTCCTTAAAATTGATTTTTCTAAAGCTTATGATTGCATTGAATGGCCTTTTATTATTGTTATGCTTCAAGCTCTTGGTTTTGGCCCCAGATATCTTCAATCTGTGCAAATGCTTTATCAGGATGCCTATGCTTGCATCACCATTAATGGCAGACAATCTTCTACATTTGGGCTCTTCAGATCCATTTGGCAAGGCTGTCCTTTAGCTCCTGCCTTGTATGTTTTGGCAGCTGAGGGCTTTGGCTATTTGTTAGCTCATTCCATTTCTCTGGGCCATGTTTGTGGGATTTCTTTACCTGATTCTACCCAGCAATTGGTCAATGCCCATTTTGTCGATGATTCCTTTCTCACTCTTGAAGAGGATGAAGAAAATATCAAGGCAGCCTTGCAGTATTTAGATACTTTTTGTGTGGCCTCTAGTTCAGCCATCCGGTGACATAAAACCTTGTTTTACATGCAGTCTTCCCTTCCCGATCCGCCCTGGTTTTCTCAGTTTGGATGGTCCAAGATTCAACATGGGGAAATTTTTTGTTTCCTTGGTATTCCTTTTTCTTTTCAAACCACTTCTAATGAATTATGGAATGTTGTGTTAGCTAAAATTGAAAAGAAGCTTACCTATTGGATTACCAAGCCGCTCTCTCTCACTGGAAAGTTTCAAATTTGCACCAAGGTCTTGGCTACTATGCATGTTTACTACTCTTCTTGTTGGGCTCCTTCAAAATCCTCCTACAAGAAACTCGAGAAATTGATGAGGGATTTTCTTTGGGCTTCTGGCATTGATCATCATGGATTCCACAGAGTTGCCTGGGATTTTTGTTGTCTCTCTAAGGCCTCTGGTGGGCTTGGCTTACTCGACACACAAAAACAAGGCATAGTCCTTTGTGTGAAGTGGATTGTGTGATGTCTCATAGGCGACGAGGCCTGGAAAAGTCTGCTTCCACATTGCATTTCTTCTGGGTATCCCTTGCACAAGCCATCTTGGAAGGGGATTGGGTTTCAAACCCTTCTCATTATGAAGCACCCTGTTCAAATCCAAGGTACTTTTGTTGTCAAAAGTATTTGGAGAGCCTGGGAAGTTGTCAAGCCTTGGATTCACTGGGTTGGCAATGACTTCCATGATGGGGTTTCTTTCAATCAGTAGAACATTTTTTGGTCCCCTCTTTTTTCTCAACAAGGGCTTCCTCTGGCCAAAATCTAGGGGACAAGTGCTCTTTGCTTTTACAAACGTGGCATTAAAATTCCCAAGGATTTGTTTTCTAGAGCCACCATGAGTCTCCGCTCTTGGGATGATCTTTGTGTTCAGTTCTGGCTCACTCATCTAGATTGTCAGACTTTTGACTTGCTTGTCTCTGCTATTCCGTCGTATCTTCTGCATAAACTTGGAATTTAGTCAATTAAACCTTGGTGGAAAGAGTAGAAATGGTACCCTGATACACCATTTATCAACTACAAACCCAATCTTGGGTACTCTTGGCTTGTGTCTCATTTTCCTATGATTGATTCTCTTAATCATTGTTGGCATCTTTCTTCTTCCTAGAAGACCTGGAGCTAGCATTTCTGCACTATTTGGGATGCTATTATTGAACCCAAAATTGCTCATTTTTCTTGGTGTCTGCTTTACCAGGGTTTGCCTTTGGGAGCTTGAATCCAGCACTTGGGTGTGCCTGATCCCAAATGCCCATTTTTTGGGCATTCTGAAACCATTATGCATATTTTTTGTTTCTATCGACGAGCCTAAAACTATAGGAGCTGGATTCATGGCTTTTTTATGTCATTCTGGCCTGAGCCTTTCTCTTGGCATATGGCTCTCCTTTGTGATTCACCCAGAATGCCTTCCCAATATGCCCAGATTTGGCATGCTTTCAGGATGGAGATTTTGTTTTCCCTATGGAAAGACCGTATTGCTGTTATTTTTACTCACAGCTTTTTGGATGTCAATATTTCTCTTTATGCTAAGGCATGTTTATGTAATAATGTCATGATGCAGATTCAAGTACAAGCTAACAAGGTGGCCCTTGAGGTCGTCCACTTGCAGAAGTTGTTGCAACATTGGGGTAATGCCCCGTGTACTATGGCTCAGGTGCCATCGGATTCCCTCTCAGCTAATCGCATGTCACCCCGGGGCTGGCGTCATAGTCAGAATTCCTCGGCCAGGCGCTCCAGAACGCCGCGCTCTTGGCGTCGCCGCTCTGCCTCTCCTCTTGCTAGGAGGGCCTCGGCTGCTGACTGGCCTCCTCTGCTTGTTTCTACTGCTGCTCGACTGACGACCAATGTTCCCGTGTGGCCTTCTGCCACTTCTAATAAAATCCCCCGCTTGGCTCTTTCTATCTCTCCCAAGCGGGAGAAAGGAGAACTGGAGAATGAAGAAAAAGATACAGATGATGGGTGGTCGCTTCCTGACCAGACCCCTGGGCCCAATGTTTGGGGCGCTCCTAATGATAAAGATCCTCCTCCCTCTTTTGCTACTGCTCTCACAGCTTGAGGGCTTTCTTTATAATCTTTTTTGGTGAATAGTTGTATGTTTCTGGTGTGTTGCCGAGTGACTCTTCGCAAGGTGATTTTTAATCCCCCAGACCTTTTTGTGAATATTGTACTCTTTTTATATATTAATTGAAAAGGCCTCTATTCATCAAAAATATTAATTTTAATTAAAAAGGGTACAAAAAACATTAGCATGCAATAGAGGACAATAACATGGTGTACATGTGATACCAATATGAGAATAAAACATCCTCCTACTTTTCCTTTTAACCTTAAATTAGATATGATCCTTTTTTTTTCTTAATGTATATTTTTACTTAACTTTGAACAAATAAAATAACATTCTAAAGTCTCCTCCCAATCATTTTCTAACCTCCTACATTTACTTTTAACTCTAAACCTCCTACTCTTACTTTTAGCCCTAAATTAGATATACTCCTCTTCTATTTTCTTAATTTGTACTTTTACTTAACATTAACATTGAACTTGAATTTTTTTAAACTAATCTCTGAAATATTTATTAATGGTAAAAAATACTACAGTGTATATTTCAGAAGTTAATTTTTTTTCACTACAGTAAGAAGATTCGAGGAAGTTTATTTTTATAAAATTAAAATAATTAAAATCTCAAAACTTAAGACACAAGAAATTTACTGAAATATTAAAAATCCTTATGATTTAGAAAGATATAGTACAATTTTAAAATTATATAATCTATTTATTTGAAAACTGAACAATTCAAGATATTACTAAAATTTAAAAAATTATTAAGATTTAGAGCATTATCAAATTACTAAAATCTAAAAAATCTAAAAAATCTTAAAAAAATATTATCTTTACAATCTTCTTATAAATTTTACCACATTGATTTTGACTTTATTTATTTATTACTATTTTTCCTATCACAAAATTCCATTTAAATCTGTACACTTTGATAAGAAGTCCGTATAGATATTATGTTAAATATTCTTTCTTTATTCAATTTGAAAGCTTTAGGTCAGCTAAGGATTCTAAATTTCTTTAATTTCCAGACTTAAAGTCAGCCAAGGATTCTAAATTATTAAGATTTAGAGCATTATCAAATTACTAAAATCTAAAAAATCTAAAAAATCTTAAAAAAATATTATCTTTACAATCTTCTTATAAATTTTACCACATTGATTTTGACTTTATTTATTTATTACTATTTTTCCTATCACAAAATTCCATTTAAATCTGTACACTTTGATAAGAAGTCCGTATAGATATTATGTTAAATATTCTTTCTTTATTCAATTTGAAAGCTTTAGGTCAGCTAAGGATTCTAAATTTCTTTAATTTCCAGACTTAAAGTCAGCCAAGGATTCTAAATTATTCATAAAAGTTTATTCCAAAGTATGTAAAGAATAGAGAATAGAGAATGTGTAGGTATGGTGGAAAATGGTTTGAGAGTTCTTTTTGAAGATGAGGTTAAGACGTTCCAAAAGGGTGCTTCAAATCTTATATAATATTGCTCGTAAATGATAGATGAAGAAGATTTAGATGAAAATCCTGTTATTTTTAACTATTTATGTAGATTGTTTTTTAATTTCTCGGTGCTCAATTTAATGATAGTATTGGAAGATATAATGATGAATAGGATATATATTTCCTATTTGTTTAACAAAATTCAGAGACAGGCAGATTCATTGCATGTACAGGAAATTTGTAAGAGTTTGGGGAAACTTAAAACTATTTTATTAGAAATTATATTTTAATGTTTTAAAAGAGATGAAAACGGAATGAGTGTCTCTATCCCACCAACCCATTATAGGTATGGCAAAATTAAAAGATTTCAAACACTCAATACACTTTGAAGTCGCTGCCCAAGACTTAATGCCTTTTCACCCACATTGTATTCTTATATTCCACACTTGAGAAAGCTCTAATTGAAGGCAAAACATAGAAAACAAAATGTAGAAGCCTCCAACCCACTAAAGTCTACATCTATGTTGGACAATTTTTATCATTTTGCCTTGAACCTTCTCAAATTAAAATTCTCATCTCTCCAAGACCACTCTCAACTTTGGAAAAACAAATAGAAGTTTGGCCTTTGTTTCAATTTTGTAGGGAATTATATGGGATTCCCAATTTCTTGGAATATGACAGGAATTGGCATTATTTAATTCTGGATAATGCCAAATTCCATGTTTGGGTCCTTAGAAAAAAATGGAATTGGAATTCCGAAATTCTCATTTTGCCCCCAAAATGGAAATATCATCTTCCACCTAAATAGGTGGAATTGGAATTTCAAATTCCAATTCCAATTTTTACAAAAGCAAATTTAAT
>MU223342.1:400701-410760 GCA_018584345.1 Thuja plicata | reverse complement strand
TATGTGTATACACAAATGTGTGTATGTGTGTATACATGGATACACACTTGTATGTGTATATACACACACATGTATGTGTGTATATGTGTATACATCTATGTATATACACACATGTATACATACATACATACATACATGTGTATATATATACACATGTATATATACATGTGTATATACACACACATGTATGTATGTATGTATATATACACATGTGTGCATGTGTGTATATATACACACCATATTCAAAGAAAATAAAAAATAAAGAACTAAAATTCCTTATGCATCTTCTCATTCATCTTCCGGGTGAACCAAACTGGTTAGTCCATATTCCGGATTTCATTTTGAGGATAAGCATCTTCCTGAATGTGCAGCATCTTCCTGAATATGCAGCATCTTCCTGAATTGACAATATCCAGGATATGGTATTCCAGTACCCAAATAGGCCAAATGGATATTTGAACTCTAATCTAACTAAGGATTGTATTTAAATCTTGAATACTTAGTTGGGATATTACAATACGAAAGATGTTGTAGTGATCCTAGTTTGAATATAAAGTACAAAACATATTGTAGTGATTCAAGAAAATTTTTAATCTAAACAAGAATAATAAAGTACAATTGTATCTAACGAATACAAAAAAATAGATAGAATGGATCAGTCTTTTATGTATTCACTAGAGGAAAAGCACCAGTAGTGGCTATAGCTAACTTCGCACGCTTAATTGAGGTAGCAAACTTTATCGGATTGCAACAAATTTTTTATTTGTCTTTGTTTGTGACCTAACTGCTTAAAGCTAAGGTTTCAGCTTCTGGCCAATAACAATGCACTCTACAAGAGATGTTATGCGTGAAAAGGTCAAAAAAGTGGTCAAAAGAAAGTGTCAACTGATACAAGACCCCATTGCACCAATAACTGCTCACTCAAATCACCACAAATCACCAGTACTTGTGGACAAATGTCTCAGTAGTGGTTCACAAATCTCCAGTAGTGGTGCACAAATGGGCCAATCATGAATCAAAAAAGCTAAAAAAATGATCAGTTATTGGTATATAAATGATCCACTACTAGTGATTTTATTGCTTGACAATGAGTGAGCGGTTATTGAACCCCGAGCAGTAATTGCTGCATTTCCCCTACTTATTGTGTCTCACCCTTTAGGTATTCAATAGATGCAGTGTCTCTTTTACATTGTATCAAATAAATATTTTTACAATCTTGCTTATTTTATACAATTACAATGCCTCAATCGATTATTAATTTGAAAGCCTTAGTGTCTTGTTCTATTATTGCTTTGATAGCCTTAGTGTCTCATTCCATTGGGCATGACAGGTAGATTTTTGCACTCCATTACATTTTGATTACCAAAGTTTCACACTCTCTTAAGCTTCTTAGGCTAGTTATCTCACTCCATTCATGTCTACCTAGTTTGTTCATGATGATGTCACACCATCTTTCTACACACCTCATGTACTAGCATTTTTTTACTCATCAAAAGGATTTGGTTGTAATTATTGCAAGGCGTGATTTCTCTAATGAATTGTGATTCTTAACTCATACATAATGTTTTTATTTTGAGGAAGATGTCCTAGCTGGATACACCCATGCATTTACCACACCTTTCAATACTTTTTCATCAAACCCGTGAATACCTTCAATCGATAAAACTAAATATATGTGAATCCTCATCCCCTTAATTTAAGCATCTTAACCAAAATGTTAATGATTTGAAGTGATGCCAAACAGCTCAAGATGACTAGAAGCAATCAATATTAACTCTTTCTTTAATTTTTTTTATCCTTCAAGTTTAGTTTTTCAAGGATTAGGCCTAATAGTTTTACTAGTTGAAAGGTATTACTATTTCCTTTGATTTCTTAAGCTAACTATATATTGTTAGAATCGTTTAAAACTTTAGAAAACTAATTGAATCTATCAAGGAGTAGCCTAGGTCACACACAACTTGTACTAGGGTTAGACCTGGACAATCAACATCTCATAAGATAATGGATGTAATGAAAAATGTAAGATTCTATTAAGATATTGGACTCTATTACTATATATGCATAATGATGTTGATAAAAACCAATTGACATATCTTGAGGACAAGAAGTGGGTTTGGCTAGGGATACAAACCAACCGACATATTTTAAGGACAAGAAGTGGGTTTGGCTAGGAATGATGTTGGAGGGATAGAGGTTTGCCACTTTTATTAGGTTGAAACCCTAAAAGTGTGTCTAATGGAGGCCAATGATAAAATTTTGCAAGGGCGTAAATTGTTGGCATCATAAGACACATCCTCTACGTGGAAAAAGAAAATAAAGTCACCACAAGCTAAAGACATCAAAGTGTGGCACTTGCAACTAACTTGAAACATCATACAAGGATATGTTAATGAAGGAGCATAAAGAGGGACATTACTCATAGGTATTCATGTGCTACATGTAGGATAAATAAGAAAAGGAATACAATGGGAAAAACAAAATATGAGAGAAAGAAATAAGATGTGAAAGAGATTGAACAATTGTAAGAGAAGATAAAAAGAAAGAAAAATATATAAGAGGTTAGTGTATAAGAGATGAATATTTATTGAAAGACTACTTATATATACTACATGGTAATGTAACAAAGAGGTGATGACTTATGAGATCTAAAATTTGTATACAATGAATATGTAAAAATATTATTGTATTTAAATTGTCTTATAGTCTATTATACTAATCTTTAATTCATTGCATGTGTTCAAGTCCTCTTCTTATCCATTAAATTATAGATAATAGTACATATATTAACCATTTAAAGTGGTCAACACTTACGAATTGGTGACAAGTTTAAATAATTATTCTAAATTATAATCATGTGTCAATAATACAAAGCATGGTGCAATTCAGGTCCTTAAGATAACAATCATGGATACAATTATTAGAAACACGTGAAATTTAAATAAAACATCTAAGGTGCTTTGTATAACTTATTCCAACCTATAAGTCACAATATGTTTTATAGATAAATGTGGAAATAAATTATCTATACATTATTGGAGCAATCAAGATCAACTTGCAAGATCATTCATTCCACAAATGTGAATATGCAAGATAAAATATTATCATACAATTATGTAAAAAATAGCATACAAATTACCCCATGCATATAAAGACAAGGATAAGGGGGTAACAAGGTAGGACTAAAATTTGAAGTATAATGTGAGACACGTGTGGGATACTTGTGACAAGTGTGGCTACACATGTACCATCCACATGAAGTGAGACAAAAGGTAAAAAAAATTCTTTAAGTGACCTCAAGTTTTGTTTGAACGAATACAAGTAGAGAGGATAGTAACTAGAAAGACAACAACACATTTTCACACAAACAACCCCTTTAAGTGATGCTTAGGGATAAATATAAACACTAAAAATGAGTCTCATCAACTAAGCCTAATGAAGTACTCATGTCCAATAAACATATCTCATAAACATTGTAAAGGAGGAAATCTTGTGGGAAAAATCCTCTACAAAAGAAAGAGAGATTGAATAAACCTTTTAAAAATATATCCCTAAAAGTTACTCTTAAAGTACCAAGAAGTTGTAAACATTGCAAAAAAAGAAGTGAATTTAGTTTTGAATAATTAATGAATAAACACAACATGATCAATACACTACTCAATTAGAAATACCAAAATATCACAAATTCAAATATAATTTATTGAGTTTAAGATGTAGATGGTACTATGATTTTTAAGACACAAAAACACTAAAAGGTAGCCTCAAGTACACTATTAAATGTATATGCGGTGATTTACATAAGTACACAAATCTCACAAATATGATCAATTAAAAAAGTAGATGGTTGTCTCAATTTCTATAATAAATCTAAAAAAACACTAGCATATACGAGTGATGATAAGAAAGGAAGAGGTAATGTGGCATAAAAGTGTTTAAAAGAATGTAGAAGTAGCATTACGTCTAATATGATGTATAAGAAACTAAAACAAGAGTGAAAAATAAGGCACATGTGCACAAGTCTTGAATCTATTGGATTTTTCATTGTTAGACAAAGTTTTGATGGAAAAAACCAAGGCTCGTACACAAACACCCATGGTACCTTATAAAATAGTGTCTATACAAACTATGAAAAATAGGAATAATGTGATGTGTAAAATATTCCTTTAAGGTAAAAAAAAAAGGATTTGGCACTTTACCTTAGTGCATTAATAACACTTCTATTGTTGTAGAATTCTTAAAAATTTCCAAAAAAATATAATTTTAGTTTGTATCATACGGTGACCCTAAGAAATCAAACTAAAAATATAATTTTAGTTTGTGTCATACTGTGACACTAATTGAATTTTATATTTTAAATTCAGGATTGATAAATCCACAACCACAAAGTTGTCCACACAAATGTTAACTTGTTCTTGGTTTTAGAGAGATTTGGTTTTGCTAAATGTTGGATTAAATGGATAGATGCTTGTGTCACTTCCCTTCATTTTTCTATTCTAATTAATGGGTCTCCTTGTGGGTTTTATGTTGTCTTGAGGGCAATAAGAAAAGGGAATCCCCTCTCCCCTTTTTTTTCATTATTATGGTTGAGGGGCTTAGTTGTGCCATCAAATTGGCTAATCATCAAGGGTTTTGGAGGGGTGTTAAGATCATAAATTTCGAGGAAAGCTATACTCATAACTTGTTTGTTGATGATACCTTGTTATTTGGACAAGCCACCATTAAGGAATCAATAGTTATAAAAAACTTATTTCAAATTATTCCATAGCCTCGGGGAAATTAGTTAGTGCTCAGAAATCCAAAATATTTTTTATGAATATTTCCCTAATGGTGCAGCAATGCCTTATTAATTTTTGGGGGTTTATGGTTGGATTCTTTCCTTGTAAATATTTGGGCATCCCCTTTTTTACGAGACTCAAAAACATATTTTTGGCGAAAAGATTATCTCCTTTATTTCTAATTTTATTTTATCTTGGAAACATAAGTGGCTTTCTCTTCATGGTAAGATTATGATGATTAAATTTGTATTGAACACAGTTCCAATTTACTTAATGTCAGTACTAAATACGCCAAAAAAGTCAATGCATGAATTAAAATATGTTATTAGGTATTTTTGTGGTCAAAAAATATCTTTGAAAAACTAAAAATGTTGCTAGTGGCCTTGGAGAAAGTTTATCTCCCCAAGCACCTCAAAGGAACTGGCATTATAAATCTAGCTCTTCAAAATAAAGCATTGGGTACTAAATTGCTATGGAGACCATATCAGAATCCTCATTCTAAATGGGGGAGATTGATGATATCTAAATATATAGATTCTCCTTCTAGGGAAAGGCTCTTCATAGCTGACGCATTGGTTAAAGAGTCACAAATATACAACTTTATATCATCCTATAGAAATTTTATCCAACCATATCTTTCTTGGTTGATTCATAATGTTTATAAGGCTCACTTTTGGGAGGATGCTTGGAACGAGCATATTTCATTAAATCATTGTTACGGATTGGTCCTTATTCAAAATCCCCTTAAAACAAATTTGGGATGTTTATGTTGCTACCTATTTTTTATTAGATAAATCTTGCTCTTCTTTGGTAACTAAATGGAAGGAGTTTGATTTTGTTAATGTATCTAACGAGCTGAAATAAGATCTCAAAGAGGAATTGCGTAAAAGATCAACTATTCCTTACTTGAAAGATGGTGAGCTTATTTGGATCAAATCTAAAATAGGACAGTATATTGTGAAAGATGGCTATGAATTTCTTATTGGGGCTAATCACACTGATGATGTAGTTGGGGATCAACCTACCCTCCTAAGGTTGGTTTTTTTTCCTGGTTAGCTATCTAGGATAGAGAACTCACTAGTATGAGATTGGATAGGCTATGGATTACTTCTCATTTTTCTTGCATGTTGTGTGGTTAGTTCATGGAATCTTTTTGATCATTTGTTTCTTCATTTCCCTTTTGCTATGCATTGTTGGCATTGGTTGTTTTCTAAATTAGGGTGATAATGTGTTATTGGTCTTAACCTCTTAACCGTTTTCAAAATTTATCCTATGCTCCATAGGTTCTCTTATTTTACCTATATATGGGAACTTAGTCATTCCATTGTGGTTTGGAATATTTGGTTAGACCGTACAAATAGGATTTTTAGAAGTAAAAAGGATTTGTTCTTTGATGTCACTTTTAACATTGATAAATCAATCTCAAAAGTTACTATGAGTTATATATAAAAGAATGTCAATCATCTAAATTCTTTCACCTCTTGGGATAACTTTATTACTCATAATTGGTCCATGATAAAATCCCTCCCTTCCCATGGGTTGGTGACTTCAACATCTAGGTTGGTGGATAGATCTCAGATTAAATGGTCCCCTCCACCATTGAAAATTTATTAATTGAACTTTGACAGGGTCTCCCAGGGTAATCCTGGACTTTCTAGAATTGCTATTGTAATCAGAGATAGCAATGGAAAAATTATCAAAGTTGCTTGTAAAAATATCTGTATTGGTTTTAACAATACTTCAAAAATGGAAGCATTATGTTTGGGTATTGAGATTGTCTTATCCCTTAACATTAAAATTTTTATAATAGAGGGAGACTCAATGGTTATCTTTCATGTTGTTTCCAATAAGAAAAAAAATTATTGGCACCTATATTACCTCTTAGAAAGAGTCTTATTATAAATTCAAATTCTTACTTTTTATGAAATCAAGTATTGCTATAGAGAGGCTAACCTGATGGTAGATTTCTTAGCAAAATAATCAATTGATGAAATACCCCCATACCAGGAGGTACCTAGGGATTGCCTTGCTTTCCTTTCCTAACCTCTGCAAATAAAATTTTGGGGGGCCTACTCCTATAATGGTGGATTCTGTCTGTTCTATTAAATTGATCATCCATATTTTTTACCCTATGCTTTCATGTATTAATATAATGCCATGATGTTTTTCATTGGTTAGTACATTATTTTTTATTAAGTAAAACAGGTTTTACAGGGTACCAAAAACCCGATACTGAGTGAAAGATTGGAAAGGAAGCCCAGACAAAAAGGGAAGAACCAACAAATTAATCAAGTCACCACAAGGCCGCAAAAATAGGTTATGGAGGGTCCCCGAAATCCTAAGCAGGATTCGAAAGGACCCAAAACACAACCACAATGGAACCCCACCTACCAAGCCCAAGGGAACAAATAAAATGTTCCCACAAAAAAGTACCAACATACCACAACAAAGGGTGATCAATATTTACATTTAGGCCCACCCTTGTGTGAACGTAAATTCTTATCAAAAGAGGGCATGAACGTCTTTGATTTCTTTCCTTTAAATTTTATCCATCCATCCCCCACCTTCTCAGCTGCGCCCTGCCCATCCAGAGAGAGAGAAGACCTGAGCCCTCAAGAATGAGGCAATCCACACCAGCATGCTATGTTGGGACAGGGACAATGTCACCACCACTCCCCAAAACCCCATTTGGAGAGACAGGAACAACAGACTCCACAACACCAGTAAATGGGACATCTGAACTAGAGACAACAACAACAATCCGAGCTATATCAGCAGTACCTGAAAGGATAGCATCACCATTCTGGACCAAGGAAGCATAGGAACAACATCAAAAGCTTCATCTTTAGCCTGATAAACCTGAGAGGACTAGGCATCCAAACACCCATCCTTAGACACTTTATGAACAGTATGATGATGGGAAGAATCCCCTAACTACCACAAAGGCAATTTCTTTATTTTAACCCTTTTAGATAAACACCAAGAAGTTACATGGCCAGTCTTGTGGCATATCCTACATCAAAATGGAATTCCCTCATAATCTAGAGTCTGGGTCTAGGAGCCCAAGGGAGAAGCCAGAGTATTCTTCTCAGGGAGACCCTTAAAGGCATTTTCTTCCACAAGGATTCGAGCATATGTCAGATGAATAAAATTTGAGGATACCGATCAACCATCTGGAAATCCCCAATGGCTTCCCCCACAAATTCCAGAACCGAATCTAGCCATAGATGAAGGGGAAGATGCGGGAGTCTCACGCATATGGGTGTTTTTTGAAAAGATTCGGTAAGAGGATCAAAATCCTTATGCCATGGTTTGGCTATAAGGGGGAAGCTGTCATCTTTCCAAGTGAAGCACCATTCACATAAGATAATTTTCCTATCTACAACATTTCCAAACTTTGCTATAAAAAAAACCTTTGCCATAGGGTATATCTGAAAATTTCAGATAAAAATAGGTTCCCAATGTTTGGAAATCCAAGAATGCAAGTCTGATAGAGAGGGCCAAAAACCCCTAAATCTGAAGATGGCAGCATTAAAGTAAAAATCCTCTACATTTGTAATGATTTCATCAACTATATCAGGTTTCAGATTTACCACAATGGGGTCTCTTACAGAGACAGGTGTCACACCAAGAGGCCGAGACCAAAGGCTCCCTCTCCCTGTAACAGTAGCTGAAGACTTGGCTCCTTGAATATATGCTTCAAATGCAGCCACGTCTGAATAAGATAAAGAAGGTCCACTGGGTCTAGCAACAAAGGATGATTGAAACAACAGAGACACACCGTTCACCACTGGAGTAGCTACCGCACTAAGCCCAGGCCCTATGCTAATGGGAGAATACAAATCCACCTGCAGGCGGGAACCCGCAGTAGACGAAGCAGCATAAGAAGTCATTGGTTAGTATTGTTATTTGACACATGGGTGATATATGATATTATTCTATTCATTACATAAATGATATTTTAATTTTCTAATATAATCATTACATTTATTTCCAATTGGTTTCTCATTTGTCTTATATATGATATCAATTACTTTCCCGTCCTGAGGTGGTTTCCATGTGAGTCATGTGATTGTCATTATCAGTTGCTTGATCTGAGGTGGATGTCATGCCAGCCATCTTAAAGCTCATATTTGATGTGGTTTCCACTTCATCTATGCACGATATGGATTTTTCTGACACTTTTTCATGACTATGTATTCAAGTATTGTTATTTGACACATAGGGATAAATGATCTTATTTTATTCATTAAAAAAATGAAATTTTAATTGGAATTGGAGTGCAATGTGGAGAAGTGGCGATGAGAGTTTTTACAGGGGCTAGGGAATCCCTTCTCTTGCCTTTTCTTTTCTATGGGGGTTAGTTTCTACACATTCATAGGTGCTTGGTGGGGACGGGATTCCCCTTTTTAATTTATTTTTTTTACCTGGTTCATTTTTGGTGACTTTAGGAGTAGATTGGTACTGTGGTTTTTGCAGAGAGTTTGGTGTTTCGTGTTGATTGGTATTTGGTATTGGGTAAGGGTTTTGTATTTTTTCTTCTATTTTCATGGAAGTGTAAGGGGTTTCTAATATCTCGATTGTTTTTGGCCACAAGCCTCATCTTGGGTCTTCTTCTGGCATGCATGCACCGCAATCTAATACTTTTTATTCAGGGGAGAGCTCTAATTTGAAAAATGTGAATGGTTTTCTTCCATGTAGCCATGATCGTCTAGTCCTGGTTATTCCTCTCGAATCCATAATGGAGGATGTTGATTATTGGAGCCAGTATGATTTGATCTATAAATTCCTCAAAATATAAATTTCTTTGTCAGCTCTTGAGGCATGGATTTGTCACACATGGCAGGTTGAAGATGGTCTTGAGATCATGCTAGCTGTAAACAACTATTTCCTAGTTTTCTTTATAAACATGGCAGATAGGAATCGATTTTTTGAGGGAGGCCCATGCTTTTATAATCATATGGGGTTGTTTGGCTAACCCTGGCATGCAGGGTTTAAATTAGTAGAATATATGCCTTCCAAGTGTTAAAAATAGCTTCGATCTGATTGAGCTATCAATATATATACATATATTAAGTGCATATATATATGAATGGAATATATTGATCAGATTCAACATGCTTAATTAAGAATGAATTGACTTTGGTAATAGTTAATTTCACTTAACATATCTAATATGTAATGATTCAACTTTAGTAATAGTCAATACCATGAAATATGGTTAATATTATATGAATCGACTTTAGTCGATATCGTGTATGAATCAAAGATATGTTACGATAACTAT
>MU223342.1:343504-372205 GCA_018584345.1 Thuja plicata | reverse complement strand
TATGTGGATGCCACATGAGCTCCACCTCATCCAAGCCCTCTCTCTCCTCCAAAAAATCTATAAATAGAGGTCATTATCAAGAGCAAATCATCTCTCATTTATGCATTGTTATCATGCTAGTTTAGTGTTTGAATTTTATAGCTTATTTTCATGTTCATGCTTTTAGTTCATTTAGAAAGTAAATCTTAGGCTTAATCATGGAATGAATCTAGTTTCTTTGAATCTTGCATATCATATTAACTTAGTCATTGAATCTTCATCTTAGTATTAGTGTTGCATTTTTATTAATAGTGAAAGCTTGAGACAAGTTCCTTATACTTTTTCTTGAGTGATTAGCTTATCATTTTCATACATTTCATAGTGGGATTATGATATTGTGTTGGGAGAGCACACCTACATAACATCTCTAAGAGCAAATCAACAAGGCATTGGGTGCCCTTGTTAAGCTCATTGGAGGTTATGATGGAAATCATGTTTTGAAGTATGATTTTTAGACATGTTAGTGTAGTTTAATGATTTTATATCTCTAACATTTGCATGTCTGAGCGTGCTCCCAACAGGTAGGTTTCCAACATATACATTTTGGCACGCCTGGTGGGACCCACGTCCCCATTTTTCTAACTTTTTTGTAGATTTTCCATAGTTCAGAAAAATTTCACGCAAACCTGTCTCCGCTCTGGAGTCATCATTTCTGCATATTGTCCTCTCCACTTCTCGTCCATCTGCGCAACTTGACCATCTGTGCCTATACTTTACCATCTGTGCCTGTTTAGAAAAGACTTATAAAAACTGTGGTTTAAACTACTTTTTGTCAACTTTTAGCATTTTTTAACTCTCAAATTTCTGATAGTAACAAATTTTTTAAGAGTAAATGCTATCTAGTTTGATAAAAGTATTATTTTTGAGTTTAAGTAAGTTTGTTCTTTTTTAACAGAATCTAACTGTCGGTATTTTTCCGTCTGTGCAGGTCTTTCACCATTTCCATAGATCGTCGTGTGCGTAGATCGTTGTCTGTGCAGATCACTGTCTGTGACATTTTGTTGTCTGTGTATTTTCTGAGTTTTATGGTTTTTTACAGCATTTAATATCTGAAATTCCAAACTACTAACAAATTTCATGCAGGTTCCTTAAATGACTTTAACAAATTATCAAAATGAACTTGTATGGTTAATCATTTGTCTTGGAATACATGTTTAAAATGAAAAATCACTCAATCTTGAATGTTAAAGGAATAAACCTCATCAATCTTGAATGACAAGGTAAATGAACACACATTTCCAAGCTTTCCTCTTTGCTGTGTGGGAAACAAATTGAACTTGTATGTTTAATCACACTATTGTGTCTTTTGCTTAGGTATAAAACATATAGTTTTCTTTAATTAGGTTCAATTTTGGAATGAACATTTCTTGGTGTGTTTGAAGAAGTGTTTCTCAACACTTCTTTCGAGCTATATGTCATTACATTAAAACCCCTTTAACATAAGTGACGCTATGATTAAGTTATATCCATATCCTCTCCCCTCACCTTTGTGGATCTTGGGTGAAGAGAAAGCTTAGCCTAATCAAGCTTCTAGAGAGGCCTGTCTAGAGGGTGTGCTTCCCCTTTAGAGGATGACCTCAAACCAGTAATCCCTTTGGCTGGTATAGAAATAAAGTGTGACCTAAAGGTCCTCTTTATCCCTTCAAGCTCAGGTAGGTCATGTTCAATGGTAGTCCATACTGAGTGAATATCCTCAGCATATTGGCATAGTTGAACTAGAGAATTAAGTGTCTCACGCCGTACAAACTGATTGTGAGGACGCCATGAAACCTTGCTAGCAACTATAAATTAGTAGCCTACCTGATTCATCTCCGAACGGTGACTTATTATAGTGCAAGGGGAGGGAAGATTCTCCCCCCAAGATTCCCATCATACATGTCCCAGGGTATTGTGTTGCGAAAGAGATCTTTGTAGCACGACAACAATACCTGGAAAAAGGCAAAAACACGGGCGCCCTTCTGGGGGTGACATGTTGTGTGAGTTGAAGGAATATCAAGCAATGGGCCTATAATATTTCATGCGAAGCCAAATTCCTAAGGTAGCTACTATTTAAACTGTCTTCGTTGTGCTAGACCCAGTAAAAACATAAGTGGCTTTAAAGAGTCACTTGAACATACACAAATGAGATATTACAAAGTTGAAGCAAGATTTCCTAATGTCACATTTGCTAGTATCCCTCAAGGTTTCTTTGTCCCTTGTTGGATTGTTTTGAGATATGTGTCAATTATTTTTTGGTTTGCCTATGCTAAAATCAGTTCTTTCCATTGAACAAATTTGCCCAAAATCATACTAAAGGTCAAAAATTTGCCCAGAATTTCAACACACTGCCTTAGCCACACTCAGCTGTCTCCACTCTAGATTCACTGTCTATGCATATTATCGTCTGTGTAGAACACCGTCTGTGAAGATCATCGACTGTGTCTGGGACTGTCGTCTCCGCTTTAAAATAGTGAGCTTCAAAATTTGTCAGGATATTCAAAATTTGACCTTCCACAGGACCCTTGAATCATTTGTCCTAGATCATTCATTCAGTCAGCCAAAATCAGATTTTCTATGACATGACCAATTTCAAGAAACATAAGAAGGTTAAGCTTCCAACACCTCTAGTCCTTAGAGAGCAAAAAGAAACCACCCGTAAATCCAAGGAATATCAACATATTGCAACATCTATCAAACAAGAGATTGAACATCGTGAGAAACTTGACAAAGTCCTCTACAATAACAAAGTTTGCAATTTCATTGCCAAGTTTTCAATCAACAGTGCTTTTGTTACCATTGAACAATACGATTAGGTAGCACCTTGCTTCTACATCATTCTTCATTCTTCCATCATAATTCTTCCTTCTCTTGGAGCATTAGATCAATCCATCAAATCAAATCAAATCTTTAGGTTGAAAGACCTTAATCAAAGTATCAAAAACCTTCATCCTTAGTGATGTCCCATTTTGCTTGAGATCACAAGTCCATCTTAAAGTAGAATAAGTATTACTTTAAATCCTTTTATTTTTGTATCATCATAAGGTTTTAACATGCTTAGGTTTTGTTCCAAAAACCTTTAAATCAATTATCAATCAATCCAATGAATCAAATCAATCAATCCTTAATCAATCAAATCCAATCAAATTCAAGATCAAAGATCTTTGCTCCATTTCATTTCTTACATCTCCTTGTCTTCCATTCTTCTACCATTGTATGGTTGTCACTCGATCCCAAGCTAGAAACATGAGCCGAACAACATTTAACACTGTTATCTATGAGGAGAACCCATTTTCCACTCAATACTTTCAAGGAACTAGGGTACAAGCTGAGGAAGTGCCCGAAGAAACTAAAAATGTGGACCAAGAAGAAATGCCCACCCAAGTGAATGACTTCCTTAGAGACCCATACAACTTGGAAATGGTTGAGAAGGCCATTATGTATAACAGTGATTAAATATTTTTGAATCTTATTCATAATGGTGTCACAGTTCCTGTTGACTTCGATGAAACACTTCTTACCAGAAATGTCACCAAAGCCGTTGCTGCTGCTACCATAGCCATGGCTTCTACTTCAAATGCTACATCATCACGTGACATTGGTAAGGGACCTGTTAGCGAACCTCCCACATCAGTACCTATATCAGCACCTGTGTCAACAACTACATCAATACCCCAATTGACACCTGAACAAATTCAACAAATCATAAGCACTTTTCCAAACAATACTACACATTATAGCACTCAAACAAAAATGACTCAAGGAGCAAGTGCTAATGTCAATAACATAGGGCAAGTTTCCATGCCCTTGCCTTCATCTTTGTTTCAAATAATGGGGGCAAAAACATCTGCAACCAATGCGTAACGAGCCTATTAATATATAAATCCTCCTACCATTGACATGACCTCCATGGGCTTTTCAACTGCACAATTTGGAGGAGGCGGAGGTTATGTACCCCCATTTTTCACACAGAACACTCCAGGCTTCACCCAACAATTCAATGAGCTCAAAAACATTGTATAAGGCTTACAGAATGGGGGCAAGAAGGAGTCTTCTTTTGAAGAGATTTGTCCCTATCCATTTGACAAGTCTATCACAATGCAACCATTCCCACCAAACTTTGAGATGCCCAAGTTCAAAAATACAAAGGTGAAACATGTCCTCTATAACATCTCAAAGAGTTTTACATTGTGTGTCAAGAGGTCGCCTATAATGAGAATTACTTAAAAAGACTTTTCACTAGGAGTCTTGGAGGAAAAACCTTGGAATGGTTCATGGCCCTTCCTTATGGGTCAATCTCTGCCTTCTCTGATCTTGCAGAGAAGTTTGTTGGACAATAGTCGTATAACATTGAGCATCAAGCAACACTCAGCGATTTGTGCAATACCAAACAAAAGAATGGAGAAACCTTTGCTAGTTTCTTACAACGATGGAGACATATTGTGAATCGCATGCCATGGAAAATACGTGATATTCACTTGATTGACATCTTCACAAAGAATTTAATCTCTGAGATGTCCTTCCAAATGAAAATGGCTTCACCTGACACCTTTGAATCCCTTGTCAAGAAGGGAAAAGACATTGAAGATGGCCTTTTGCAAAGAGGTAATATCAAACATTATACTCCTTCCAATAATGATAAACCAAAATTTTGGAGTAAAAAAAAAGGAGTTTTCAATGATGGAGTGATTGATGCCAAGCATGTTCAAAATGTTCAAGCATCCAAAAATAACAATCAAAACAATCGCAATAACAATCAGAATCAAAGTCAGTATCGCAACAACAACCAAAATCAAAATCAAAATCTGAACAATCAGAATAATCAGAATCAGAACAACAATCAGAATTAAAATAATCAGAACAATAATCAACAACTGTGCAATCAATCATTCTTGTTCCCTCGCAACTACTACAACAATAACAACAATAATAATAATAACGACAATCGACAACGGCGATAATTCACAGCTTTAGCAAAACCTCTAGATGTGATCTTCAAACAACTTGCAGATCAAGGAATGATAGTTTACCCAAATACTTGACCTTTTGATGAGAATCAACCTAAACCTGTTTGGTATAGAGATAATGAGTATTGTGATTATCATCGCATCAAGGGGCATGATACCAATAAATGCATGAAGCTTAGACACTTTGTGCAAGATCTCATTGAGGATGGGAAAATTGAAGTTGAAGGTAAGAATGCATCCTCATCTAATGTGAAACTCAAAGTCTACAATCAACCCTTCCCACCTCATAATCAAAACAATGCATCAAACGCAATCCCATATGACTATTCTACCAATACTATTACAGTCCATGATCAAACATGTGGGAGTTTAAGTGAAAATGATATCTTTGGGTTTGACTCTCTTTGTGGCCACATTGAAGAATCTGACACGCATGTTAATACCATAATCCTCAAAGCTGCTAATTGTAATGCTACTACATGTAGACCCAGAGTTACTGTTCAAGCTGTTGATAAACCTTCTACATCTACAAATCCACCAGCTGCACCATCTACTGCTACTCAACCTGCTTCACACTTTGACTTGTTGGCCCAGTTATGAAAGACACCTGCATAGATATCCATTCTAGATCTCTTGACAACTTCACCAATTCATAGAGAAATCCTTGATAAAGCTCTAACTGAATCTGGTGTCCCTGAGAACATCAATGCTGCACAATTCAAAGCTATGATAGGGAACCTAGCCATGCAAGAACATCTAGTCTTCACTGATAAGGACTTTGGTGGTCCTGATCCTCATCATAATAAGTTCCTCCATATAGAAGGAAAAATCTACTCCACAAGAGTAAAACGAGTCCTCATAGATGGTCGATCTGGCCTAAATTTGTGTACATTGAAAATGATTCATAATATCAGTCTTTCTGAGGACCTCATTGACATAGACAAATGAATCACAATAAAAGCCTATGATGATCGAGAACGAGAAAGAAAGGGTTTGATCACACTACCCTTACAAGTGGGTCTGGCCTTGATTGAAACTATTTGCAATGTACTGGATCTAGATCTACCTTATAACATCTTGCTAGGATGTCCATGGATACACGCTATCAAAGGTGTACACTCTACCTATCATCAATGTCTAAAGTTCCCACATCACGGTAGAGAAATCACAATTCCTAGAGATCCTGAGCCCTTTCAATACTGCAAGAGATTGGAAGGCAAGAAAAGCTAATTATTGTCTGTTGAATGAGTTTGGACGACATTTCAATCAAGAAACCCTTGTTCCAGAAAAGACATCAGAAACACCAGTTGAGCAATCCAAAGGAAAGGAAAAATTTACTGAAGACAAAGCTACTGAAGACAAACCCTCCTCATTTGAAGCAAAAGCCACATTTACATATCAAGGCATGGGAGAGTATAAATTTGAAATTGCTTTATGTATTGGGAAACTCCCTTTGTCTCCAAAGTCTTATGGAAGACCATCACCATTACCCCTCTCCAAAGATAAATCCCTTATGTGCTACAAGTCAACTATTTTTGAACATTGGGGGTCCCTATCAGATGAACACATGGAATATAGTGTCCTTGATTGGCTCTATAATGATGAAGAAGAATGACCTATAATTTTCCCCAAAGGGAAGTATCCCAAAGTTACTCCCATTGTCAAAAACATGGGATATCATGGTACTAGCCTCGGAGCTAATGAAACAGGTAAGAAAAAGATCATAACAGCTAATGGCTATCCTAAAGGACACGAATTGGGTTCCATAGAGACTAAGATTAACTTTGCTAAGGATTATTGTCAAGCTGCCTCAAATTCAGACACTGAGGAAGAGTTCTTTGAAATTCCTTTCCAATATATTGAAGATAACCTAAATGAAAATCACCATGTCTTCACTATCACCCAAGACGACCTTTCATCCCCCCGTCTACCCCTCACAAACCCTAAATTAATTGATTGGGATCAGCAAGACTCACCACTAGCTTTGGACATATGTGATTCAAATGAGGCAGTTTTAGCCCTCTTTGGACTTAAAAATCTCTGAGAGTATGAACATCAGATACACTATAATGAACAAGCCTACTTCGGTAGCCATGTCAACTCTCTCAGTCACAAAAGTGAAAAATAAAATTAAAAAAAATTGAAAATACATGCTCTGGTGAAAACCTCTTGCTGGCACCTTTGGATGAAGAAAAAGACAAAATAAAGGATGCTTCCTCTAGTGAAAAGCTTTCCAAGGCACTAGAGAAGGGAGAGGCTAACTTGCCATTTATATCATCAAAACCAGAAGTGTCCTCTATGATCATTGAAGATACTATTCCAATCAACCTAGGCACGGAAGAAGATCCACACATCACCTACATTGCAGTTTCTCTCAGCGATCAAGACAAGAAAGACATGACAGCATTCTTGAATAAACACAAAATCAACTTTGCCTAGACCTACAAAGACATGCCCGGGCTCGATACAGATCTTGTCATGCATCATCTTATTCTAGATCCAAGTGTAAAACATGTTAAGCAGAAACTTCGCAAGATGCATCCTCAAGTCGCATTAGTAGTCAAAGTAGAGCTTCAGAAGATGTTGGACGCTGAAGTAATCAGACCAATTGACTATCCTAAATGGGTTTCTAATATTGTACCAATAGGTAAGCCTGCTAGGGGCATTTTCATATGCACTGATTTCAGAGACTTAAACCTTGCATGTCCCAAAGATGATTTTCCGCTCCCAAATATTGACATTATAGTGGATTTGATGGCAAGACATGAAACATTGTCACTTATGGATGGCTTCTCACGTTATAATCAGATCAGGATAGCACTAGAAGACCAGCACAAAATTGCATTCATAATGCCTTGGGGCACCTTCTATTATCAGGTGATGCCTTTTGGCCTTAAAAATGTCAGAGCCACTTATCAACAAGCAATGACTACCATCTTTTATGACCTTTTGCATGTCATCATGGAAGATTATGTGGATGATCTTTTAGGCAAATCCAAAACAAGGGAATCACATATTCCTATCCTTACTACCATTTTTGAGTGATTGGAGAAGTATAAGCTTAGGCTGAATCCCAAAAAGTGTGTCTTTGGAGTACAATCTAGTAAGTTGTTGGGATACATTGTGTCGCAACGCGGAATAGAAGTTGATCCAAAGAAATTAAAATCAATCCTAGAGATGCCACCACCCAAAACATTGATGCAATTACACAATTTACAAGGCAAACTACAATCAATCAAAAGATTCATGTCACAACTGGCTGACAAGGTGCATCCATTCTCCCATCTCCTACGCAAGAATATCAAGTTCCAGTGGGATTTCTTGTGTCAAAATGCATTTGAGAAACTGAAAGGCTATCTAGCTAATCCACCCGTATTGGTACCACCTATTGCTATTCATCCTCTGATTTTGTACATATCCACTATAGAGGTCATATTGGGAGCCCTCATGGCACAATTGGATGATACCGGCAAAGAGCGAGCAATTTACTATCTCAGCAGTACTCTTATTGGCTATGAGTTGAATTATTCCCTAATTGAGAAGGCATGTTTGGCCATTGTTTTCTATATGTAGAAGCTACGACATTATATGCTTAATCATAAAATTCATCTTGTTTCTAAAATTGATCCACTCAAATATCTCCTGGCACGCGCTGCTCTTACTAGTCGTACAGCAAAATAGGTCATGATCCTTAGGGAGTTTGACATTGTTTATGTGGATCAAAAAGCTATCAAAGGACAAGTAATTGTAGATCAATTAGCTGAAGCACCTATTGACGGTAAACATCCTTTGATCACAAATTTTCCAGATGAATCAGTCCTTAATCTTGCCCCAAGTCCACCATGGAAGCTTTATTTTGATGGATCCTTCACTCAGAAAGGATCAGGGGCAGGAATGTTTTTTGTTACACCAAAAGGGGATCTCATCCCTAAATATTTCAAATTACAGTTTCCTTGTACCAACAACATTGCAAAGTATGAATCCCTTGTACTTGGACTTTGACAGGCCATACAGTGGAAGATTCTCACTTTATTGGTGCTTGGTGATTCACAATTGGTTATCAAACAAGTTATGGATGAATATCAAATGAAGGATGACAAGTTGCTTCCCTATCGCCGAACAGTTGAAGATCTCAAGATGCATTTCACTAAGCTAATCTTCCAATATATCCCTCGCATGAACAACAAAGTAGCAGATGCCATGGAAACAATTGGGTCCTTGATCACTATGCCGGAACACAGCGCACGGTGTGATTTTCTTGTTGAGAATCTTACAGTCCCTTCCTATGACAAACCAAATTCTTAAATGGTGTGTGAAATTGCTGATCCCAATTCCCCATGGTACCAAGAAGTGTATTCCTACTTATGCAATGGACATACCCCACTCACTTTAACCCCCAAGCAACGTAAAACCTTCATTCACCACACTTCCCAATACACAATCCTTGCTGATACCCTCTTCCAAACGCATTTTGATGGAACTCTTTTAAGATGTTTGAATTATGATGAAGCACAAATGTCCTTGGAGGAGGTACATCAAGGAATCTGTAGGGCCCACTCTAGTGGACTTACTTTGACCAAAATGTTGTTATGCACTGGATATTACGGGCCTACTATGGAGCAAGATACCTAAAACTATGTGAAGAAGTGTGTACCTTGTCGGTAGCATGATGATTTGATACATGCTCCCTCCCAATCCCTCCAGCCTACCATCACCCCTTGGCCTTTTTCACGCTGGGGTCTCGACCTCGTTGGCTAGATTTTCCCTAATTCATCCAATGGCCATAAATACATCCTGGCTGCTACGGAGTACTTTACCAAGTGGGTCGAAGCTCTTCCTCTCACTTACACTACTGGAAAATAGATTTCAAAGTTTATTTTGAACTATCTTATATGTTGCTATGGCATTCCTCAGGACATTGTTACTGATCATGGAGGACCTTTCAAGAACAAGGATGTCACAGAGCTATGTAGGAAGTTCAGCATTACCCACCATACCTCTTCCAAGTACTTTTCACAAAGCAACGGTCAAGCTGAGGCTACAAATAAAACCATCCTCAAAATCCTCAATAAAATAGTCGATGAAGCTGGCCGTGATTGGCACCTTCGCCTCAACCCTACCCTTTGGGCTTACCACACCTCCATTCGAACCCCCACGGGAGCCACTCCCTTTTCCCTTATTTATGGTACTGAGGATACTCTACCCATTGAAATTAAGCTCCCTTCCCTCAGAATCTCTCTCAAGAATGTGTTGTCCGAAGAAGAATATAGAGTTGCCCGCTTGCAAGAGATAGAACTCCTCGATGAGAGATGCCTCAATGCCCTAAACCACCTCCGCGTGTATCAAAATTTCCTTCACCTTTAGTTCAACAAAAGGATCAAACCTCATCAGTTTGAGGTTGGTGATCTTGTCCTGCAGCATAATATGAAGAACCTCCAGAACCGTGAGAAGAAAGGGAAGTTTGAACCTAATTGGTTGGGTCCCTTCATTGTTACAACAAAGTATGGTTCAAGTGCCTATCAGATTGCATCCCCAGAGGGAAATCCACTCCCTGATCCTATAAATATTTTATATCTCAAGCACTTCTATGCTTGATCAGTCTGTAGTCTATTGTATAGCATAAATTTTCAAAAATCCAAAAAATCAGAAAAGTAGAAAATCCAAAAATATTCAAAAAGAAAGCAAAAAGAAAAAAAATCAAAAATCAAAAAAGCATAAAAAATACAAAAGCTTGAAAAGAATATCAAAAAAGAAAAAGAGAAAGAGAAATAAATCCGTCCATCTGTGAAAACCACTTCAGTGGTGCAATGGATAAGTACCATGGTGAAAACCTATTTTACACGCCATGCGTAGTCAGATCCACCATCAGTTTCCACCATTTGTCTATACAGTTTGCATCGCCTTTCATAACAAGTGTCGCTACCCATATTTGTGCAGGTAGTTCTTTGATTATCCTTTCGCTTTTGCAATAACGATTCTCGCATGACTGAGCTTACCAAATCAAACACTGAGCTTTATTCTAGACATAGTGATCGCAAATGTTTCCAACACATCAGCAGACAGATTGAATTTCCTCATTCTGTTCTATTCACAAGCAATTGCCAGTGAATTCCCATTTCAATCAATCAATCTTTTTCCGATCAGGATGCATCCTTCCGGTGTCGGCTATTCTATCACATCAAAATTATTCATGGCAAGAACTTTTGGACTAAATGATCACTTGGTCAGGATGCCTTTTTGTTGATTTTATCTTGTGTTTCACTATGTCCTTATCGCGACAACCTTGATCTTTTATATCCTGGTTTGTTATGGTAAGCATATGATGAAATATGTGTCATTTGTGGTATGATCTGCTTGTCATAGTTTGTTAGTGCATTTATGTTTTGATATTCGGTTATGACTATGTATGCCTCACTGGGGGTAGAATTCATGCATCTCAAATCTCTCAAAATATCTAGATGTACTGCGTCTCCTCATGAGTAATATTTCATAAGATCCATCATACCTGATATCTTGCATTCTTGTTCCTAACAACCTATTTGTCTAAGAGTCTAGTCCACGCAAAGGAACCATGTCACTTGTGTTTTCTAGTACATGGTGCATAACACCTTTTGCAATATCAAACTAGGGTGTGCTCTCCAACATTAACACGGTATCAATCCCACTATCATCATGTAATTAGTCTTTGCATTGTAGTTAGGTCATATTGCATTATGATTTTTCTCTTGGAAAAGGTTTCTATTTATTCCCCTATCCGGTCACCTAAGTGATTTTATCATACCTATTTTGATACACTCAAAAACAATGTCCTCATTTGTCTCATATTGCATCCATTCACTATCCATTGCATTGTTCATTTAGTTCATTAATCATTATTCATTATCAGTGGCATTGTTCATTTAGTTCATTAATCATTATTCATTACTAGTTGCGGTGTTCATTTTAGTGCATTAATCATTCTTCATTAAATCATTTGCATTTATCATTTAGTTCATTATTCATTATTCATTAACAGTGTTCATTCATCCTTGCTCATTTATAGTTGCATTATTATTCCATTAGCATTTACACATTTCATTCATTTAGTTACATTGTTACTTCATTTTAAATCATCATTTAGCACCATTTGCATATAATTATATTTCAATCACTTAGTTGCATTAATAAAATCCTAACAATTTTTAGGGTTCATTCATTCTAGATTCATTTCACAAATCATATATACATTTACATTTATGCATCATCACATTACATCCATACATGACACAATATAAGCATTAACACATCCCATTTCACATCTATATATATATCTGCATCTCATCCCTACATCACAAATACGTCAGCATCATCATACATATATTCATCTCATCCTGCATGTCAGTCATCAACATCATATACTGTAATATAACATCATAGTGCATCCATACATCCTGCATTAACATCACATCATATAACATATAGCATCACAAATATACATAAATCAAAGTCCCATAGTCCCAAAATAGTCCATGTATATATATATCAAAAGTGTCAGTATCATACATAATGTGTCAAAAATGTGTATCCAAAACGTTTGAGAAACATCATGGTGGTGGCCACGATGGTCCTGCACCACTGCTGGGACGTGGTGGTAACCCCACTGATCCCTGTGATCCTTGGTCGGTGCTCTCTATCTGCGCCCTCTCAAAGTATGCAGGCTATCATGCCTCCTCTGGCACTACACCATGGTAAAGACCCATGTAGTATGCGGTCTCTTGGCCTCTCCATCATGCCTCTCTCTGTGTCGCCATGGCATTAGCCATCATCTAACCCAAACCTGTCACATCGTCTGCTAGATGCACTATATCGCGATCTACCCTATAGTCCTCTACACATCTTCATGCTAAATCCCGCTCTACTATAAGAGCCGCTATCTGTGCTGACATTACTGCCAGCTCCTCATCATGGTCTCCATGCTCCTCTATGATAGCGAACTCTCCGATGTCCACCAGAGCCTGTAAAATGTCTAGTGCTCTCTGAGCACTATCCCCCCAAGCAGTCTCTGTTATCAACTCCCCCTATACCCAGGCTACCTTTGTCTGTAGGCTGCTAGTTGTGGCCTGTGTTGTAGCCAATAATCCCTATAGTCACTGAATCTTAGCCTATGCACTCACCTCAGTTGCCTGAGATGTTGCCAATAATCCCTGTACCCTACCTAGCTCATCCCGTAGACTATCTCGCTCTGCTATGACTGTATCATGTGTCTCCTGGGCTACGTAGCTTGTCGATGGTACCTGTCCCTGTCTTGGTGCTCCCTGTGGTGGCCCCTATCCCTATGGTGATCCCTGTGGTGGTCCCTATGGTGGCCCTGCGGATCCTGCCCCTGTACTTGTACATCAGAAACAATGGGTGGTTTCCCTCCTACAGGTACCTGTACCTGTCCCCTCCACCTCGGTGTTGTAACCCTAGGCTGGACTCTCCTCCCTCTGGCCCCTCCATCTACTCCCTCCTCGTCATCATCCCCATCTTTTCCTCCTCCATCCCCTCCGATCCCTAGCTGCTCATCCTCTTGTATAACTCCTGGCACAATCAGTCTAATAGGTCTATGTGCGGCCCACCACTGCACATATGCCAGTACTACACCTGCATCCTGTAAAGACTCTCGAGCCCTGGTCCATGGGATCTTGATCATCCCCATGAATGATGCTCATGTTGTGCACAGATTTGCACCTATCCCCCAAACACTCCCCACCTCTCGGGTCACCAATGGATGTGGAAACCTATCTGGTGCCGCCTCCTGAATCTGGCCCATCTGCCTCCATACCCTGGATGGCATGTACCTGGATATCATATAAATTGTCCTACCAAATAGTCAGTAGTCAGTCTGCACAAATCTCATATAATATGAGTCATAGAACCCATCCTCCGCGTATCCATCCTATTGTGGGATCTCATGACCCCAGGCCTCACACCCTGCATAGGGTGCCCATAGTATACCCCCCATCTCTTCTAGTCTCATCTGCTAGTATCTGACCGAATCTGTGGCCTCATAAATGATAGGTGGCTTATATCTGCATACAAAAGGCTCATATGTTGCCCTGGTCTCATGATGTCTAATCGGTCATGTGACCGCAATGTGCTCCCATGCCCATACTAACAAGAGCGTACATCCGGGACCTAGTGCCCTACCCTTGCGGTAGGCGCACATATGAAGATCATAATACAACTGGCCTAGAATGACATATCCCCAATAATATTGGTCCCCATCCTCTACCATACTGCTCAATACTCGCGCCCAACCTATGGGGAACCCCTTACCTGCATGATCAGGCATGAGTCGTCCCCCTATCATCCCAGCTAGGTATAAAGCCAACCACTGTGGTCGTGGCTACATAGTCATAGCCCCTATCCAAGACATCCACTGTTGTGTAATAGGTAGATCTATAAATCTCTGACCTAGTGCCATCTCCATATATGGCTTTGATCCCTCCATGTAGTACTCGGGTATAAGCCCCCGAATGGGCACTCTGTAGATCCTCCATACATCATGGAGGGTGATAGTCGCTTCCCGTGTAGGGAAGTGGAAGCTAGAGGTGGTGCTATGTCATCTCTCTATCAATGTAGACATGAGTGCATTATGCGCTCGCAGATGCGGCCAATGTCACACATGCTCTAACCCACATAGTGTCACTTGTCCCCACTCAGCCAGTGTCAACTGCTACTCCAACTCCATGGTCACTGGATAACACTCCCTTGCCTAGAATGTGATGGTCTCCTCTTGCAGTTAGTAAGCACATGTCAACAATTAGATAGCATTCTGGGGCATCAAAAAATGTCCCAGGCCCGTTCGGGGCATCGAAAAATGCTCCCAGACCCTTGTCTTTCCTCTTCTTCCTCTCTTTTCTTCCATTTTTAGGTCAATCTACGCAGACAGTGGTTGACCCTCATAGATGGTAGACTTTTGGAGTTGCCAGTCTACGGAGCTGGCAGATCTTCACAGATGTCAGTTTGCGGAGATGGCGGTTTAGGCCGCATCCCCCTTTGATGCGCAGACGGTGGCGTTCACACACCATCGTCTCCACCACGCTCTTTGTCCTCCCCCTGCCCTCGCAGACAGAGATCATTCGATCTCTGTCTGCACAGACATCGATCTCTGATCGGTCGTCTGTGAGGACGGCGGTCTGTCGACCGACATCTGTGCAGACGGTAGTCAGACGACCACCGTCTGCATTGCATGCCGGTTTGGGCACATTTATTATCCTCTAAAGACCTACAAAAGCAATAAATGCATAAAGTACTAAGGTGGTGCTCGACTACTCACCGATGGTCCCGCATCCGCAGGTCGCTGGTGCACCCAAACGTGCTCCCTAAGTTGTGCTCACTCTCGTTGCACTGCCATTGCTCTCTTCTTCTTCTCTCTTTTTTCTCTTTATGAGTGAAAGTGACTTGTGTATGGGCCCCGGTGGACTATTTATATCCTGTTGGGACCCATTTCTTCCGTCTGTCTCCTCATTTCCCATTCTAGTCCCCGTCTGTCATCCATTTTCCTTGGACACGCCATGCAATTGGTCCACTTTCCTTATTTTCCTGCCTTTTCAAGAAAATTTTATTAAAAATTTAAATTTTTTCTATTATTTTCTCAAGGGGGCACACTCCTCCGCTCTCGCTACCGTAGGCTTTCTGACCTCTCTAAGGCATCTTATTTTCTTTTCTTTGACGCAACGTCACTTTTGATGTCGCATCAAAGAGGGGCAAAATGTAGACGTCTAAAATTGTCCTTATATTAATTTAATTAATATTCCCATAACATTATAGTTAATTTTAATTAATTATATTTGTTATATTCTCCTATCTATTTATTTAATTAAATATGATTCACTTTCCTTAGTATTTAAATTTAATTTAAATACTACCCCTTTTGATGTATTAAATCTTATTTAATACATTACCCCTCATTAATCCCCTTTTAAATAAATTTATAATTTATTTATTCCTCCACATGACTTAATTCTACTAAACCACAATTAATCTAAATTTTAAATTTAGATTAAGCTAATTTGAACCTAGATCCTACCCTACCTCACATCACTCTCACCAAATAAACCTATTCACTAATTAACTAAGGTTAATTAAGCTAATTTCTTGATTGCTAAACCAATTAGTCCTAATTATTTGCTCACACATGTGTGAGCAAATTTTCAAAAATTGTCTTTTCTAAATAATCCTTATTTGGTGCCAACAAGGTTTCTTACACCCATGATGACACCTTCTTACACTTTCTAAAAGTGTTTCATTGGACTAAAACTCTTACACCCTCTTACACCTTCTTACAAGATCCTTCACATGTGTACTTTAAGTACACTTTGACCCATCACATCCAAAGTTGCTCACACATGTGTGAGAAAAGTGGGCCTCTTGCATGGCTTATGTGTCCCTCATGTGGCACCTATGTGGATGCCACATGAGCTCCACCGCATCCAAGCCCTCTCTCTCCTCCAAAAAATCTATAAATAGAGGCCATTATCAAGAGCAAATCATCTCTCATTTATGCATTGTTATCATGCTAGTTTAGTGTTTGAATTTTATAGCTTATTTTCATGTTCGTGCTTTTAGTTAATTTAGAAATTACATCTTAGGATTAATCATGGAATGAATCTAGTTTCTTTGAATCTTGCATATCATATTAACTTAGTCATTGAATCTTCATCTTAGTATTAGTGTTGCATTTTTATTAATAGTGAAAGCTTGAGACAAGTTATACTTTTTGTTGAGTGATTAGCTTATCATTTTCATGCATTTCATAGTGGGATTATGATATTGTGTTGGGAGAGCACACCCACATAACATCTCTAAAAGCAAATCAACAAGGCATTGGGTGCCCTTGTTCAGCTCATCGGAGGTTATGATAGAAATCATGTTTTGAAGTATGCTTTTTAGACATGTTAGTGTAGTTTAATGATTGTATATCTCTAACATTTGCATGTCTGAGCGTGCTCCCAATAGGTAGGTTTCTAGCATATACACTTACTTCTCTTTGATGAAGTGCTATAACTGTCAGCAGTTTGGGCATCTTGCATATCGGTGTCCTGCAAAAAGCTCTACTTCACAAGGAGGAGAGGAAAGAGCTAACTATGTGCAAGAAGAATCTTCTAGCAAAAAGACTACAGAAGTCACCATAGGATCAGAGTTGGGAGAGAGTTTGATGGTTTGGCAAGAACTCCTCAAAGAACCCATTAAAGAAGAGCCAAGCCAGAGAAGATCTTTGTTTCGAGTCAATTGTAAGGTACTCAGTAAGGTCTGTAAAGAGATCATAGATTTAGGTTCTATTGATAATATAGTTTCTTTACAAGCTATTGAGAAGTTAAAATTGACAAGGATTCCTCACACTAATCCTTATAAAGTTACTTGGTTAAATAAAGATCAACATGTAATAGTCAGTGAACAAGCTTGGATAGAATTTTCCATAGGGAGGTATAAGGACAGAGTTTTGTGTGATGTCCTGTCCATGGATGCATGTCATCTGCTATTAGGTAGACCTTGGAAGTTTGACCAAGCTGCAGTGTATGATGGAGTTGAGAACTCATATTCCTTCAAGAAGGATGGAATAACTTTCAGGGTACAGTCAACCTTGGAAGAGGAGAAAGAAAAGAAAAGAGGTCCCAACCTACTTTTGGTCGGTGAGAAAGAATTATTAAAGACATTGGAAGAAGAAGATGGAGTAGGCTTTGCTTTGGTTTTAAAACCAAAAGGTGAAAAGGGAAATAAGAGGGAAGAGTTACCTTTAGAGATCTAAAGGTTGTTAACTCAATACTAGGCCATAGTTAGTGATGTTCAACCAGCTATCCTACCACCTGAGAGATCTACTAGTCATCACATTGACTTTATCCCAGGAACCTCACTTCCAAATAAAGTTTCTTATAAAATGACTCCACAGTAGAATGCAGAGATTTCTAACCAAATCTAGGAACTAGTTGACCAAGGGTTGATTTGAGAGAGTATAAGTCCTTGTGTTATTCCCACAGTATTAGCCCCAAAGAAAGATGGTACTTGGAGGTTGTGTACTGATTCCAGGGCCATAAATAGGATTACTATACGGTATAGGTTTCCAATACCCAGGATAGAAGATTTGATGGATTTTCTTGGTGGTGCTAGATGTTACTCCAAGATAGCTCTTAAGAGTGGATATCATCATATCAGAATTAAAGGGGGAGATGAGTGGAAGACATCTTTTAAGACTACCGAAGGATGTTATGAATGGCTTGTTATGCCTTTTGGGTTTTCAAATGACCCAATCACATTTATGAGATTGATGAATGAGGTTTTGAAGGATTTTATTGGCAAATGGATTGTAGTGTACTTAGATGACATCCTAGTGTTCAGCAAGACCAAAGAGGATCATCTTAGACATCTGCAAATGGTAATGCAAAGATTGCATGAAGAAAAGTTGACAATCAACTTGGAAAAGAGTGATTTCATGAAGCAGGAGTTGGTGTATTTAGGTTTTGTTATCTCAGAAGGTAACTTGAAGATGGATATCAGCAAGGTGGAAGAAATCTTGAATTGGCATACACCGAAGTCAACTACTGAAGTAAGAATCTTCTATGGTTTAGCACAGTTCTACCGAAAGTTCATCAAATAGTTCAGTGAAATCAGTGCACCTATTTTAGATACCATCAAAGAAGGTATGAAAGCCAAGTTCCAATGGAATGAGCAGGTTGATGAAGGATTTGAGCATCTGAAAAAAAAAGGATAGCGACTCAACCGATATTGACACTTCCTAGTTTTGAAAAATTGTTTACTGTGGAGTGTGATGCTAGTAACATTGTTGTCGGTGCAATCTTGAGTCGAGAAGGTAAGCCAGTAGCCTTTCATAGTGAGAAGCTCAGTGATGCAAAGAGGAAATATTCCTCATATGATTTGGAATTGTATGCATTAGTGCAAGCACTAAGCAAATGGAAACATTATCTCCTTCCCAAAGAATTTGTAGTCTTTACCGACAATCGGGCTTTGAGTTTTCTAAGTTCACAGGATAAACTAAGCCATAAGAATATGAAATGGGTGGAGTATATACAAGCCTATACCTTAACCATAAAGCACAAGAAGGGAGTACAGAACAAAGTAGTAGATGCATTGAGTAGAAGGTTACTCACAGTGCAAGAAGTTCAACTAAGGAGCATCGGCATTGAAAGATTCAAATCTTTGTATCTAGCAGATGAAGACTTTGCAGCAGCATACAAGGTATGTCAAGAGTATCAAAATAATTTTCATAGTGAGTATTTGGAGTATACTCTTCAAGAAGGTCTTCTATTTAAAGGAGGAAAACTCTATGTATCGAGAGGTTCCATGAGAGAGAACATAATACAACAGAAGCACAATGGTTCATTGAGTGGACATTTTGGGTTGAATAAAACTCTAGAGTTGGTCAAGAGGTATCAATATTGGCCAAGAATAAATCAGGATGTCCAAAAGTATGTAGATACTTGTATGGTTTTTTAGAAGGAAAAAGGGGCATCATCCAATGTCGGATTGTATCAGCCCCTTCCTGTCCCAAATAGACCATGGGAATGCCTTAGTATGGATTTTGTAGTTGGATTACCGAAGACCAAGCAAGGAATGGACAACATCTTTGTGATTGTGGATAGGTTCAGCAAGATGGCTCACTTTGTGCCATGCAAGGCCACACATGATGCATGTTACATAGAAAATATATTCTTTAGAGAAGCAGTAAGGATACATGGATTACCTTTGAGTATTGTATCAGATAGAGACTCAAAGTTCATGAGTCATTTTTGAAAATATTTATGGCAGAAGCTTGGTACTAATATTTCCTTTAGCTCAGCATATCATCCATAGACCGATGGTCAGACTAAAGTGGTGAACCGAAGCTTAGGAAATATTTTGAGATGCCTCACCAAAGAGTATGGGCAATCATGGGATCATTTACTTTCTCAAGCAGAATTTGCATACAATGATATAGTCAATATATCCACTGGAAAGAGCCCTCTTGAAATAGTGTATGGAATTCATCCTAGGGGTATATGTGAATTAAGGGATCTTGGAAGAAATGCAGAGAGGAGTGGGTATGTTGAAGATTTTTCTCAGTCCATGAAGGAGGTCCATGACTCAGTCAAAGAAGCATTGATAGAGAGTACAACTCACACCAAGTAGAAGGTAGATGCCAGGAAAAGAGATATTCACTTTCAAATTGGAGATTTGGTCATGGTGAACCTAAATAAAGCAAGGTTATAGAAAGAAATTCTGAGTAAACTTCAAATGAGGAAGATAGGCCCTTGTGCAATATTGGAAAAGTATGGGACTAATGCTTATAAAGTTGATCTTCCTACAGACATAGGATTGTCTCCTATTTTCAATGTGGTGGATCTGGTATCCTATAAAGGACCAATTCCAAAAGGGGATTATGATCTAGCAGCAAATACCGAGGATCTCAAAGCACTCAAACTTCTTGTTACACCAAAACTGAAGGCAAAGGAGAATCTAAATTCAAGAGTTGCCAAGCAGACTAGAAAGAAGACATATATGGAACATCTGGTCAAATGGCAAGGACAAGTTTATTCAGAGGCTACATGGGTGCAAGAAACTGATTTCAAGAAGTTAGGCATCAACCCTGACTTACTCCAATCACCTAGAAGTTGATTTCTTTTTGTTTGGGGAGTATGGTGAAGGAGCACCTAAGGTTAGAAAAATTTCTAGGTTAGGAAGCATTTTTAGTTTATAAGGTGTTTTGTTCCACCATTCTTGTAATGACCGCGGTCAATCAGTGAACAAACATCGTATGTTTCTTAGTAGTTGTTTTCTAGTTTAAGTGTGTGTTGAGATAGATTATAAACCTTTGGAAATCCCAAAAGGCTCTAGCAACCAAAATGGGAAAATGGCACTAAGTTATACTAGTGCTTGGGAATGCTACTTGGGAATCTTGCTCGAGTTACACTAGGTTGCTCGGGCATGATGTACGAAGGGCTCGAGAATGTCGCTTGGTAATGTCTCTCAGGTTACACTTGGTGCTCAGGGATGTTGCTCGGTGATGTTTCTTAGGGTTGCTTGCAGTTTTTTGGTTTTTTGGCTGACGCTCAGGTATTGAAGAAAAATTTTATTTTGACGCTCGAGACTGGTGCTCGGTAATGGTGGTCTGTTGCTCAATTATGTCGGTTAACGGCCCAAGAAATGTGGGATGTGACGTTTGTGACCAGCTGGGTCAACTGTAATGGCTCTCAGTGTGTCATTTTTGTCTTTGATAGATAGGGACACCTATTCCATTGATGGGAGGGTCATTTATGGACTACCCATTCCTTTTGTACAAGGTTGTTGAAGTTGTTGGAGGATGTGAGATATTTTGAAGAAAAAAGCTATATAGTTAGAATTTTGTATTCAATAGAGTTAGCATAGTAGATGGATAAGAGATTGTAGAGGATTGTACATGTAGTAGATTCAGATAGCAATACAAAGAGTATTTGGCATTTCCTTCTGCAATCTATTATGTGTTCTTTGTGTAATATGTTCATTTTAGTTCTTCATGTTGAATCAATCGGTTTAACTTGGAGAATGAATCTATCCTAATAGATTCTATAGTATGAGATAGTAGCTTAATGGTGAGAACCAGGTCTAGAGAACTTGAGGTGAAGATCTTAGTGACTTCCTCAAGCTAGGGTTTGATAATACCTTATAAGGTCCATTCAGAGACCTTCAATCAGAGTCAGCCCAACTCTCAGTAACAACTAGACTTGGATTCTACATCATTTTCTTAGCCTCAACAAGTTCTCCCTTTATGATCTGATTATATTTCTCTAATTCCATATATTTGTTCTTAGAGTCATCCAGTTCAATCTACATTTGTCCCATATGAATATTAGCACCTTTTAAGGTTTCTTCAATTTTGTTTATATAATTCTTTACCTCTTGAATATCTTTAGCCATTTGAAAATAAGTAGTTTCATAATTAAGCTTCAAAGTATCTTTCTCTTGTTGAAGTTGTTTTATCTTATTTGAAGTATCACTGTCTGAATCCTCTTTTATTTTATCCATAAGATCTTGTCTCTGTCTCCTAGATAGTTCAAGTTGTTCTTATAGTTTCTTGATGAAACCCTATGCTCTTCTCAATTTGAATTTCAAGTCACCATTTTTTGTTTTAGCCTTATCAAGGTATTCAAGTGGTGCTTCAAATTTTTCTTCCAAACTTTCAGAATTCATCTTGATCTCCCTTAAGTTGTTAGACTTTCTCTCCAAGGGCCAATAGCTCTGATACCAGTTGTTAGGATTAAGTAATACTGAGAGGGGGGGTGAATCATTATTACAACAGTTTAAACTTAAACTTATCAAATTCCAACTTAACCAGATAATAGCTGAAATGAAAAGAACATAAACACAAAACAAACAACTCATAATACCATGAATTTTTTCTCAAGGAAACCTTAGCCAATTGAAAATCGCGGTGGGAATGGTACCCACAAATATGTACTAAAAGTATAATTTCCATGTTAGGATACCTAGCCATGTTAGGAGCTGAATATTACATTAGTACATTTCCCTATTAAAGCAATACAAAACCTTGTTAAAGGTATACATTGAGCTCGCTATTCATACAACCATAAATATGTCTTGGTTACAATACTTTATCAAAATTAACATATACAAGAATCTGTTATGCTTAGGTAGTTCCAGTTGTATCTCGTAGCACCATTTGTCTAATTTTGACATCACAATGCATCCATTCATTCGTTCACATACATACCATACTTTGCTTCTCAAAAGCTCTTCATGTATATACATTATTACATACCCAGTCGGCTCCCAAATACTTCACAAAATGGAAGAAACACTTATAAAAAAATTAAATACAAAGTCGGTGATCATACACTACCAAAATTTAGGTAATACAAAATCCAAATCCAACATATCACATTTGGATTCCATGTCACACTCCCTCAATCATTGCGACCATTCAACTGCTCTGTCTCGTTGTATCATTGTCTTCGCATGTCTTCAAACATATGTATCTTTCATCTCTGAAATCCAAAAATCAAGCAACCTTAACTAAAGTTCTATCATACCCCAAAATAGATTCGTTTAAGCCCGCATGTCTTCATTGATCATATACAACATTCTCTACCCAAAATTGTACTCTTGTACCCTATAAACTACTTTCTAGACTTAGTCATTTTGCAAGCCTTAACTCCAAAATTGTGTTCCACTCCAAGTGATCATTCATAACTGATGTGTTTCCATAAATGACAACCCTAATGTGTTCATGAACACTCTTGAATGAGCCACTTTCCAACATGCCATACAAATGGAAGCCAAAGATTCTACTTCAGCCCACAAGTAGAGGCTTGCATCGAACAATCAAGGCAATAGAGGTTGAACCAAATTTTGCATCAGGCCAAGGTCATGCTCTTTTCGCATGGGCCTTGCCTTCGATTCCCTCTTTAGTGACACCATGTCAGTGGACCTGTCATGCCTCTCTTTTCAACATTATGGAGGGGTTTCTACTAATTGTGTGATGTTTCCTTGGTTCCACTATTGATCAGTTTAATAGACAATCGGCACATGTATTTTCAACTAGCATTTTATTCTTGCATGGTTGTGTAGTGTCGTTGGGGTCACTCATATAGATTCATGTGTCATCTGCATCCTTAACTGATATATGTTTTGCCTTTTTTTTTCATCTATTCATTGTTTGAGGGTGCCTATGCATATTATTGTCTTCTATAATTTTTATTGACATATGTTTTGCATTTGTTTGTCATCTGCTCATTATACAAGTAGTATCGTTGGGGGTACTCATACAGATTGTTCTTGATCTTCATCTTGGTTTCAGAGGAGTCTCTTCATTCAACACAATGGCGGTTATCATTCGATAGATGTCCATAATTTTCATGTCACAAAATATTCTCTTTTGCTTCTATATTACTATAGATTTTGAGGGAGGGTTTTGTTCCCACTAGGTTTCCCCCCTTTCTTCTCTCCTTTCATTATTTTTTATTCTCCTTAGTTATCCTTGGGGGGGGGGGGTGTTAGTGTTAATTTTTTACTCTAGTCACCATAAACATGCAAAGCTTTCAGATTTAGTCGGCACGTTAACATGCATTAGTTTGCTCCTTAAATTGGGGATCTGAGAATGGTTGATTTTCTTGTGTTTTCCATAAATTTATGCTCCATGCATTCTTTATGTAAGGCTAACTAAAGATAAGTACACTTCATTGTTTTCTCCACCTCTTCATATATTAAATGCATTTATTGCATAATTTAAGTTTCTATCTATATATTCTGTAATTTTTGTTTTTCTTTCTAGCTAGGTCTATGCTGAAAATTCTACAGATTTGGTGTGCAAGATGGAGCACTTAAGGACTTTGTTGAACAGTTTGGAAGATTGCTTCAAATATTTTCTACTAATTTGGTGTTTGCTGCACTTGACTGATTTTTGGAAATCTTAACTCTCTTAGATCATCCTCAGGTGTGTGATGGCTCTGATTATATTCTGGTAATTCCTCCTTTGCAAGTTGTTTCTCTTGTTGATGGGGATGATCATATTTCTTCATTTCCTACTGAGGATGGTCATTCATATGGTTCTCGGGATCTACTACCAAGCAATGTGCCTTTGCAGGATGATACACTAAGCATTATTTCTTTGGGTGATTTGGGAGATAGGTTCTCCCCCTCATACCAACACTAGTAATTGGTTTTATGACATGGTGTGTCCGTACAATGATACTACTTCTTGGAGGGATTTTAATAGTGATTAGCCTCCTCTTCGTCTGTCCTTCTTTTGTTATCTCGAATCATAGTTGTTTTTTCTATAAGTGTATACTATTGGCTCAGCCAATATGGGGGATGGTGGGTGGTTTTCTTATACTTATCATGGGACTTTTTGTTGTTGTTGGATGGGACACATACACATTGATATTTGCATGTCATGTTTATCTTCCAAGGTGAATGATTATTTGTACTTATCTTATTTAAAATTAGTGACTTTGGTCTCTTTCATTCTATTAAAAAAACTTGAACTAACTAATGAATGCTAAGTGAATGTGATAATCTAATAAATTAAAACAATTAAATATAATAATATAAACAAGATAATGATTCTTAACTCTATGACCAAAAGTACACTAAATCTTAGATGTATATGTATTTGATATGCCTTAGGATTAGGAGCAAAATAATTGTAGTATAGTATGCATCTTGGAATTAGAAATATTTTTCTTCACTCTATGGAAAGATGAGTCTAAGGATAAAATAAAAGTATGCAATTATGGATTTGTTGTGTACTTATAAAGTTTTAATTTAAAATCTATACATTTCTACTCTCCCTTTTTCTTATCATGTCTTTATCCTTTTTTTAAATATTTGAGGGCTAGTAATATTTAAGAATATCTTCCAGTAAGGCTACTAGTGTGTCACAAGGGGACATTTTCTTCTAGGTCAACCTTTAAAAATATGTATGGATGACTAAAAATAGTAATCTTCAATCATGCACATGCCTTATGTTCATCCACATCTACCAATATGAATGATACGTGAATATAGCTCTCAAAATCTTTAGGATGTCTAAAAAGAATGTGCTCAATTTCTTCAAATGAGAGTACATAATAACAAAATGCAAACTTGTGTTTAGTTCATCTTAGACAAAGGAGTATTGGTGAAAGTTGGTCATATTTAAAATTTTATATTTTAAATTTAGGATTGATAAATCCACAACCACAAAGTTTTCCACACAATTTCTAACTTGTTGTAGAATGTGAAAGTCATCAAACAAAATTGGTGATGTGGGTATGGGAATATGTGAATGTAAAGTAATGGTAAATGAATGGTTATGGCAAATGCACATAAGAATTTGTGTATAGCATAGGGATAAGATAAGTGGTAGGTGCATATAAATGTGGTGACATAGTGTTGGGGACTTAACTATGTAAAATTACATCATTTATCAATATGTCAATATATTAAAGCATCTCCTAAATATCAGCACAACCCTAAATGAAAAATAACATAGATATGCAAACTTCATCATTACAACATTAATATCTACTAGAAATAAAATTTTAAAAAATAAGACCATATATTAATGTCCACCAGTAACTCCAAAGGATTACAATATAATTGATTGAGTGCAATCGATAAGGATGATGGTAATTTCTTAAAGGCGCATTAAATAAAATATAAAATCTTAAACTTAGACCTGAAAACCAACAAAATATAAAAATACAATTTGTAGAGAAAACTTCAAAAAAAAATTATTTGAATTTTCTGTTAATATGTTACCATAGGTCAAACAGAATCCATTTTTTAATCCCACCAACCCACTATAGCTATGGGAAAATCAAAAGATTGCAAACACTTGGCACACATGAGCTCTCTTGCGGTGACTTTGAAGTCGCCGCCCAAGACTTAATGACTTTACACACTGATTGTATTCTTATATCCACGTTTCAGAAAGCTCTATGAAAGGAAGCCAAAATATATATGCCTCCAACCCACTAAAGTCTACATCTATGTTTGACAATTTTGATCATTTTGCCTTGAACCTTCTCAAATCAAAATTCTCATTTGTGCAAGACCACTGAAACTTGACTGTTGAAAAACCAGACTGATTAGAAAAATTGCACAAGATTTTGCAATGATGTTTTGATGAGATTTAAGCTCACCTAATCCCTTGAGTTGTCCTATAAGAACTTGCAACCCTATTAGTTTCAGGCATCTCAATCTTCTTCCATATGTAATTCTTCAGGGGAGGAAAAGGAAAATACTTTGAGATCATGGGGTTAATGAGGTTCTTGAGGATGTTGGTCATTTGCTTTTGCTTCAACAGTTTGAATGCCAATGGTGGGTACCAAGATAAGTTCATGTTGAAGGAGAAGGTGACCCACTTGGAGTTTTACATGCATGATACTCCCATGGGGAAGAATCCAACAGCATTCCAAGTGGCACCAGAGAAGCCCTTAAACTTTTCTGGTGGGAGTTCCTTTTTTGGGCCACTGTATGTGATTGATGATGCCCTAACAGAGACCCCTCACCCCAATTCAAGAGTTTTGGGGAGAGCCCAGGGAATGTATGCAATGTCATCACTGGGAGAAGTGAGCCTGCTCATGGCTCTCACTTACTCTATAGACAGTGGGAGGTACAAGGGCAGCTCATTGAGCATTGTGGGGAAGAACATGGTGTTGAGAGAGCAGAGAGAGCTGCCCATTGTGGGAGGAAGTGGGCACTTCAGAATGGCCAGAGGGTATGCATTTGCTCACACTATTTCAATTCAAGGACCTAATGCTGTTATTGGCTACAATGTCACTGTCTTCCATTATGGGAAATAGGTGTGCCCATGTGTGTCTTAGGAGGAAATTGTTTTAAGGGTATGATTCATAGGGTCTAATGTTTTTTCTTAACTTTCTTCTGACTTTCTTCTATTTTAATGATGGATCAGAGAATGTAATGGGAAAACATTGATATAATAACATTAGCAATAACCAGTTATTTGTCATATATATCCTAGGAAGAAATGATCCATATTTGAGAACAATAATGAAACTCTCTTGCTTCAAATTTTACTTGGACAGGGAATTACTGCCTGCCAAGATTTTAGGGTGGGCAGCAGATGGTAGCATTTAACAATTGTAATGTCTTTGTTGAATTATCTAATATTTAAACTAAACACAGTTTTTCTGTTAATGGGAGTTATCATAATTATTTTTATTGGTGTTAGAAGGCTATTTGGCAGGCACATCTTGTTATAGATATTTCCATGATGCTGAGTTCAACTGTTTCTTGTCTTTGATTATAGTGGTTAAAGTCAATCTAATCTAATACATGTACAATGTTTAATATAGATTTATTTCTGTATTTTTATTTTTATTTTTATTTTTATTTTTAGGGTTTTAGTTGTATTTTTTTAAGGAATCATCATCAAAAATAATATTGTTTTGGTTTTTAGTATGTGTAAATAAAACAAGTGCCACGTAGTGGCTGTACTTGCCGTTATGATATATTATAATATAAATATAAGAATTATTTAATAATTAGTCTTGTAATTGTCGAAAGAGAAAAATTTAAAAAATATTAGTATTCCTTAAAATATAAAGAATTGTTAAAAAAATATGTATATCCTTTAAAACATAGGAAATCAGTATGAAAGATTAGGTTCCCTAAAATACAAGAAATGTTAAGAAATACTTAGCATTCCTTCTAAAATATAGAAAATTGTTATGAAATATTAAAGAATAATTCAAATATATGTGAATATTAAGAAATGATTAGTATTCTAAATTATAAAAAATTATTAAGAAATATTAATTTTTTCTAAAATATAAGAAATTGTTTTTTTTTTTTATCGATAAAAGGCTGAAGCCCTGAAAATTTGTATTAATATAAATAATTGTTTTACATAGTGACCCCGCTCGCTGCAGGCACTGGTAAGAAAGAGCGGGGTAGAGAAAACCTCCAACCTAGCCCGGGACCATAGGTCCTGTCCTTATACAAAATTTACGTGGGCATACCCACGACTCGACAATTAGCGATATTTTTATAAATACAATATTTCCGTAGGCATACCCACGGCTCGATTATGAATCGAGATTTGTACAAATCTTCATGGGCGTACCCATGTCTCGAGTGCTCTCAAGAATTGCTTACTTTGAAAAACAAGATCTAATAGTTATACATTAGATAGAAAATTTATGAATGCATTATCCTCTTAGCTTTGTCAAGAATAATACTTGTGTCTCCCGAGGTTTAA
>MU223342.1:306734-333342 GCA_018584345.1 Thuja plicata | reverse complement strand
AATCATAATTGAAATAAGTAATTTATAGAATATATTTAATTCGTAAATAAATATTTAAACTTTATAAATATTTGAACAAGAAAAAAATATTGATTTATGATTGGTTCATTCGTATAAAACTAATTCATTATTGGTGCACAACCGAATGCAATAGTATATTGCCTACAGCAAGTACAATAAGATAAAGAGGGCACTTGATCAGGGAATAAAAGATGTGGGTCTCTAATTGAAATCTTTTTTATTCATTTATTTTCTTATGATGAATCACTGGATGTGATTTAAAACGTGGAATACAAATTCATACACGGTTATATCCAAAAAAATTTAATTAGAATTAATAGACTGTAGAAAACTCTTAACATCTATATGAATTTCTATTGTTTGGATACAATCAGATCTTACCATGACTTTGTTGATTCATTAGTTAATTAACTAAAATCAATTAATACCCAGCTCAGAGAATGCAAAAACTGGATGCTAGAGATAGATTACACAGTAATCTCAAACAAACTACAAGCCCAATTCAACTCAGACTTCTTTGAACATGTAAAAAAAACATTTTTGGAAGAATAAGAATGTAAAAAAAAAATTGAATCACTAAAATGCATCAAAGTTCTTAGTTCTAATCAGCTTTCTTCCATTGTTAATTTTTATCAAATCGTGATCAAGTTTAAAAAGGAAATGCATATGGAAAGCATACCACATATGTATACATCTATTAGCATATTGTCAAATATCTAACTGATAGAATCTTTATATACATAGTTATCCTATACAAGGTACAAGTAGAAAAGTTCATATTAGCAAACAGTTGCATACTTATATAGATTTTCATTCTTAAAGTACGAATGCATTATAAAGTATCACTAAAGAGCTTTATCCTGGTCAACAAGTTGAGCCAACTTATGAGATAAATCAGGGGGAAGCATCCTATGGCCAACAATATTCCAATCTAGCGCGTGCTCGGAAACCCATTTATCCAAGCAATCAGCCACACTGTTCCACTCCCGAGGGATATGCATAAAAGACACAAATTCCAGAGAATTGCATAACTGAATGATCTGTTGAATAACCAGAGCCAAATGCCAATCCACATCCACAAGGTTTCATCTATTCAATAAATTCACTACCACCTGTGAATCTGTCTCACAAGTAATTCTTCTCCAGCCACGTTGACAACACTGTTCCACTACAACCAAGATAGCAAGGGCTTCCATGAGGTTATTTGCATGGTAACCCTTGTAGATAAAGAACAGAAACTGAACATCACTAGAGCTATCACGCCCAACTCCCCCAATGCCAGCCGGTCCAGGATTTCCCTAAGAAGAATCATCAGTGTTGATTTTAAGAACTCCAGACTAGGGAGGAGTCCAATGCCCCTCATGATTAACACGTTGAGAGCGCTGCCTGGCTCTATTCCCAGCGCGTCTATGGGGTAGAGAGGGGGCGTCACCCTGAAGAGGAAAGGAAAGGCGTGAGTAAATACCAGCATCTCTAGGGTCCAAACCTCCACAAAAGTCACATTTTACCAAGAGTGTTTCATGAAGAGAATGAATAATTTCCCCCCACATGTGCCTGATCCCCAGCTGCACCTCATGAAAGATCCTCCTATTTCTCTCAAGCCAAAAATGCCATAAAATAAAGGAAGGGCCAATAGTCCAAGCAACCTGAAGAAAAGAGGTCTTGGAAGGGGGATGGCCCAGATGGTCCCAGAACTCAGACAAGGAAGAAACATGCCAGCACGAGCATCCCCACACACTCCACCAGAAGTGCCAAATCTTCTTGACAAAGGAGCACTGGAAAAAAGGTGGAAAAAAGTCTCTTCACTATTGCGGCATAAGACACAGATGGAGGGCCCCTGGAAGCCTCTCTTTCAAAGATTATCCCAAGTAAGACAGCGATTGTAAACCAGAATCCAGAGGAAAAAGTTACACTTAGGCCAAGAAAAGCTATTCCAAGCTTTCTTTTGATTCTTTTGAGGTTAGATTCAATTTTTTATTTAATATCATGGTCATTCAAATGTGCTTACAACACTAGTTATAGGGTCACAACATCTAAGAATATTTACACACAATGAGAGTAAAATAGAATTATAGAAAAATAATCATTCATGGTAGTAGTAGATATGCAAATACTAGTGCAGCCCTAGAAATGCAATGTCTTTTTTTTTTTAAAATTCCATAACTTCATGATTTATCTTGAACAAATGCTAGTACATCTTGAACAACCAAATTTAGCACTTCATCATAAGCCTTTTAGGGTACAAGTTAGCCTTGACATTCTAGTAATCAAAAGAAAAATTGACATCATCAAATAGGATAACTGGATTCAACAATATGAATCACACTTGTTCAATAAATTTAGCAGCATTGAGAAGATTCACAAAGCTAGAAATCATTGTCACAACTTGCATCATCAATGGCATCCAACCAATGTGCAACATGATGAACAATGCACATTATCTTTTTTAAAACTTGAAATACCTCTATCAATGCTATATAGAATAGATAGTAATCCCTTAGACACTTGCAGATAATATATATGAAGTTTCAATTACTACATCAAAGATGAGATCAAACTATGGAATCATAAACCAAGTAGTTCCACAACTACTCTACTATCTTGTATGGAGAATTTGTTAGGATTTAGGTGCTATCTACATTGCAAATCCTATGACATTTTACATGTTTCCAACATCCTTGGAAAGTTTATCTAGGCACTTAGGGTGTTTTTCAAAATTCATTTATACATTCAATTCCACCAATTGTTCCCAATGCATTCATAAGGAGCCCATCGATTGATAAAGATGACTTGTGGAAGCAAAATTAATTGATTGATTTTTACTTCGATGTGTAGCACTTAGCAAAGAGTGGAGAATCACTCTTGAATTCTACACCTCTTTTGGCATTCCCTAGGTTGGGCACTTGAGAGAGTGATGACTATAGACACCCCAAATTTGACCACCTAAATTAATTAAATAATGCTTTATTTGATTAATTTGAGTTCTTCCTTCCTAATAAATAATTAAAATATATTTAGTGAATTATGTGCTTTCTAATGTTGGCATTACCATGTTGTGATGTTTAAGTTGTGGTGTTGTTGTTCTTTCCATCAAGGTTCTAGGGTGTTATTATGGAGTATTAAATTGGGGACAAGGTCCCCCATTTGTGATCTTATTGATTTATAGCTCTGGGTCAAAAGAATTTACTCCTCTTTTTTACAAAAAAATAAAAATATGTGCAATTAACTACATTATGTTTATTCATTCTAATGGTTGATTAATAAAATTAAAATCAACCTTATCCCTATCCACATCATTTATTCTAGTCCTACAATAATTAATCAACCTAATTCTAATCTTCATTAACATTTTTTCCAATTATAAATCATCCCGCATCCCAAAATTTGTAGTCACGGGACATGTGTCCTCCAAGCCTTTGTAATTGATTGCATGCACATGTTGTTAGTGTGAATAAGGTTTTACACCTAATAAAGGTATTGTACCTAGCTAGTTCCTAGTGGGGACTTATTCACATGGCTTAAATTTACTTAGATCCTAGGCAACATTCTAGAAGTCTTAGTTATTAAGATAATATATCATCATATATTATCTTTTGATGCAGACAATATTCAGGTCTTGTCAAACTATTCAATCTTGCATCCTTAACATGTCATCCAATCCACTATATGAAAACAAAATTTGAACATATTTTAATTGAAACTCTCATTTATACATTTTAATAAAAAAAAATCTTTGTGAATAATTGCATAGATTAAGGATTTTAACAAGAAACAAAATTCAAAAATTTAAAATGTTTCTAGGAACATCCTATCTGCAAGTCTTTAAATCCTCATGTTTTCAAACCTTCTTGGCTTTGATAATATTTTCAAATTTGTTTTTTCCCTTCATCTTATAGCTCTTGTGGTTGTCTTGAACACCTGCAACACACCTACAAATCATTTTTCTCTTTTTTTATTCCTCTCTTCACAAGTTGATTTCCTACACTCTTTCTAACACAACTCTCTAGACCGAAATGCAAGGTCTTTCTCCAACCTTCATGTTGATAACTTCCTCTTAAATTAATTAAAGATTGCATTTTGTAGAGGTTAAAATATTTTTTAGGCACCAAAAAGAGGCACCCAATGTTTCTCTTTCATCTCCCATAACTTGGCCTTTGAAATTTATTCAAAAAGAGTGAAATAAGCGATAGGTTTTCTTCCAAAATTTGTTGTTAATTTTGTTGCACCATATCCCATAACTTCTTGTTTTAGATACCTTTAAATAATGAATAACAATATAAACCAAGTTGTGCTCCTTTAGAATTTGAAGGGTAATGAATCATTTTTTCCATAATTCAGATTTTTTTTCCTTCCATTTTAGGCATCCAAAATGAAAGAAGAACACAAGAATGGAATGTCAAAAGTTAATTGTTTTATACAAACTTATCTTGGCATCAAAATTGATAAAATAATCAATTTTAAATTGTATAATATTCTAATGGATCCATTCAACCCTTTCAATTTCAAATGTGTAATATAATACTCTTAAAATCACAATAATCACCCTATTTGTCTCTAATTTTTAAAATAGAAGCCAAAAAAATTTCTCTTGAAGCTCCAACCTACACCAAAAATGAAAAACTTGAACGTAAAAAGAATTTTTTTTGGTGATGTAGGATTTTTTGTGAACCCAAATGCTCCTAATTAGACAAACCAAGTAAGAATTTTATGAGCATGGGATCACAAAATGGATTTGGATAGTAGAACTATCATTTCAATTTGTGAACAACCTATAGAAAACTTCATCACTGCATTAGGCTCATAAAAATTTCTTTGTTCGCTTCTTCCAACACCTAGTAGAACATCCATTGTCCTTCTCCACCATATCTGCTATGCACTTCTCTTTCCTTTCATGGGATTTAATCCACCATAATCATGTTGGATTATTTATGGAAAGGTAAGTGTTGAGAGGGGAGGAGTGAATCAGTACTTAAAAAATTTTAAATATTAATTCTTTACCATTCAACGATCTAAATATCATACATAAAGATATTATAAAATATGTAATGTAAATCATAAAACCATAACACATAACTCCATGATTTTTGGTCACGCAAAAATCCTTTGTTAGAGGGAAAAACTGTGGTGGGGATAGCACCCACAATCCTTCACTACTGCAATATAAAGGTTGCTCAGTTAGAGCTACAATGTTAGCTAGTTATGATAGCTTATCATGTTAGGAGTACAAAAAGACTTATGCAATCTACCTTGTTAAAGGATTTTTACAATCTCTCATCTAAGAGATGTACTCGGTTAGAATATTTACAAAATAAGACCTATTAGGGCCTACCCACTGAATGGGATTTCTATTCTTCTAATAACTATAAAACCTATTAAAAAAATGTCTGTGAGTATGCATCAAACATAATGTTGTTTAGACTCTTTATGCTCAGCAAGTGCATTACCTCATTCTGCACTCGGTAACTTATCTGTTCTGCACCCTATAAATTTTGCATTCTAACTCCTTTTGCTCTACCTCTATAATTGCTTCTATCTCTGCAATTTTCACCATCATATATCATCTTCATGTTCTATTCTTTTTATATGATCTCAAGGCAGTTAACCTATTCTTGATCTTTCTCCTTCTACAGTGGAGGTGAAGCAGTGCAAGGTTGGTTTCATTTCCAATGCATTTATTTCGCTTGACTTTCATTAGTTGAGTTGCCTCGCGATCATGTACAATCATGTTTTTGCAATCCCAATGTTCTACCTAACTTTTACCTTGAATACTATAAAAAAATTTCTGCTCAGAGTCTAGATTCAATGTATCCAATTTGAATTGTTATGTCGACTCTAATATTACTCAGTAATATTCTCTAATCTTGCTCGGTGACATAATGTCTGCTCGGTTACTAGCTTATCTCGATGACTCGGTGACTAATGTTGATCGGTAATTGTCACTACTTATCAGTAATTTTCATTGCTTGGTGACTTACTGTTCTTTGCTCAACTCGGTGCTTGTCAATGTTCGGTGCTTGGTGTCTATGATGCTTTGCTTTACCAACTATTTGCCTTAGTGTAGTTTATCTTTTACCGACTAGCTCCTTTGACTAGAATGACTTTGACAAAACTAATGACAACAAAATAACTCAAGTAGGAGTAACAATATCCCCCTTTGACATTAGTTGAGCATTTCGACAAAAACTTCAAAGTTATCAAAATTTTGCAAAAACTCCAAAACTTTCAAAAAATTTAAAATCTCCAAAAACTCCCCCTAGGATAATAATCCTCAAAATTTGTATACATATATCTCCCTTATATACTTATATCCATATCTATCCTCCTTTGTATACTTATGATATATATCCCTCTTTTTTGACAAATATGCCAAAAACAAAATTACTTAGTGCTCAGCAGGGTATACTTATAGCTGATTAAAAATATGAGTGTACTTCTTCTGTACATCAGCTAGGGATGAATCTCATACATCTTTAAGTATTTGAAGTACCACAATTTGAGTAGAAACATCAGTTTTCATTCCAATGATGGTGTTCAGTGAGATACCATCGGGGGTATTGACCAAAACCTTGGCCTTCTTCAAGTGCTTTTGCATTGATTCAATGTGGAGAATCGGAAGTGTTTGCGGTTCAAGAAGTTCCATCCTTCTCTTATTATCCTCTTGTCTGAATTCGTGTTGCATTCCCATCAAGTGTTTCAACTTTGAGTAATAAACTTGTAGAGAACCAGGCTCGATAGTGATATTTTTCAGCTGCTCGGTTAGCTCGGTCTCAACATACTCATCTTTCTTCCTTATATCCTTGGTGAAGTGAGAAATGGAACATACTTTTTGAGATATTGAAATAATATGAGATAGTTTAGTCTCAATATCAGTAGAGGCCTCAGAAAGTGATACTGTATCTACTGCAATGTTGTTTAGAATTGTTTCAATCATTTGTAGTTCCATCTTCCTCGCATGAACCTTCACCATGTAGTCAGTAGTGTCTTGATTTTGATTTTGGCCTTGTTCCACTATTCCTTCTACTTGACTAATGAGACTTTCTTTATCATCAACAGTGCATCTGGAACAATCTCCTATAATACATCCTTGACACTTTCTAACACATCAGTCTTCTTTCTCTTTTGAAAAACATTCTTTTGCATTGCCTAAAGTCAAACCAATTCTGCATACTCTATTATTTCATCAAGACTCATAGAAGATAGGTCTGCATTGGGTAAGATGATTGGTTGGCTCATATCTTCATGCTTCCTCTTCATTGATTTCTTCTTCTTTGCTAGCATACTTCTATTTGGTGAATTCTTTGGTGAATGTGATGCCTTTAGTGCATCAGATGTTGTCTTCATTGGAATAGTTTCATCTCTCTACTCCTCTTGTTTGTCTTCTTCCTTCTTCTCCTCATATTTCTCCTCTACTTTCTTCTCTTGCAGTGTGTTCTATTTTTCCTCATTTGGTTGTATCTTGGCTTCCTTCTATTCACTTTGTTCCTTAGGTTTTTCTTTATTAAGGCTCTTTTTGTTGTGTAATAGACTTAGTTGGGGGAGCCAATTTGGTGTTCTGTGTTGCTAGGTTCTCAATTTCTATATCCTTCTTAGTGTCATTTACTTTCTCATTTTCCTTTTCCTTTTCTTCTTCCTTTTCCTTCTCTACTTCCTTTTCCTTCTGTACTTCCTTTGGTTGATCGGTTGTTGCATGTTTTGTTTCCTTTTGAGGTTTGGTGGCTGCCTCCTTTGTATCCATAGCAACTGTAACATTATCACCTTGATTTGTATGATAATCTTGTACGTGTTCCAATACAGGTTGTAGGTTTGGATCACTAGTAGCCTTATCATTTATATTCATTGGTTCTGTATCGATGTCCTTGGTGGCCATAACATCTTCATCTTGTGATGTATCTTCTCTTGGATCTTTGTCAGTAATATCTTTAATAATAACTTCATTGGTGTCAATTGTGAAATCAATAGGATCATTCTTACCTTGATCATCTTTTACAACTTCATCAATGTTGTTATCATTTTCTGGTTCAGCTTGAGATTCAATTTCTTTGGTGTTGAAAATTTATTTTCATTTAGCATCGGTTTCTAACTATACTGACTCCAATTCACTTATCATAATCCTTAAGGATCTTCCTTTTACAAGGAATCGTTTGGAATATTTCTTCAATGTGTCTTCAATTTCCTCTACATATAGTTATGGTACAGTTAGTACAAGAGATCTTTCTCTCATTTGTTTCTCAGCATTCATTGCATATTTCCATCTTACATCTATCTTGCTATATAAATCAATAGGTAACAATTTGACTATTACTCAAATATGAGTTTGAAGGTTGTCATTAGTATTCAAGTATTCAAATTTCCATTCAGTAACAGAGTCAAAGATAGACTAGTCAGTATTGATCACTGAGTGCAGATTTCATTGAGTGTAGTGATCACCGAGCAATAGACTTACCGAGCACTAAGTAGTATACACCGAGCACCGAACACTGAGATACACTGAGCACCGAGAGATAGTATTTACCGAGTAAACTAGTAGTTACATAAAAAAAATTAATGGCACATCAATCTAGGTAACAACTTTTTGCCAAGCTGGATAACGGTTTACAATGATCAAGGAGGACATTAATTACGAATGCAATCATAAATTGTTTGTATTTCATATGTGTAGACGATCAAGGTAGATTTTGTACACCGTTGATCTTAGCTTTTCTAAGATGTTGTAAAACCCTAATTAGGTCAAGAATTTTGATATATGTAAGGATAAGATGTCATTTTCGTAAGTGTTGATGATCATATTATGATCAAGTAGCCCCCACACTAAGGACATCAGAAGATCAGACGAGGGTTTTAGCACAAGGATTTTGATTGAAGCATTCAGTTTTCAGAATAGAGAAAAGGCTACCTAGCAGTACAGAAGGTATTATCGGTCACAGTAAGGTGATAATTTTATTGTAATTAAAGGATCTATTAACCACAATATTCAGATTGTATTTGTTCAGATCACAAATTTTGTTACTCTCTAACACTTGTAATAAACCCTAAATCTCCTAACATAGTAGACTTAACCGTCTTTTTCTATATCTCCTAAAAGAGTGCACACATACATTGTGTTTCAAAATCCTCACATGAGGTAGATCTAATCGATCTTATTGTTACTCCTATTAGGTTAAGGTTACCAAAAATGATCAATATTTGTAATCTCTGACAGGCTACTTTATTACTGTAGTAGTGAAGCTTTTTGGGTCTCATCCCCACCGCAGTTTTTACCTTCTAACAGGGGTTTTCTGCGATACCAAATTACATGTGTTATGTGTACTTGAGTTGCATGAATCTTTTATTGTTTTGATTACATGCATTTAAATTTCAGCAATGACATTACATGTATGGTGAAAGCAATCTACTCAATCGGTTATTACAGTTTATGATTACAAAGATTAGTTTGAAAATTTTTTAAGGGTACTGATTCACCCCTCCCCTCTTAGTACACACCTTTCTATTATTCCAACAATTGGTATCAGAGCTAGTTCTCTTGTTTAGAAGATTTTAATCACTAAAGAGAAAAGACCTTACAATGGAAAGGTATACGCTTGACAAAACTATTGAGAATCGTAAGTTGCAGATGAAGATCCACATTAAACAATACAAAGAAGCCAAGGAGAAACTAAGAGAGATGTTGGTTAAGAGAAAAGATATGGCATATCATTTTCATGAGACTGATTATCAGGAAGAAGAGATTCATGAGGTCCATTTGATACATCTGGATATGAATCTTGTAGCATATTTGATGCATCTGAAGGAATCATATCAAATCTATCTAAAAGTAATCAACAACTTACTGAACAAGTGAAAGCACTATAGATTAGTCAAGATACACAAATGGTTAGAATGGTTGAAGTCTTGAATGATGCAAAGAAATATGAACAAGATAGAAACCTGGTTGTTGATGACAGAAGAAAAATGACTGAAAATCTACAAGATAAATAATTTGAGATAATGAGACTTACTTATTAGTACTTTGAGATCACCAATCAGATGGTTGCTATAAGTCATGAGGGCAACCGAGTGAATATTGAACTTGCCAAGAAATTGGAAGATATTGGTGAATTAAAAGAAGAGAATGAAAAAATAAGAAATGGAGTGAAGATTCTACAACAACATAATGAGGTGATTAAGAGATCTGAAGAAGTACAAAGAGGATGGATGAATTTTTGAACAAACAATGGAGACTGAACAAAAATACCGGTTTAGGGTATACCAAGAAAGGAGAATCATCAAATCAAGTTGAACAGAAGAATGTCTACACAAATCTGAAGCCTAACAAACCCTCATGCCATCAATGTGGAAAACCAGGCCACACATCAAAGGTTTGCAGAAGGAAAGAAAAAGGTACTTCTAGAAACTCTCCTAAACTTAATGGTAATTGTTATAATTGTAACAAGCATGGACATCAAGCACATGAATGAATATCTAAGCTAAAAAAACCACAGAAGAAACCCTACATGGAAAAATATTGTCACACTTGCAACATGCATGGTCATACATCACAAGCATGTAGGACTAATATGAAGCAAATCTGGAGACCAAAAGGACAAGAAAAGGCATATCAACCGAGAAGACAAGGTAATGCTTATGCTTGGTATTATAACACTTGGGCTAGTTGCACATCATGTGGTAAGTATGGAAATACTGTAGCTAACTGTATGAGACAATGGAGAACTAAATCTAGAAATTGGTCAAACTCTAGAATGGCATGCACACACTGTCAGAAGGTCAATCACTTAAGTAAAGATTGCAGAGACCGAATAAATACTTATAGAAATGGAAATACAATCGAAGAAATCATGAGGATAAGAAATCAAATGTAGAGGAGAGCATTAAATAACAATGTTGGTACAAGCACAACAGTCGGTCACACCTCATCCAATGGATTAGGTGATTCCACCACCTCCACTTAAGAAATATAAGTAAGGTATGGAACTATGTTTTGCAAAGTTATGTCTTACATCAGTTCCTTGTATTCATTGTACAAATGCCAAATTAGCATGAATTAAGATGCACTATGGTATTATATTTTGATATCTTTGAACTAGTTGAGTCGGTTAATCTATACTGAGTAAGAATTCCAGTCGGTGAACATGTGAGAGACAACCAATTTGTTAAGTCAACCAAGAATTTTTGTACTCACCAAGCTAAGGTATCTTTAGTATTAACTAACTAGTTGGTGACAAGCATTTATTGCGCCGACTAAAATCATTTTGTATAAATTTGAGGGAAGTGAACTCATTTGTTCACACAACGATCAAAGAGTAGAGCGTAGAGATTGATAGCGAATTCACTACAGAGCACTTCGAAACATTTTACAAAGATTCAAAAATATTTTGAATAGTTGAAGGTTATATCTAGTAATCATTTGGACTTACCAAGTTGACTTTGATTTCTTTTGGAAGCCCTAATTTGAAAATACGATGGCATCCTCATCTCAAACCATGAAAGGCAAGATGGACACAAGCAAGAAAGTAATTATTATCAAGAATTCAACATGCACATAACCACATTACAAGTTTCACCCATAGGTTATTGCTCAACCCGACGACAAAGGTGTGTTCTCCATGATACCACCTAGGGTTCTATTGGTTCACGATGTAAGAGCATACATTCATTGTAAAATAACTGAAATAGGTGACTTCAAGCTCATATTGACCTATCAAAAGCTTAGAATTGATGGGAAGCTGAAGGACGATCATAAGCATCTGGAAGTGAAAGGGTTAACAAATGCCCTACATTTCCTGAAGGAATTCAAGACAGAATGGATATGCATAGTATTGAGCCGAGTAGACAAAGGTAAACTATGGCTAGATGAACCGAAGAAGATTAGCAAAGATGTTATACATGCAGTAACTGGGTATCCAACAATAGACAAAACAAAATCCCTAAGGAACCCACCCAAAAATGAAATTTAGAAGCTAACAGGAGCCGAGTGGGATGGTAGAGGTCTAAGGATCAACACCTTTAGCGATCCTAAACTGGGATTTGGTGCCTATGTTATTGGATAAAAAAATTTCCAATCAAGCGGACCTAATAGCATCGCATGTGGAGTAGTCAAAATTACATACAAAATAGTGAAGAAGGGTTTGCAACTCGACCTAGCCAAGTTATTGCAGAGGCAACTAGAAGAAAACATGAGAAAAATCATATCAACAAGATCAAATACATGTAAGTTTGGTTCTCTACTGATGTGTACATTTTTCTATCTGCAAAACTTCTTTCCCTCCATCAGTAATGTAACATGCGAGACCAATCGACCAATCACATTGCAAATCGGTGAATTCATTGCAAGTATAGGAACAAACTTTGAACCTGTCATGAATGATTACTTTATGAAGTTCAAAGAGAAAACGGAGAAAAGAAAAAGAATACCAATTCAGTTGGTAGAGAAGTATAAAGAGGATATTTTTTTGTATTTGACACCAACAAAACTCTAATAAAAGCAGTTCAACCAAGGACAGCATAGCTACCTCCTATGAATTATGAAAGTGACATAGATTTATCTTCTGAAGCTACAGAGAAATTACTAAATGAACTTGTTGACAAATCTTCCATGAGATTTGGCACGCATGATGAAGCTAAAAAAAGAATAAAAATTGGACTTCAATTTGATAAAATGGGTAGGAAGAAGACCAAGATAGTCAAGACATTGAAAAGGAATTTTTTTATCACTGATGAAGAACTTGAAAAATCAGTTGATGATACCAAGGAGAATACTATAGTCAATAATGGAGAACAAGATCAATATATCAATGTCACTAAATCAGATGAGATACAAGAAGAGGTACCTAAGGCCAAGAAGGGAAAAGGCACAAAGGATAAGACTCCACTGAGGACAAGAACAAGATCGGTGATAGAAAATTCACCACCTTTGAAGAAATTAGTTGTCAAAATAAAAAGACCATCACTGAAGTATACTTATCAGACAAGGAAGCCAAAGACTACCACCGAGACCCCCACACCGAGACAAAGGTAAAGGTATGTGAGAAATAATGATGATAAGGATGGTTGTGATGATAACATTGATCAATTTAAGGTTGTAAAGAATAAGGTACCACAGAATATCGATGAAGTAGCAGAAGCCATAAGGTCAACTGGAAGGTTAGGACATACAAAGCTACAAGCTTATGAAAACTTGATAGCCGAGACTCAGGACAAATTGGAAGATGCAATGATAGGTATGATGATTACTTTCAAAAAAATTCCTTTAGAATTTTCTGCATACATAAAACAAGAACTATATGACAAAATATCAGCTAGATGGACTTATGCATTGACAATAGAGAAACAGATGAGAGAGGCAGCACTCACTATACTTAAGGTTGATTACACAGTTGAACAGATAGATGGCATAATGCAATAGTATGCAAAAAAAATTCCAAAGAAATCCAGAGCACTCAATATACTTCAAGGAAAATTGAAAGAAGTTGATAAAGAGAGTACTATGATATGGACAAAATTGTTGAGTCCAACCAAGAAAACAGAGGATGTTGCATCTACAATCGATATCGAGGGACATCAATCGAGTACCAAGACAACTAATGTTGAAGATGCAACTATTGATAATATATTGGATGGTAATTCTAAGCTACTAACAAATATTGGAAATGTAGAAAGAATAATAGATGATATCACCGAAGGTGACCTAGATGAAAAAGAAAAGTAAGATAAAGTCATAACTGGAGCTTACAAGACCTTAAAAGAAAAAGATGAAACTATAGTATCCCAAGAAATGGCACCAGGTAATCTACCTATACTGGTACAATAAATTAATATTGTGAATGAAGCACAAATGAAGACACCCAAGCAGGTAACAGATACACATGAAGACAAGGGTGATGAAAAAGGTAAAGAGACTGAGCATAGTGGAGATACTACACAAGGTGATGCACCCAAAGAAACCACTAATGTGGCAGAAAAGGGTGAAGGTAATACAGAGATGATGATAGACACTTCTACCATTGACACTGGGTTAGTTACTGAGCCACCTACACAATTCATCACACCTATCAAGCCACCAAATCCAGATACTGAGCACAAGGATCAATTATCACTAACACTATCCCCTACCTCAAGTGTACAAGAAAAGAAGAAGAAAAAGAAGAAAGAGAGACAGGAAACAGTCACACTTGATGAAATCATAGACATCCCTAAATGTGATTTGAGGATACTTGATCCTGAAACACTCTGAAAATATGCAGAACTATGCACCTGAAAAGCAGCTCAAGACCAGCTAGGGTTGGAACACAAGAATGCATAGGTGCTAGAAGAAGCTAAGGAGATATTATAGAAATTTGTTCCTGATGTGAACATAAATGAATCTTCCCCAATCATTGATCAACTTGCATTGCTCACCGAGGCTATAAATGGACCACATATTGATGTCGAGCAGAAGATAGAAGAAAGAGCAGAAAAGAAGATTTAGAACAAGATTACTAAAAATATCATCCAAGCAGTGGAATTTAACAAGGTAACACTCTCAGAATCTATAATAGCATTAGAAACTGTTATTACTCATACACTTACAATTTTGCAGAAGTTATGCACACTAGATCACTTCACTATCAAGCTTAGTGAAAATATGAAGAAATTAGATGATGATCTAAAAGATAGTGAAAATCATCTTACAACCAAGCAACATGCATTTCAAATGCATTACTCCAAGGTTAGACAAACAGAGTGGTTGAGACTTGACTTGAAGAAGGAAGAGAACAAGATAAGAGGATAGGTAATCGAGCTTCAAGCTATGTTACTACCGCATTTAGCATTGATGCAGAAACATGTGAAAATGGAAAAGAATTTGATTTCCACCCCTAAACTATCGGTCACAAAGAGAATTTATGACATGCATTCTCAATTGAACTCAGAATAGTTGACCCTTGAGTACTTAAAAGATGAATGGGAGAGACTAATGGAAAATCTCCAGAAGACCCATACCAACATTTTTGACAATTTGTAAGTTATTTATTTTTGTCATTAAATTCAAAAAAGGGGGAAACATATGTAATTTGTATATATCCATGCATATCGAGAACATGTAAAAAGGGGAAGTCACTATGTATAAAGTCACTCTGTACACTGCATCTACATATACAAGTTTTTGATACTAATGTCAAAGGGGGAGAATGTTACTCAAATATGAGTTTGAAGGTTGTCATTAGTATCCAAATTTCCAGTCAGTAACAGAGTCAAAGATAGACTAGTCAGTATTGATCACCAAGTGTAGAGTTCACCAAGTGCAGTGATCACTGAGCCACAAACTTACTGAGCACCGAGAGACAGTATTTACCGAGTAAACCGGTAGTTACATAAAAGTTTGTAATGGCACATCAATCTACGTAATAACTTTTTTCCAAGTTGGATAATGGTTTACAATGATCGAGGAGGACATTAATTATGAATGCAATCATTAATTATTTGTATTTCATATGTATAGATGATCAAGGTAAATTTTGTACACCATTGATCTTAGGTTTTCTAAGATATTGTAAACTCCTAATTAGATCAAGAAGTTTGATATATGTAAGGATAAGATGTCATTTTCATAAGTGTTGATGATCAGATTATGATCAAGTAGCCACCACACTAAGGACATCAGAAGATTGGATAAGGGTTTTAGCACAAGGATTTTGATTGTAGCATTCATTTTTCAGAACAGAGACAAGGCTACCGAGAAGTACAGAATGTATTATCGGTCATAGTAAGGTGATAATTTTATTGTACTTAAAGGATCTTTTATCCACAATATTTAGATTGTATTTACTTTCTTTTACCGATCACCAAATTTACTTTCCACAATATTCATTACAATGTTGAGATTCTCTCCTAGATTCTGAATATACTCACTGATATGATAAATGATTGGCTTATCAACATTCCATGTCACATTTCCAATAGATGGAAAGAAATTCTCAAAGTAAAAGTATATGCATACTAGTAGTGAGCAGAACTTCAGTGGGTTTGTCTTATCTTTTCTTATTGTGTTCATATTATCTTCAAAATGCTTCAACACAATTTCACACATATCAATCTGTATATCTTTCTTTACTATCTTGTAAGCCAAATCAACAGCTCCACAAGGTACATTTTCCACTCGGGATGATTGAAATACTCGGTAGGACAAGATATTACATGCAAATTTCAACTCGGGCTCTTCAACAAAAGAAATATTTAGACCTCTTCCGTCCCATTTATCTTTTGTTAATTCACTCAACTTGTTCTTCTCAATTTTTTTGATAGCTTTCGGCTTATCACCTATCGGGTATCCTGTCACAATGTGCAACACATCCTTTGTAATCTTCACAGGTTTATCTAGCCACATAAATTGGTTGTGCTCTCAGCTAAGTACCATCCTTATCCACTCAATTTTGAATACCCTTGGAATATGTAGGGCATGAGTTAAACCCTTCAAATCCAGATGAACGTGATCATTCTTCAACTTCCCATTTTCACATAACTTCTTAAAGGATGAATCAATTTCTGCTTTGCGAATATCCTCAACTTTGCAGTGGATGGAAGTGTGAATATCATCAATTAATATAACTCTATTAGGAATGGATGAAATTACACCCATCATGTTTTGATCAGTTGCCTTGGCAGGTGGTAGCTTATAATTTGGATTCATGGCCTCAACATTTTTAATAACAACTGGGTTTTGAGATTTTGGGGCCATATCTTCTTAAGTAACATAGATTCTCAAACTAGGGTTTTCTTCTATGACTCAGTTGTGCTAACACAGCTAGGGAAACACCACAAATATCTTTAATTAACTCAAATGTGCTCATATTAGTTCATTATTACCTTTACAATCCATAATATTCATTACAATGTTGAGATTATCCCCTAGATTCTGAATATACTCACTCATTTGATAAATGATTGGATTATCAACATTCCATGTCACATTTCTAATAGATGGAAAAAAATTCTCAAAGTAAAAGTATATGCATACTAGTAGTGAGCGAAACTTTAGTGCGTTTGTCTTAGCTTTTCTTATTGTATACATATCATCTTCAAACCGCATCAACACAATCTCACATATATCAATCTGTATATCTTTCTTTATAATCTTGTAAGCCAAATCATCATCTCCACAAGGTACATTTTTCACTCAGGCTGATTGAAATACTCGGTAGGATAAGATATTACATGCAAATTTCAACTTGGGATCTTCAACAATAGAAATATTTAGACCTCTTCCATCCCATTTATCTTTTGTTAATTCACTCAACTTGTTCTTCTTAATTTGTCTGATAGATTTCGGCTTATCACCTATCGGGTATCCTGTCACAATGTGCAACACATCCTTTGTAATCTTCACAGGTTGATCTAGCCACATAAATTGGTTGTGCACTTAGCTAAGTACCATCCTTATCCACTCAGTTTTGAATACCCTTGGAATATGTAGGGCATGAGTTAAACCCTTCAACTCCAGATGAACATGATCATTCTTCAACTTCCCATTTTCACATAACTTCTGAAAGGATGAATCATTTTTTGCTTCACAAATCTCCTCAACTTTACAGTGGATGAAAGTGTGAATGTTGTCAATTAATATAACTCTATTAGGAATGGATGAAAGTACACCCATCATGTTTGGATCAATTTCCTTAGTAGGCGGTAGCTTATAATTGGGATTCACGGCCTCAACATTTTTAATAACAATTGGGTTTTGAGCTTTTGGGGCCATATCTTCTTAAGTAACACAAATTCTTGAACTAGGGTTTGCTTCTACGACTCGGTTGCACTAACACAGCTAGGGAAACACCAAAAATATCTTTAATTAACTCAAATGTGCTCAGATTAGTTCATTATTACATTACAATCCACAATATTCATTATAATGTCAAGATTCTCTCCCAGATTCTGAATATACTCACTGATTTGATAAATGATTGGCTTATCAACATTCCATGTCACATTTCCAACAGATGGAAAGAAATCCTCAAAGTAAAAGTATATGCATACTAGTAGTGAGCAGAACTTCAGTGTTTTTGTCTTAGCTTTTCTTATTGTATTCATATTATCTTCAAACTGCTTCAACACAATCTCACATATATCAATCTGTATATCTTTCTTTATAATCTTGTAAGCCAAATCAACAGGTCCACAAGGTACGTTTTCCACTCGAGATGATTGAAATACTCGGTAGGACAAGATATTACATACAAATTTCAACTCGGGCTCTTCAACAACAGAAATACTTAGACCTCTTCCATCCCATTTATCTTTTGTTAATTCACTCAACTTGTTCTTCTCAATTTGTCTAATATCTTTTGGCTTATCACCTATCGGGTATCCTATCACAATGTGCAACACGTATTTTGTAATCTTCACAGGTTGATCTAGCCACATAAATTGGTTGTGCACTCGACTAAGTACCATCCTTATCCAATCAGTTTTGAATACCCTTGGAATATGTAGGGCATGAGTTAAACCCTTTGACTCCAGATGAACATGATCATTCTTTAGCTTCCCATTTTCACATAACTTCTAAAAGGATGAATCAATTTTTGCTTCGCAAATCTCCTCAACTTTGCAGTGGATGAAAGTGTGAATGTCATCAATTAATATAACTCTATTAGGAATGGATGAAAGTACACCCATCATGTTTGGATCAGTTTCCTTAGCAGGTGGTAGCTTATAATTGGGATTCATGGCCTCAACATTTTTAATAACAACTGGGATTTTTAATAACAATTGGGTTTGAGATTTTGGGGCCATATCTTCTTAAGTAACACAGATTCTCAAACTAGGGTTTGCTTCTATGACTTGGTTGCACTAACACGGCTAGGGAAACACCACAAATATCTTTAATTAACTCAAATGTGCTCAGATTAGTTCATAATTACCTTTACAATCATTTGTATGCTCTCAAAAGACTCGTCTCTGCAATTCACTTCAAATGCTCGTGAAAACCTTAGGTGCATAATGATAGACATAAATATCTATTTATACCTTTTTTCATTGATAAGGGTTTCCAACAGATTGAATACTAGTAATAAATGCTAGCACCAACTTGCTTTTACCGATCACCAAATTTACTTTCCTTTACCGAAATGAACCAATATATCATTTCCTTCTACCGATTGAACATGAATTACTAACTTTACAAGACATATCCAAATGCATCTAAATATGCTCATGTGGATCTTTACGCATAGAGTTAGGAACTGATTTAAGATTTGAAATTTAATTTGTAGTTCCTACTCATACCTTATAACTTATTAGGCAGAGTCGGTAGCACCTGATCTAGATGATGTGGTTCCTTCAACTATCTTGAATTATGTTCCATCATCCATGGTCTTTCTTCTCCATGTCTTATTCATCTATTCTCTCATCTCTTCAACATTCACTTTTGATTTCTCATATGTCTCTTCCTTGGTAGGAGATTTTCCTCAGTACCTACAAACTTTGGAAAGGTGACCTAGCTTCTGACAATGGAAGCATGACATGTTAGGGTTTCTCCAAGATCTTATGTTGTTACTTCCATGTAGCAACATGCAATTTGTAGAAATATGTCCATATCTTCAATACACTAAAAATGATATCTTTGTATTGTAGTCCCATGGTATAGATGTACTCGGTTGATTACTTAGTGTATTTTGTCGGTTCGGTACCCATTTTTCATTTCTCCTTTGTGATCTGCACTCTTCAGATTTGCGACCATACTTGTTGCAAGTATTGTAGTAGCCATTGAAATTTGGCTTTCTTGTGTTGTTTACAGTTCTTGATCTGCATTCAAGTGCTCGATGTCCATACTTATTACAGTTATAGTAATAAACATCAAACCTAGGTGAACTCGGTGACTTACCCTTTTTTGCTTCTACACACATTTGTAGTATGTCTAGGTTTCCCACAGTAACAGAAAATAGGCTTCTTTGACTTCAGTGGGGCAAAAGTGTCTTGATTTTTAGCTTGATTGGAAGACTCTGTTAGTAATAACCGAGAGGGAGGGTGAATCAGTGGCCTCAAATTTTATCCTTAATCTAACCACCAATCAAATAAACCTTACATTATTATGTCCCTACAAGATGCATGCCATGAAATACTTATAATAATTAACTGTCTGTCAATTTTCCTTGTCTGTCATTTTTCTCCTTGATTATCGATAAGTAGTATAACTATTTACTGAAATACAGTAAATATGCAGAGTATACCGACAAATCCAAAAATGCATATGTGAAATGTAAAACAGTAAAGTAATAAACCATACACACATAACACATGGATTTTAATGTGGAAACCCTGTTAAGGGAAAAAACCATTGGGACCGGTACCCCAAATTTTCACTCTTCTGAAGTGAGCCCTGTTAAGAGCCAACCCTGTTAAAGGTTACAAACACACTGTTAGGTGTGGCCTTGTTAGAGGATTTTACACATATAGGTTGTCACTTAGTATCGGGCATCTAATGCTACCATCCTTGAATCAGCCTCTCTCTTAGACCGTCAATAGGCATCGGGCATATCCAATGCTACTTTCATGAATCAACCTTTTTGGCACTCCTTGGGATGTACCTCAATATATAGAAGACTGTTAAGTCCTTCTCTGTTAAGAGACTTGATGCTTAAACGGTTAAACTGAAACAAAATGACCTGTTTCTAATGCAACTTGAATTGCAGATTTTTAGATCTATTTAAGTACATTACCTCTCTGATGAATGTATCAATTCAATTATTTTGTGCTCCATACTTTCTACTCTGTTATGTTGTTCTCACTGTTTATCGGTGTCTGCAGAATTCCTTAGCTCTCCTTCAGCTTGATTGATCAGTACTGCATGAAGTTGTTCTTCATCAGTTTCTCTTTAGTATCCTCTTTCTATTCACTCCCCTTAATCCCTTTTCCATGAATGTATTAAGGAAATGAATTAAGCTTGTCTCTTATATAGACATAATATTTATTGATTCTTGATTCTTGATTCTTGGCATGAAAAACAATCCAGCCAATCTAATTTAAAGCATAACTCCTGATTTATCTCGTAGTTATCTTTATGTCAACTATGCAAATCTTCTTTAAATCAATCACTTAACTCTGGTCGAATAAAACAAAGAAAAAAACTAGTTAAGTCTATTTTTAGCTCTTTCCAGCTAGATATTTTGTCATTTTATGAACTCTCTATTCCTTCGGTTAACTCTTCAGTTAGTCATCGGTTACAACTGTCAGTTCCGTCGGTGTGACTTCAGTTAGCTTCGAGATCTCCGTCCGTCGGGCAACTCTATTTTCAGCTTGTTGGGCATCCTATGGTTTGCTTCCTCGGGCAACACTATATTCTACTCGTCAGGTATCACTGTGAATTTTCTTCTTTGCCTTTACCGATGGTGTGCACTCCATCGGTGTTATCTGTCACTTAGTGATTACTTGACTTTTATGCATTGCTGAAGGCATAACCTTTTTTCCATTTATTCTCTGAATTCTTTGGAATTTTATACATGACCGTATAGATGATATCAAGTTGACATCAATGATAATACAAACCATTAACTGATTTAATGCCTTGCATTATCTTCAACTTAACATTATCAAACACTCAATCAGTTACATGTCATCAATCTCTCCCTTTGGCATTGATGGCAACAAACTTATATTATCACACTATACTATTTCTAATACAATATGAAATACAATTGTTGAGATTCATCAAACTACCAAACAGTTTGTTTAGATAACCAATAAAAAAATGTCTGACCGTCGGTAAGCTCTGTTTTAGCTTAGATTTGATTCTTGCAGCTTTTTGTTTACTGATGTGTTGAATCTTCTTGTGTTAAATTTCTCTCCTTTGACTGTTCTCTCTTTTGTGATGTCTTTTTGTCTTGTCAGTAACTATTCCTTTGTATTAATTCCTTCATACAAACTCTCTCCCTATGGATATGATCTCTCCCTGTTGGAGTAATCTGATAATGGATAAGACTGTGATAATATGGATAATTTCTCTCCCTTTGATAACAATACCAAACAAATATCTTACAGATATCTGACATTAATATCAAGTGATCTTTTCTTTGCATCCATAATATATTCCTTGAATTTCCCTTATCCATCAGCAATACAACAATATGTTCTGGTGCTCAATTCTGATATATATACCTGTTGTATATAGATGTAGCTTTGAAGTTCTTCCTTTTTGCTTGCATCAACATGAATGATATTCTGACAATAAGTAGGTTGATGCAGCCTTCAGTCTTTTACTGACTGGTAGACAAGGGTTTGACCCCTAGTCTCTTTCTCAAGTACAGTTACATTTCTTTGTCTATCAGTTTGATCATTGTTTTGACCTTCATTTTGTTCTGCATCAGCTTGCACATTATCTTGATCATTATCCTGACCATCGGTATTTGCAGCCTGATGCTCGGGAGAAATGGTTTGTAGCTTAGGGGAGCTCCATTGTTGGTGGGGTAGAGTTTCAGGTTCTTTGTTGTAAGTGAACTTATTGTAGTCTTCTGGTTCTTTAGTGCTTTCTTGTTCATTCTTCTCTTTAAATTCATCTATCTTTACATTTGTACTTTCAATAATTTTGTTAGAGGCTTTGTTTAGACATTTGTAAGCCCTGCTCTTGGTAGAATACCCTAGAAAAATTCCTTCATCACTCTTGGAATCAAGTTTTCCATTTCTATCATCTTTTAAGATATAACATTGACTGCCAAAAATTTTGAAATAAATCACATTGGGTGTGTATCCATACCATAGCTCATAAGGTGTCTTCTTGGTGTCTTTCTTCTATTGTACTCTGTTAAGTGTGTAAACAATAGTACTGACAGCTTCCCTCCAGAATATTTGGGTGATTCCTTTCTCTATCATCAGTGTTCTTGCACAATCAACTATTGATTTGTTCCTTCTCTCAGCAATCCCATTTTTTTGTGGTGTTCTTGGTGAAGAAACCTATCTTTTTATACCATGATCATTACAAAAGTTAGTGAATTCATCTAATATAAACGCACCTCCTCTATCTGATCTTAAATATTTTAGATCCTTACCACTTTTTTTCTCTACCAAAGCCTTATACCATTTAAACATCTTGAATGCTTCAGATTTATCCTTTAGAAACATAACTGTCATCATTCTAGAGTAATCATCAACAAAGAGAATAAAATATCTATCTCCATAATAACTCTTTGTCCTCATGGGTCCACATAAATTAGTATGGACTAATTCTAGAATTGCATCAGATGTACGGGTCTTGCCTTTGAAACTACGCTTTGTCATTTTACCTTTTTGACAGTTTTTACACATGATGTTGTTGGGCTTTGTCATTGTCGGTAAGCCTCTGACATTTATCTTTTTGCTAATTTTTATCATGTTTTCAAAGTTCACATGACACAGTCTTTTGTGCCACAACCATATGTCTTCATTTGTAGCAATCAAACAAGTAGAGTCAGTATCATTCAGATAGAATAAGTTACCTTTTGTCTGCTCACCGGTACCAATCAAATTTCCAGATTTGTTGAATATATTTTCCTTCTTAGTTTCAAATGCTACTTTGTGACCTAAATTATTTAACTGAGAAACACTCAATAGATTATAATTCAATCCATTTACCCAATAATAATTCTCACACTTTATCTAGTTATTCAACATTATTGTTCCTCTACCTTCAACTGGACAAGGTGTGTCATTTCCCATTCTTACTGATCCACCCTTGTAGTATTCAAAAGTCTCAAACTTTTGCTTATCACCGGTCATATGATGAGGGCAGCCATTGTCTATGATCCAAACATCATTTTTGCTAATTTTAGATATGAGAGTAGTTTCTACATACCTTTCTTCATCATCATCTGAATCATCCTTTACAGCCAGAAACACCATCTCAATGTCTTCATCAGATTCGGTGTCAGTATCATAATCCTTGCATTTTGCTAGGTAGCTGACCTTCTTTCCTTTATGCTTATAGTCTCAGGTATCTCTTCTCTATGATTGTCAGTAGCTTCTGTAATCACCTCTGTCAGACTTCTTCTCAAAAGATTTGTCATTACTTCTGTTAGTACATCTTGCAGCAAAGTGTCCAATCTCTTTGCAATTGAAACAAACAAGTGATAATTTACCTTTTTATTTACCTTTGCCTCTCTGCATTCTACTAGCCATAAGTGCTTCTATTTCATCAAGATCATTTTCTTCACTTTCACTATCACTATCTTTCCTCATAGTGTTTTTGTGACTTGATTTACTTATTCTCATTGAAGTTTTAAATGCAGACTCTATGTTTGGTAAGACACTATTGTCAAAGTTATTCATCTCAAATGAAATCAGTCTACCAATTACACTATCAAGAGTAATTGTATTGTCTTCTACTGCTCACATTTCTTGAATGGAAGAAACTCTAATAGCGTATGCAAGCAATAAGGTTCTTAAGATTTTACTTACCACTATATCTTCTTCCAGTACACCTCCAACTCCTCGGATAGCATTGACTACCTCTTTAATTCTTGTGTTGTACTGAGTGATGTTTTTTGCTTCTTTCATTTTGAGATCATCAAAATTTCCTCTAATGCTTTCCGCCTTGGCTCTCAAAACATTTTTGTCACCACCATGTACAAGCTTCAATTTGTCCCACATTTGCTTTGCAATTTTGCATTCTTTGACATCTTCAAATTTAGCATCAAAGAGTGAGGAAGCAAGCTCTATCATCATGCCATTATGTTCATGTTTCTCTCTCATTTGTTCAACTGTTGGTGCTCCTGTGGGCAACACATTCAATTTCAAGGAATTGAGTAACATCATTACCAATACCTGATAAGTGGAGTCTTATCCTACTTTTCCATGAAGAAAAATTATCTTTGTTCAACTTGGGCACATCTCGTCTATTCATCTTGTGATCTTTGACTTAGGTCTTGAAACCTTCCTTCTAAGCACACAAGCTCTGATACCAATTGTTAGTAATAACTGAGAGGGGGGGTGAATCAGTGGCCTCAAATTTTATCCTTAATCTAACCACCAATCAAATAAACCTCATATTATTATGTCCCTACAAGATACATTCCATGAAATACTTATAATGATTAACTGTCTGTCGGTTTTCCTTCTCTGTCTTTTTTCTCCTTGATTACTGATAAGCAGTATAACTATTTACCAAAATACAGTAAATATGCAGAGTATACCGATAAATCTAGAAATGCATATGTGAAATGTAAAATAGTAAAGTAATAAACCATACACACATAACACATGGATTTTAACATGGAAACCTTGTTAAGGGAAAAAACCATTGGGACCGGTACCCCAAATTTTCACTCTTCTGGAGTGAGCCTTGTTAAGAGCCAACCCTGTTAAAGGTTACAAACACACTATTAGGTGTGACCTTGTTAGAGGATTTTACACATATAGGTTGTCACTTAGTATCGAGCACCTAATGCTGCCATCCTTGAATTAGCCTCTCTCTTAGACCGTCAATAGGCATCGGGCATATCCAATTCTACTTTCATGAATCAACCTTTTTGGCACTCTTTGGGATGTACCTCAATATATAGAAGACTGTTAAGTCCTGCTCTGTTAAGAGACTTGATGCTTCAATGGTTAAACTAAAACAAAATGACATGTTTCTGATACAACTTGAATTGCAGATTTTTAGATCTATTTAAGTACATTACCTCTCTGATCAATGTATCAATTCAATTATTTTGTGCTCCATACTTTCTGCTCTGTGATGTTGTGCTCATTGTTCGTCGGTGTCTATAGAATTCCTTAGCTATGCTTCAGCTTGATTGATCAGTACTACATGAAGTTGTTCTTCATCAATTTCTCTTCAGCATCCTCTTTCTATTCACTCCCCTTAATCCCTTTTCCGTGAATGTGTTAAGGAAATGAATTAAGCTTGTCTCTTATATAGACATAATATTTATTGATTCTTGATTCTTGATTCTTAGCATGAAAAACAATCCAGCCAACCTTATTTAAAGCATAACTCCTAATTTATCTCGTAGTTATCTTTATGCCAACTGTACAAATATTCTTTAAATCAATCACTTAACTCTGGTCGAATAAAACAAAGAAAAAAACTAGTTAAGTCTATTTTTAGCTCTTGCTAGCTAGATATTTTGTCATTTTCTAAACTCTCTACTCTGTCGGTTAACTCTTCAGTTAGTCATCGGTTACAACTGTCAGTTCTGTCAGTGTGACTTCAGTTAGCTTCAGGATCTCCATCCATCAAGCAACTCTATTTTTAGCTTGTCAAGCATCATGTGGTTCGCTTCATCAGGAAACATTGTCTTCTGCTTGTTGGGTATCACTATGACTTTTCTTCTTTGCCTTTACCGATGGTGTATACTCTGTCGGTGTTATCTGTCACTTAGTGAATACTTGAATTTTATGCATTGCTGAAGGCATAACCTTTGTTCCATTGATTCTCTAAAGTCTTTGGAATTTTATACATGGCCATACAGATGATATCAAGTTGACATCAATGACAATACAAACCATTAACTGATTTAATGCCTTGTGTAACCACCTAATTTCGGTCTGTCGTAACTGTAGACCCTATTTGCCCTAAGTGTGATCATACCCTCGAGTTATGTCCAAACGACCCTGTTACTGTTTGGCATAATTCTTTAAAATCAATTTAATG
>MU223342.1:289359-306634 GCA_018584345.1 Thuja plicata | reverse complement strand
TATAAATAGAAGCCTGTTTTGAGAGCAAATAAGCCTTCCTTAGAGATCAAATTTGCATTGTTATGCTGCTAGTTTTATCATAGAATTGCATACTACTTCATTTTCAATACTAATTGTTAGTGTTCTTTCATCATTTTGAGAGCTAGTTTGCATGCTTTGTCTTCATTTTAGCTTGTTTTAACTAAATCCTTCATACATAGGTTGTATTGGTCACTGTTTCATCAACGTATTTTGAGGGCTGATATGTTGGTGGTCATACTCTTCCTAGGTTAGAAGGCAATAGATCGACTTTAGAGGGTTTTATGTATTTTTCATGCTTTCACTAACCCCATGTGCTAAAATAATGATCTATTGAAGTGTTTGTGTCAATCTAACAGGTACCCATTATCACACTCACACCTTGCATTATCTTTAACTTAACATTATCAAAAACTCAATCAGTTACATGTCATCAGACTCTCCTTTCTCAGTAGTGCTCTCACTATTGTATCCAAGTCTAGTTTTATCTTTCGGATGTTTCTAACCTTTAATCTATTTGTCCAATATTTTTAGTGATTCCTCATTTCTCTTTAGTACTTCATTGGCTTCTTTTTCATATTTTAGTTCACTAGTCAGTCTTTCAACTTCACACTTCAATGCTTGATTCTCAAATTATTTCCTGGTTAACTCTAAATTAGCACTCAGTAGTTGATCGGTCATATTATAGTGTACTTATGTTATCCTCATGATTCGATTTTCTTTCTTATATATTCTTGTCTCAAAATATATTTTATCTTCTTCATCTAATCTCAATGCATCTTCAACTGCACCCTTAGAGTCAATTATCTCACTCATTCTTATTCCTTGTACTTCTTGATCTATATTTTCTAAGTTTAGTTTCTCGGTGACTGTCTTTTTCTTTTTTATGAGTTTTGCAATGGTAGATTTAGCTTCATCACTCAGACTACTTTTAGATGTTGTCTCAAGAGTATCAGCATGATCTTGTGTGGATTTCAGTTTTCTACACATTTTGTTTCTCACTCTCAAGGACTTTTATAACTTTCTTTTCAAATCATCAATCACTTCTTGTGCATCCTCCAACTCAAACTCAAGACTCTCAACCTTCTTAGATTGCTTGTGACTTTCCATATCCATGATCTTTACTCTCAAGTGGTTAAACCCTTATCTCAAGAGTCTAGGATCTGATACCAATTATTGGATTATCTATGGAAAGGTAAGTGTTGAGAGGGGAGGGGTGAATCAATACTTAAAAACTTTTACTTATTAATTCTTTACCATTCACCAATCAGAATATCATGTGTAAAGAAATTATAAAACATGTAATGTAAATCAGAAAAACATAACACATAACTCCATGATTTTTGGTCATGTAAAAATCTTTTTTTAGAGGAAAAAACTACGGTGGGGATGGCACCCACAATCCTTCACTACTACAGTACAAAGGTTTCTCGGTTAGAGCTAAAATGTTAGTTAATTATGATAGCTTATCTTGTTAGGAGTACAAAAAGACTTATACAGTCTACCTAAAGGATTTTTATAATCTCTCATCTAAGAGATGTGCCCGGTTAGAGGATTTACAAAATAAGACATGTTAGGGCCTACCCACTGAACGGGATTTCTATTCTTTGAATAACTATAAAACCTATTACAAAAATTTATGTGAGTATGCATCAAACATAATGCTGTTCAGACCCTTTATGCTCAGTAAGTGCATTACCTCATCTACACTCATAACTTATATGTTCTGCACACTAAAACTTCTACATTCTAACTCCTTTTTCTTTATCTCTATAACTTCTTTTGTCTCTGCAATTTTCACCATCATGTGTCATCTTCATGTTTTGTTCTTTTTATATGATCTCAAGGTGGTTAACCTATTCTTTATCCTTCTCCTTATGCGGTTGAGGTGAAGCGGTGCAAGTTTAATTTCATTTCCAACGCATTTATTTTACTTGACTTTCATTGGTTGAGTTGCCTTGTGGTCATGTACAATCATGTTTTTGCAATCCCCATGTTCTACCCAAATTTTACCTTGAATACTATAAAATCTTTTCTGCTCGTCATCCAGATTCAATGTATCCAATTTGAATTGTTATGCCAGATCTGATATTACTCGGTAATATGCTCTAATCTTTCTTGGTGACATAAATTCTGCTCAGTGACTAATGTTGATCAGTGACTTGATGACTAATGTTGATTGGTAACTGTCACTTCTTCTTGGTAATTATCATTGCTCGGTGACTTACTGTTCTTTTCTCAACTTGGTGCTTTCCATTGTTCATTGCTTGGTGTCTATGATGTTTTTCTTTACCGATGGTTTGCCTTAGTGTATTTTTTCTTTTACCAACTAGCTCCTTTGACTAACATGACTTTGACAAAAATAATGACATCAAAATAACTCAGGTAGGAGTAACAAATCAAACCACCTCCAAACATATATATCTGTTACATACACCCTATTCCCCACACTTCATCACTCATACTACTTTTAGATGTTGTCTCAAGAGTATCAACATGATCTTGTGTGGATTTCAGATTGCTACACATTTTCTTTCTCACTCTCAAGGACTTTTCCAACTTTCTTTTCAGATCATCAATCACTTCTTGTGCATCCTCCAACTCAAGTTCAAGGCTCTCAACCTTCTTAGATTGCTTGTGACTTTCCATATCCATGATCTTTACTCTCAGGTGGTTAAACCCTTATCTCAAGAGTCCAGGCTCTAATACCAATTGTTGGATTATCTATGGAAAGGTAAGTGTTGAGAGGGGAGGGGTGAATCAATACTTAAAACTTTTACTTATTAATTCTTTACCATTCACCGATCTGAATATCATGCATAAAGACATTATAAAACATGTAATGTAAATCAAAAAATCATAACACAACTCCATGATTTTTGGTCACGCAGAAATCCTTTTTTAGAGGGAAAAACTATGGTGGGGATAGCACCCAGAATCCTTCACTACTGCAATACAAAGGTTGCTCGGTTAGAGCTAAAATGTTAGCTAATTTTGATATCTTACCTTGTTAGGAGTACAAAAAGACTTATACAGTCTACCTAAAGGATTTTTAAAATCTCTCATCTAAGAGATGTACCCGGTTAGAGGATTTACAAAATAAGACATGTTAGGGCCTACCCACTAAATGGGATTTCTATTCTTTGAATAACTATAAAACCTATTACAAAAATGTATGTGAGTATGCATCAAACATAATGTTGTCTAGACCCTTTATGCTCAGCAAGTGCATTACCTCATTCTGCACTCAATAACTAATATGTTCTGCACCCTAAAACTTCTACATTCTAACTCCTTTTTCTTTATCTTTTTAACTTCTTTTGTATCTGCAATTTTCACCATCATTTGTCATCATCATGTTTTGTTCTTTTTATATCATCTCAAGCTGGTTAACCTATTCTTTATCCTTCTCCTTATGCGGTGGAGGTGAAGTGGTGCAAGGTTAATTTCATTTCCAACGCATTTAATTTACTTGACTTTCATTGGTTGAGTTGCCTCGTGGTCATGTACAATCATGTTTTTGCAATCCCCATGTTCTACCCAACTTTTACCTTGAATACTATAAAATATTTTATGCTCGTCGTCCAAATTCAATGTATCCAATTTGAATTGTTATGTTGGATCTGATATTACTCGGTAATATGCTCTAATCTTTCTTGGTGACATAACGTCTGCTCGGTGACTAATGTTGATCGGTGACTTGATGACTAATGTTGATCGGTAAATGTCACTTCTTCTCGGTAATTATCACTGCTCGGTGAATTACTGTTCTTTTCTCAACTCAATGCTTGCCATTGTTCATTTCTTGGTGTCTATGATGTTTTGCTTTACCAACTGTTTTCCTTAGTGTATTTTTTCTTTTACCGACTAGCTCCTTTGACTAACATGACTTTGACAAAACTAATGACATCAAAATAACTCAGGTAGGAGTAACAAATCAAACCACCTCCAAAAAGATATTATATGTTACATACACCCTATTCCCCACACTTCATGCAAATTTATACAAATAATTGCATGGTAATGTAATATTTATATCCACTACTCTTCATTCACTTATTCTACCTTCACCACTATGTTTGCATCAGTCTCTTCTTTCACTTTCACCATTTCATATAAATGCAAATCAACATCCAATTCTTCATCTTCATCGTAAAATTAGAAAATATTAATCCTTTTGCCTATTTATATGGCTCTTCCACTGCAATATTTCATTTTTTACTCTAAATTATAAAATTTTCAGCTTCCAATGCTCTCATTCCTTCTGAAGGACACACAACTAATATGAGATTAAAACTATTCTTCTTACTCTTATACATATTTTCATCCTCTACTACAACTTTTTTCACCTCTTCCATGGCTTCCAAAAGACATGCTTTAGCTAAATTCTAGTTATTTTCTTCTTCTTTCTCCTCCTTTCCTTTTTAAAAAAAATTACCTACACATATTTTTTTGTTAGAAGAAATATGGGACTCCTCCTTACCCATTTTATTTTCCTCTTATCTTCTCTTTCCCATCGCTGCTTTGGACCCCCGCAAGCCTCTCATCGTACAACTCATTTCATTCATTCTAGCCATGTACATTCTTCCTCCCGAACCAAGGACTAAAATTCCAAAGGGAGTTCCCACAACCAACCCTGAGCATTTCTCTTTTTCATCTTCACAAATAATTTCCAACTTTCAATAAAACTCGCAGTCGCACCTTATTGGAGCACGCAGTTTTTTGCATATGTGGTATTAATTAAATATGCACATGCTCAAGAATATTCTCATGAATATTATTATACATAATTGAGCACATATTTGCACATGCATGCCTAGATTAAGTTTACTTACTTGAGAATAATTTAGTTTACTCCAATCTAGCTGGGCTCCAATTTTCTATTTTAGCTCTCAATTGCATACCATGCACTGATTGCATATATTAGCTTTTTCTCTATTTTTAGAGATGTTATTTTCTATAAAGCATGAAATTGTATTCAATGTCATTGACCCTCAATTATATCCTAAATTTTATATTGTGCAATCAATACAAAATTCTCAGGTTGTGCAAATTATCTTTCTTCTTGATCTTCTCTTTTTGACAGGTGGTGTGCTTGTAAATGATTATTGGCTTGTGGATTGATATCATCATCAACTCCTACATAGTATCAGAGCTCAATATTTTCTCTCCTACATGGTATAAAATCCTAATCTGATGAGTTTATGTCCACATCCTTGAGAGATCCAACTTTGAGATATTTTTTCATACACGTCAAGCTCAAACAAAGATCATCATCAAACATTTTTCACTCACTTATTTTTCAATAGACCTACATAATACACAAATGTGGGAAATTTTTGGGATGAGTAATACAATCATCTAAACTTGGCGTAGACTAGAGTTCCTAAGACATTTATTGAGATCACACCACCTCTTGTTGATTATATAGAATTTTTAGTTGAATCTCTAAATTCTTCTATCACTCTATCTCAATTGTCTCCTTCATGTTTTCCAAAATTAGCTATTTGGGATACTTGATAAATCTTTCATAGTTTCTTAGTAAGTATCATCTTTAAAACCTATAAGGAGCACTTGAGGACTTATCTTTCCTATTTTATGACAATGCTTAGTGAAATTCATTTTCATCACCCTTGGAACATGTTACATCTCATCCTCCACATTCCCTTGGCATGTCACTATAAATAGTCATGCTTGAGATACCTAATCAGAGATTGGCACTACACAACACTGGCATAGAGACCAACAAACATCAATTCCTAATCTTGTATGGTCTTCCATCATTTTCCTTCATGAATTGATGAGGAATTTTACATGCACATTTGAGACTATTTCTTCCCAGGTGAATGGATATTTTTGAAAAGCATGGATCTTCATCTTCCTACAATGTCATTCTTTCTTTATTAAAGTAGGAAGCATAATATCTAAGGGAGTTACCTATTCTCTCTCTTCCACTAAGGGTTTCTCTCTCCTTTATGAGGTATCTATAATGTCATAAATTGCACCTTGTGAAATTTCACATTGCATGGGCCTTTCACTTTAGACAAATCTAAGACAATGCCCACATTCCATTTGGTCCAACCTATGTATAGACATGTACGCGACACACACTCGTCATACGAATATCAATGACTACGTTGGTCATTGGAGCGTTACACTCTCTATTTCCTAGTAATATAAAACTCCTATGGGCTTGCACTAATATATGGATAGCTCCCAGTCCCTTTCACCTTGCTAATTTGGCCTCATTTCATCCATTGTTTCATAATGTCTTGCATTCAATTCACTCTTCTGCTCATTTTTATTGCTTTCTCACACTCTCACTAGTGCTCTTGCATTTTCTGCACCATTTTCACAATGATCAGACCTCCATTGTCACCTATTAAAGCTTTGTCAACTTGGGAGACATTGTCATTCCTCATTCTAGCAAGCTACACAAATGTTGGTTTTGAAGGGAGGTGAACTCTTTCTGAGATGCTTGTGCATTTCATAGTCTTTAACTTAGCATATTGATTGTTCCATTTTTATTTCATTTATCTTTGTTATCTCTTTGATCAATATCACATTATTAGCTTTTCTCTGGAGATGAAAACACCAAAATGGGGGTTTGACCTCCAAACACAATCACCCTAATATTTTTTCCTTGGTATTATGTGTGTATGTACAGATAAGGAGAGTATTTTTTGAACTAGAGGCTTTATAGCTTGGACCCATTGTAAGTGTTTCTTTACCTTCCTTCATATGTATTTATTGTTGTGTTATTTTATAATTCATTGTTATTGTATTTTTCATTATATTTAGCATATTAAACCAAACATTGGTTGTCTTGCACCTTCTAGTATTTCCCCTAGAACTTTGTCCATCCTAGATCTATGTGAACATACTTGGTAGAGATCTAGTAGAGTTGTATGGGGGGTCCTTATAAGCTATGTTTTCATCTTCTATGGTTTGAATATTTTCATCATTTAGTCTGCACTGATCACACACACATTTCCTTTCCACTGAGAAAACTTAGAGGTCATATTACCCCCAAAGTTTTTATCAAAGTAGAGTATTGTATTTCAAATCCTTGAGGAGTTTGACCGCCCTTCGCAGTGGTTTGATTTTCATCCTCCACTGTATTACTATGCATGGCTACCTAACATGGCCTAGTTGCAAAGATCAATTTCTCTTTTTCTCATTTCCTCTTAAGTTGCATTTAGAGGGTATGTTGATGTAATATTTATTTCACCTTGGATATGTCTTTATCCTAAATGTGATATTGCACATATTTAATAAGTTTACTTGGATAGTATGATTTGATTATTCTCACCTAATTAGCTAATAATTACATGTTTATACCATGGCTTGAGGTACACAAGTTCCAATGGCACTACCTCATCAATCCTAATTTGAAATTAGTTAGGTGCAACCTCTACTTAGTCAAAACTACCTCTATCTCAATTGGACCAAGCTAACTGGCCTCTTGATTGAGAGTGCTTGAGAGTTAAACTTGTACCTTTGAAACGTGTCATGTCCTAGATTCATGGATCCAAGAGACCTATACATTTGCGTATTATATTTTTAAATTTGATTAATATTTTTATATTTGATTTATATTTGTTTTCTTAGTCTTTTGATTTACTCATAGACTTTGGTTCTTAAGTATAATTATTGTTTATGCATTTTTCAACAAAATTAGTGCACCCCAAATATTTATTTTCAATAAAATTATCCACAATATCATTGAATTTGTGAATATTTTATTCCATGCTTAGCATCCCTCCAATTTCCTAAGCTATGATAAGCTTCTAGTACAACTAGTTGTCAAGTTATAGAGAAAATCTTTGTTATGCCTCTAAAACATCTTCTTTAATTCCTTGCTTAATTTTTTAATCATTTTTCTCACACTAATCCTTGCATGACTAGTGAAATGAAATATCAAAAGAACACCAATGACTTTATTCTTAGCTACTCATAGAATCTTAGCCACTAGTAAAAATGTAGCTAAATTTATCTCTTGCATAAAAGAGCTTTAGCAAACTATTGTTACGAATATTAGAAAAATCCATGTTTATGGTGACTCAATTAGTATTTTAAACTACTCACTATAGATCTTATATTTTTTGCACCCAACTTAATATTTTGTAAATAAAATTACTTTGTTGACTAATTGGTGTGAAAACATTAATTTCCATCAATTACCTAGTATCAATAATGGGTGGCTTATGGTCTTCATGAAAAGGGGGTATATTATGCCCTTAAACCTATTAATTGCATTGAGATCTATGTGTAGCCAATTAGAGTCTATCATAATACTTAATTAAGTTATATAATCATTTATGTAAGAAAATGTAGATAGTAAGGTCATCCTAGGGGCATCTAAAGCATAAATAAATAGTAAGGTTAGCCTAGGTGGCACCTATATATATAGGAGGGAGTCAATTGCATTTCATTATTAGATTATGAATTTTTTTCTTATTGAGAACTTTTGAAAGATTCCTCCCCAAAATGACACATTAATTTCAAGTATTTTCATTGTATATTCTATTATATTCCACTATTGTTAAGGTTATTTAATTGCAAATGGTGTCAAATATGATCCTAGTATCAAGAAGGAAAAAAAACAAAGTAATTATATTTATTTAGGAGATAAAATTGTAAAGAATGTATATCTCCCTCAATTTGGTGATTTTTATTTTCATTTGGAGATTGTCCATAGACATTAAAGTTACTAAAGTCAAGATTGGAGGTCATTTGAGGCATTTTTGAAGGAGTTATTGCAAAATTGTAGCTTTTCACTAAATTCTCTTCAAAGGATGTAAATTGATATTTTCTTTAAAGAGTTTATTTGAAAAGTGAGATCTATGCTGGTAGGTAAATTATATTAAAAAATAATAAATTCATTGGAGTTGTTTTCAGCAATTTGTTACAAAATTATTTCAGTGCCTCATGATAGGGCCACAAACTAGAGATCAAGGCAAGAATTTATACACCAAGAAAAAATCATAACAAATATGAATTAAGGGATCTTTTTCTCCAAGGTTTTCTTTGATAGATCACAAAGTTAGGTAACTCAAGTATAGTATACACAAATTCTAAGTTGTATGATCAATCATCAATTAGATTATATTGAGTAAAGGTTTGATCAATTGTTGAATTTGTAATATAATCCATCAAATTGGTCATTGATACACAACACAATGAAATGAAAAATATATCACATCTACTACTTTAGATTGGTACTCATTCATATCCATAAAAATGTGTAAGTTCGATGGGAAGGATCCCCTCATGAAAATCAAACAAAAGGAGAACATTTTTGGTGTACATCAAATCTACATTATATTTATAATTAGAACAAAAACAATTCATTTGGTATGGATGATTTTATACTTAGAAGAAGGGATGGTAGTTTAATGGTGAGTTTTTCCTACTACTATGATAGCATGGAAAATTTCCTACTACTATGATAGCATGGAAAATAATTATTTCACATGACTAGCAAAATAAATCCAAATAGGATTTCTCAAGGTTTATATTGAATAGTTATAAAATCCATCATTGTGAGTGGAAATTGTTGAGTGTTATTTTTACACAAAGCAACAGTTAGAAATAAGCGATGCAAATTCCTCACTTGAAAGAATAAAAAAGTTACTCCCAACGTTCTCCATGGTCATGGTACAACCTCTTAGAAATCTCAATTGAAGATAAATGTGAATGTTCACAAGGAGGCCTTTGATGGTATGATTAAAACTTCAAGCTCCAAAACAACTTTAGCACTTTTTGTATTTTCTCAATTTTTCAATGTATGCAATTTCCCATCAATGCAAATCTAATTTTGAATCCTACAATAATTTCCTATCTTAATCAATTTCTAAAAATATCAAAAGATTGAGTAACAAGAAATGTAAGGAAATTTGTTGAAAATGAAATCTAAAGGACATAAACCATCGTTGAATCAAGCTTGTGAATTAAATGATGAAAAGGTGGAAACCCACAAAACATAAATCAAACGAACTCACAATTCCATATTACGTAGATGCACTCTTTTGAAGAAACTTTTCCCAGATGCAAGATTTTTCAAAATTCATCAAATCGTGAAGCCACAAGATGCATGCACACACGAGGAAAATTTATCTTTAAGCTAATAGAATGGATCTTTCCAATCATTTGTCACAGCAAGATGAAACAATAACAATAAACTCCAAGCTAATTGATCGCAGATGCATTCACAATAAAATGCAGTTACCTCTTTGAAATAAAAGAATAAGTATACACATATTCATAAATTACACATAGATAGAGAAAATTTTACACCATGAATGAAGCACCAACAGCATATAGCTTTTATTGCATAAAGAATCTGACCTTAATTACATCTCTTTAATCAAATATATAATGTTTCAACTTGGAAATTAGAAACTTATAGCTAGGGTTTCATCTACAGCAAACATGGCGTAAATAAATTAAATCTAGAGTTTAACAATGCAAAACTACTCCTAAACTGATAGCTAACAAGCTTGCATGGATTTTCATCCATGTGTATACTGAATACATGTAAAATTAGACTGGAATCAGCCCCTAAAATAAAGGAATTTGAACTACAATTCTATCATTTCTTCTTCTCTTTTGTACCCAGTTGATCTTATCCCTGATGTTCACATCCAAAATGCATGGATCTAACTACTCTTCTGATGTGCAATTGATATAAGACCCATTGACTTACAAAAATGGCCTCTAGTCTGCATGCAATCTACCCAAAAAAATGATCTTTTCTGAAAAACGTGATTGAAAAATGTGTGCCCAGGAATTTTGGGGTTGTGGACCTCTGAAAAAATATCATGCTGAAAAATGACTAAGTCTGGAGACTAGGTGACCCTGGATTTTCAGGGTTGAGGACCTTCAAAAAATGAAAATCTGAAAATTGACTAAGTATGAAAAAATGACATCTCTGGATTTTCGAGGTAGTGACCTCCGAAAAATGCAACACCGAAATTTGGCTAAGTATAAAAAATGAATGCAGTCCACAAAAAATGGCTAAGTATCAAAACACTTAGTCCTTTGGAAGAATGTTTGGATGAACCTTGCGCAGTCTCTCTATAATTTCCCCAACTTCATCAAAATTAGGCATCTCGATGGATTCCAACTATTTTTTCTGCCTTACCCGGAACGAGGTAAGCTTTGAACTGAATGCTTTAATTTCCTCTATATGATCCATTATGTAGCTCATATCCTCTCTAGAATAAAAAAAATGTTGCATGCCTTCCTTGGCGTTCACCCCGGCTACAATTCCTACAAACTGTTGAACAATGTTCTTTGTGGAATATAACTTCTTCTTATTGTCATCCTCATAGAGCTCTAAGTCTATTCCCTCAAATAATCTCTCAATCTCCTCTACCCATAGCATAGCGTCCTTTCTCCTCTTCTCAATATTTTCCAAGCTCTCCTAGTATCTTTTAACAACGACACCAATAGCAAGGACCCACTCATCAAATTTATCTAACTTCGCTCCTTTATATAACTTTACCAAAATTTGAAAGTGATGCTTTCTTATGACCCCCAAATCTCAAAGCGCCCACCGCCATTGCTCTATATTATAATAAATGCCTTTTTCTCCTTCCATTAAGTCAATGAGTTGCGTCACTTTGATGAGGATTGTTCTGAAATACTTTAAAACCATGCAAATAGTCACCACCTCGAATCCCTCAAACTTAGACTTTCAATATGTATCTTTTTTTCACAAAAGGGTTTGCAAATTCTGGCGGTGCTCTCTTCTCAAGTGTTACTTGCAATGCAGCCTCTGGATGATCTTGGTTAATAGGAACAACTATCTTAGTCACATAGTCTTTAGAGTCGCAACTTGGGCCTTGAGGTCCTGAATCTTTGTCTCATCTTTATCCAAGTATTTGAATAATTATTTTAGGCCCAAAGTGGTCAGCACCTTACCACCTTCATGGGTGGGTTCTCCTAAATCACCCTCCTCCATGATGTAATCCTCTGGAGTTAAATAAGTGACGCTCATCATAGGAGGAGGTATTTATATTGATCCTTCCACTTCCCTGTGTCGTCATGTGTTAGGTATGACATCCTTTTGGTAGTTTTGCTAGGCTCCCCATGTGGAATGTCTGCCCTAATGTAGACATATCAACATCCGCTTCTTTCGTATATGTCCTCTAGGGTTGTATTGCCTTGGCCAACAAGGTTGGTTTAGTGGAAGTGATCAAAGGCTCATATGAGGCTTTGTTTAGAACTGATTTTCCTTTGTGATCCCTTTCATCTTCCTCTCCTTATTCATATCCTACCTTTTCTAATTCCTCCCTTATTTTTTAATTTTCTAAGGTCTCCTCCCCTTCTTCCTCCCCACATTCATCATGTTTTTGTTCATGTCCTAGAGTTGCATCTCTCTATGGAGGTAGTGAAGGAATTTTTTGTTTCTCTGCCGCTCATGTGCTTATACTTCATCACCCATATGATATTCTTTAAAGGATCAGAAGTTGTCATTAGTATATAAGAAGATAGTTTTGGTCGGTCGATCGGTCATGATCACTAAGCAATAGCACTCACCAAGCGCAGTGATCACCGAGCGATAGCACTCACTGAGCGTAGTGATCACCAAGATGTTTTGAACGCCAAGCAATAGCACAATCACCGAGTAATATATCAACCAAGAGACATCACCGAGCACTAGTCTACACCAAGAGACAACATTTCATTGAAAAAAGAAGATCTCACCTACACATCAGCTAAAGCACTTTAATCTTTAAAATAGATATTTTCTTAGCTGGATAACCATTTTTTGTGGAAGAAAAGTGTTAATTATGGATGTAATTAGTTAACTAATTGTATTCATGCAAACTAGGAGATCAAGGTCAAGTTGTAAACCTTTGATCTTAGAGTTTTTCAAGAAAAGTGTGAAACCTAATTAGGTCAAATATTTTGTATATAGATGTAATAATCAATCAAGAATGATATGATTGTAGCCGCCAAGGGTATCTATGGATCAGACAGAGAGTTTCATGCACAAGGATAGATAAAGGAGAATTCAGTTTATAAAGAACTACATACAAGGCTACCGAGAATAATAGAGGTATTATCCATCACAATGAGGTGATATATATTATGTACATAATGAATCTATGATCAGAAATTTGAGATTGTAGCAATCAGGTCATATATTTTTTCTCTACAACAATTGTAGAAAATAGAAAAATCCTTTCACAAGGTGGACTTAACAGTTCTTTTGTAAATCTCTTAACCGAGTGCACACATACATTGTGTTTCTAAAATCTCTTTACCGAGTAGACTTAACAAGTCTGACATGTTACTCCTAACAGGGTAAGATCATTAGAAGTGATCACAACTTGTAGCCCTAACGGGCACCTTCCATTTCGCAGATAGTGAAGCTTTGTGGGTTTCATCTCCACCACAGTTTTTACCTTCTAACAAGGGTTTCTACGTTATCAAATACTTGTGTCATGTGTAAATGAGTTTCATGAATGTTTCAATGTTTGTTTACATGCATTTAAATTTATGCTATGATATTACATGTATGAAGTAGAAAAGCTACAGTGGTCGGTTATGCAAGTAATAAGCACTAAGGCTTAATTTGTAAAAGTTTTTAAGGGTACTGATTCACCCCTCCCCTCTTAGTACACACCCTTCCATTATTCCAACGATTGGTATCAGAGCTAGTTCTCTTATTTGGAAAATTTTAATTACTTGAGATAAAAGATCTTACAATGGAAAGGTATAAGCTTGATAAAAATATTGAGAATCAGAAGTTGCAAATACAGATTTTCTTTAAGCAATACAAAGATGCAAGAAATAAACTGAAAGAGTTATTGGCTGAAATAAAATTCATGGCATCTCACTACAATGAAACTGACTATCATGAAGAAGAGATACCTGACCTATTTGATTCATCTGGATCTGGATCTGGTAGTATATCTGACACATCTGAAGGAACCATTGTAGATCTAAATGAAATCAAACAACATCTGACTGAACAAGTAAAAGTATTGTAGATCGGTCTAGAGACACAAATGGTAAGAATAATTGATGTTATGAATAATGCAAGAAAAGCTGAACAAGAAAGAACTTTGGCTATTGATGACAGGAGAAAGGTTACTGAAAAGCTATAAGACAAATAATTTGAGATACAGAGACTTACTGAACATCACCTTGAGATCACCAATCAAATAGTTCTTATGAGTCATGAGGGCAATCAAGTGAACATGGAACTTGCTGGAAAATTGGAAGTTATTGATGAACTAAAAGAAGAAAATGAGAAACTGAAGCATGAAGTGAAGATTCAACAACAGCATAATGATATGATCAAGAAATCTGAAGGCAATACAAAAAGAATGGATGTATTTATGAATGGACAAGGAAGACACAAAAACAATATTTCTTTAGGGTATACCGAGCATGGAGAATCATCAAACCGAGATAATAAAAGGAATGTCTACACAAATCCAGGACCAAAGAGTCGTTCATCTAATCACTGTGGAAAACCAGGCCACACATCAAATGTTTGCAAGAGAAAATAAAAAGGTATTAACTAATTCTACATTCATAGGTAATTGTTATAACTATAACAAGCATGGACATAAAGCACACGAATGTAGATCTAAGCTAAACAAACCAACGAACAAATCTTACATGGAAAAGCACTGTCCTACTTGCAACATACATGGCCACACATTTCATGAATGCAAGAAAAAGATAAAGCAAGTTTGGAAACCTAAAGAACAAGAAAATGCATATCAACTGAGACGAGTCAGTAATACATGTGTTTGGGATTACAACACTTGGGTAAATTGCACAACATGTGGTAGATATGGACATATAGCTGCTAACTGTATGAGGAAATGGATAAGAATATCTAGAAACTGGAATAACCCTAGAATGGCATGCTTACACTTTCATAAGGTCGGTCACTTAAGTAAGGAATGCAAAGAGTGAGTGACAGAGTCAAGCACTTTTGCAAATGAAAATACTATTGAAGACATCATGAGAATGAGAATTAAAATGTGGATGAGAGCTTCAAACAATGATAATTTTGGACCACGAACTATAGTTGGTAACACCTCATCCAATGGATCAGGTGATTCCACGACCCCCACATAAGCAATACAAGAAAGTATGGAACTGCACTCTACAAAGTTTTACTTTACATCAGTTCCTATATTCATTGAGAATATGCCAAATTAGCATGAATGAAGATGCACCAAGGTATTGCATGTTATGTTTTGTGAATCTAGTCTGGTCGGTCAATATGAACCGAGCATAAACTACACATCGGTGAACATGTGAAAGACAATCGAGTTGACACTATGTACCGATCATTGTATATTCACCGAGCTAAAGAATTTGGTGTGTTGACTGAGCATCTCTATTTTGTTGACCAAGTGATAGGTGAAGCATTTAATGCATCACTTAGGGTATTTTTCTATAAAAAGGGTAATGTGAACTCATTAGTTCACCCAGCATTAAAAAGAAAATTGCAGAGCGAAGAAGAGAAATTTAGAGTGACCACATTGTAAAGCGATTCATAGCACTTTCAAAGCTACTCCAACAAATTTCGAGCATTCACAACAAACATCCACTGAGTATCTAGATTCATCAAGCTAACAGGGTATTTGCAAAGAAGCCCTAAGTTAATGAACAATGACATCCACTTCACGAACCTTGAAGATCAAGATGGAAAAGGACAATAAGGTCATTTTAATAAAGAAATCAACCTGTGAGGAACCTAAGTACAAGTTTTGTCCTGAGGTTGTTGCTCAACCCGATAACAAAGGATCATTTTCAAGTATCCCACCTAGGGTTTTACTAGTTGAAGACATTCGTGCATACATCCACTACAAAGTTGCAGAGATTGGAGACTTTGAGCTTGAGGAAGCTTACAAGAAGCTATGCAAGGACAGTAACCTAAGGAACAAGTACAATCATATTGAAGTGAAAGGGTTAACCAATGCCCTATTGTTCCCAAAAGATTTCAAAATAGAATGGATTCGCATTGTGCTCAGCCGAGTGCATGAAGGAAAGATGTGGTAAGATGAACCCAAGCCAATTACAAAGGATGTGATTCATACAGTGATGGGATATTCTATAACCAAGAAAGAAAAATCCCTAAGACACCCTGGATGCCCCGAGATTGAAAAGTTAACTGGAGCCGAATGGTAGAGCTGAATGGGATGGAAAAGGTCTGAAAATCAATTCAATCACCGACCCTAAAATAAAATTTGGTGCATATGTAATTGGATACAAAATCTTTCAAGCCAGTATAGTGAACAGCGTTGCTTGTAGAGCTGTTGAAACTGCATACAAAATAGTGAAGAAGGGACTGCAACTTGACCTAGCCGAGCTGCTACTGAAACAACTTGAAGAAAACATGAGAACAATTAGATCAGCCTGATCTAATACATGTAAGTTTGGTTCCCTATTGATGTGCACATTCTTTTACTTCCATAATTTCTTTCCTTCCATCGGTAATGTCACTTGGGACACCAACCGACCTATCACAGCACAGATTGGTGATTACATTAAATCACTAGGAGATAACTTCATACCACTATTGGATGCATAATTTACATCATTCAAGAATATGATGCAGAAGAGGATGAGAATCCTTGCCTAGTTAGTTGAGTAATACAAGGATGAGATATGCTTTGTAGTTGACACCGATACAACCCTCATCAAATCTGCCAACCCAAGAACAGCATGGTTACCACCTCTAGACTATGAAATTGACATAGATCTGGCTACAAGAGCTATTGAAGCCCTGCTGAATGAACCAGTTGACAAAAATTTAAGCAGATTTGGCACATATGTGTAGGAATTGCTAACATGCAAATCCACAGACCCCGAATACACCTACATGCAAGAACCTGATACAAAGTAGAAGCACAAAGACGAAAAAGAAGAACTCAGATGTTTACTCAAAATGTGAGAGCAAAATTATCAACTGAATTAATGAAAGACAATTACAAAGTTCGACCTTATAAAGGTGAACGAAACCCTAAAAGGTAAATACTAGGTTGCACATTATTAATTAAGAGTTAATTAATAATGCACCTAAGAGATGCTTAAGCAACTAGAGTAAATGAAATAATACTCTAACACCCCCCCTTAAGCTGAACGCAAGGAGAAAGCAGACCTAGCAAGACTAAGAAAGCAGGAAATGGGTCCCGGCAACAAGGCCTGATCAGGTACCCAGTACAAGGAAATCTCTGTAAACCGGAGACAAAGGAGAAAACCCAGTGGGAAAAAC
>MU223342.1:249976-285805 GCA_018584345.1 Thuja plicata | reverse complement strand
GTGTGTGTGTGTGTGTGTGTGTGTGAGAGAGAGAGAGAGAGAGAGAGAGAGAGAGAGAGAGAGAGAGAGAAAGAGAGAGAGAGAGAGATTTATTCCCAATTCCAAAGTTGAATAAATTGACTCAACCATGAAGGAGTACGCCAATAAATTTTTTGCAAAATCCAGAGGATACAAAGTATTACAGAACAAGTTAGAAGATATTGACATAGAGAGAAATAAGATTTGGACTCAAATCTTTAATCCACCTGAGCAGTACTGGCTCTAACCGAGACTACTCACACAGAGGAGAAGGAGGCCACATCGATCCCTGAGCACATATTCATCAATAACACCGAGGATGTCAATCCTATTGACTTAACCACAGAAGCAAGTAAATTCATGGATGATATTCCTTATATATTGAAATCATTAGGAGAAACACCAGTTATAACTGTACAAAATATCACTCAATGGGATCCTAATGATGATGACAAAGCTGATGAAGATTTCACTAATACCACCAAGCCAACAAATGAACAGGACACTACTGATGTTGCACAAGAACTTGTACTAGGTAGTATGCCTTACTTGATGCAAGTAATCAATATAATGACGGAATCAAGGCAGAAACCTGAGTATGAAACAAACATACTGATGGAAAAAGGTGATGGGCAAGAGGAGAAGACAAATACCAATGGAGAGGACAAACCAAGTGATGCACCCAACGAGAACACTAAGATGGTAGACAAGGTTGCAGGTCAAGAAACAATTGAAATAGAGACGTCTACAACCAATCAATAGGTACAGACCGAGCACCCTAGCTAAGGCACCTCACCTCCCAAGAAATCAATGATAGAAACCAAGCAAAAAAGGATTGTGCTATAATATTGCATTCCCCTTCTATAAGAAACATTCATAACAAGAACAAGAAAGGAATAAAAGCCCCAGTTACACTCAATGAAATCATAGACATACTTGACTGTGATCCAAAAACACTTGATCCTGAGTCCCTAACAAGATATGGGGAGCTATGCAAAAGGAAAGAACTACAGGAAAAGCTCAAACAGGAACACATAAATTCATAGGTCCTAGAAACAACAAAGAATATTCTATTACAAGTAGCGCCTGACACCAAGATTGATCAAACTACACCCATTATTGATCAACTTGCAGTTCTGACCGAGGAAATCACAACTCAGAGTGTAGACGTCGAGAAGGTCATTGAGGAATGAGAAGAAGAGAAGTGTCAATACAAACTCACCGAGAAAATCAGCCAAGAAGTGGAAAAGAATAAGGTGAAACTTTCTGAACTAGTTTCTAAATTAGAACATGTTATGTCAGAAGTAGTTAACTTAGTTCAAAATTTGTGCACACTAGAGCACTTCACTACCAAGTATAGTGAACAGATAGCTAAGATAGTAAAGATCTAAAAGATAGTGCACTAAGTCTATCAACCAACCCCAATGCATTCCAACTGCATTATGAAAATATTGTAGAATCTAAACGGTTAAGACTTGAAATACAAAAGGAAGAAAGCAAAATCAAAGATGAAGTAACTGAACTATAGACCATGTTACTATCGAATCTCACATTGCTTTTAACACACATGACTATGACAAAGACTCTAATTGCCACCCCAGAGATGTATGTAACAAAGAGCATATATGACATACACGCTAAATCACTTTGGAGCAAATGACCCTAGAGCACTTAAAGGAGAAATGGGATGAGCTGATGGAAGTCATTCAGCAATCTCATTCACACATATTTGACAAGCTGTAAGTTCTACATCTTTGTCATTACTTTCAAAAAAAGGGGAAACATGTACATACATTGTATCTACATACTAAGGCTTGCACATAGGGGGATTCATTTTAAAGGTAAAACACTTGGTGTATATACTGTACATATCAATTTTTGATACTAATGCCAAAGGGGGAGATTGATAATCCTTAGAGGATCAGAAGTCATTAGTATATAAGAAGACATTTTTTGTCGGTTGGTCATGATCACCGAGCGCAACGATCAGTGAGCGACAGTATTCACTGAGCATAGTGACCATCAAGATGTTTTAAAAACAGAATGATAGCACAATCACTGAGCAGTATATCAACCGAGAGACATCACCGAGCACCAGTCTACACCGAGAGATAGCATTTCACTGAAAAAAGTGGATCTCACCTACACATAAGCTAAAGCACTTTAATCTTTAAAATAGATTTTTGCTTAGCTGGATAACCATTTTTTGTGGATCAAGAAAAGCGTTAATTGTGGATGTAATTAGTTAACTAATTGTATTCATGCAAACTAGGAGATCAAGGTCAAGTTGTAAACCTTTGATCTTAGAGTATTTCAAGAAAAGTGTGAAACCTAATTAGGTCAAATATTTTTTATATAGATCTAATAATTAATTAAGAATGATATGATTGTAACTGCCAAGGATATCTATGGATCAGATAGAGATTTTCATGCACAAGGACAGATAAAGGAGAATTCATTTTATAAAGAACTACATACAAGGCTACCGAGAAGAATAGAGGTATTATCCATCACAATGTAGTGATATATTTTATGTACTTAATGGATCTATAATCAAAAATTTGAGATTGCATCAATCAGGTCATATATTTTGTTACTCTTCAATAATTGTAGCAAACAGAAAAATCCTTTCACAAGGTGGACTTAACAGTTCTTTTGTAAATCTCTTAACCGAGTGCACACATACATTGTGTTGCTAAAATATCTTTGCCAAGTAGACTTAACAATTCTGACATGTTACTCCTAACAAGGTAAGATCATCAGAAGTGATCACAACTTGTAGCCCTAATAGGCACCTTCCATTCTGCAGATAGTGAAGCTTTGTGGGTTTCATCCCCACCATATTTTTTACCTTCTAACAAGTGTTTTTGCATTATCAAATACTTGTGTCATGTGTAAATGAGTTTCATGAATGTTTCAATGTTTGTTTACATGCATTTACATTTATGCTATGATATTACATGTATGATGTAGAAAAGCTACAATGGTCGGTTATGCAAGTAATAAGCACTAAGGCTTAATTTGCAGAAAAAATTAAAGGTACTGATTCACCCCTCCCCTCTTAGTACACACCCTTCCATTATTCCAACACCATATCCTCGAGAGACTTTTCTTTTCCTTCCTGAGAGGATGAACCAGCTAATAGTTCTTCCCACAACCCAGTTTTTGGTTCCTATCTCTTCTTCTGTAGGGGCACCTACTCCACTATTACATATGAAATTGATGGAGGTGGAGGAACCAAAATCTATGGCTCTTAATTTTCCTTTACTGAGTCATCACCCTTGGGTTCCTCATTTTCTAGGTTTGTATCAACTTCTCCCTCCTCAAGCTCTGTCATTTGTTTTCATGTTTTATCTCCTGACTCCTCCTCCTATGTATCATTTTCAATCTTTGGTTCTTTATTCAAGGATGAATGAACAAGTACTTATGTCTGAGGAGTAGTGTTTCCCAAATGTCCTTGCATTCAGAAGAGTGTGTGTCCTGATGTTTCACTAGAGTCAAAACTTGTATTGATAAATTGACTCGAGGGATCAAAGGATCCAAGAATATCCTTGAAATTTGACAACTCAAATTTATTGGATCCCAAGTTACCCTCAGTCATCTCGGCCTCTGTATTCATCTTTAACTCAATTGCCTCCTTTTGTTACTGGGTTTGAGAAACCCTTGCCTACTCTTCTCTTCTAAGAATTGTTGTATTATGTCAAGTTCTTCTCACTAAAGGGACATATACTTCTATCTCCTCTTCCTTGGGAAATGTCTCTAACTACGGCAATGTCAAGACCTTCCCTTTCACTAGGGGCTCTGCATCCTCCTCCCTTCGGACCAATGTAGAAGGTGCCTCTGGTGTTAGAGATGGAATGTCAACCTGTCCTACAATAGGAGGTGTATTATCACCTTTTTCTCTTCCTTTCACCTTTATTTTCTCTATAGGACCATAAGTACCATTCCTTGCATACTTGTAAACTATCTCTGGACGTATAGGAGCGGCTTATTTTAAAGTTTGGATATTTACTTTCTTCCCCTTCTCTTTCTCCAACTTTGAAAGGAGGTTTAGCTAGGGCTTCATGGGGACCAGATCTAACTTGAAAGGTTTCTTTATCCACCTCTTTGTGAGCCTAATCACATGTCAAACCTTGAAATCAATAGAATCATTTTCATCTCTACCAATCTCTGCATTGAGAATAGTTTGGGTGTACACCTTATCTTCATTGTACGTCAATGGATCTAAGACATCCTCAGAATCTTTATCCCACACTTTAGGAGGGATTTTCACCTGTTGTGTATCTTCAGCCAACTCAAGAGACATTCTACATTAATCCTGAATCCTAACTTTGTAGTTGTCAATGCAATTGATCCGATGATCTTCTATATGAGATTTGTGCTTATAATGCCTTCCTATTATGTGGTTGAATATCCCAATGGGGTCAAACCTGGGCCTTATTAACTTGAATTCCTACAGAGGGAACTCATCCCACTCCAACCCTATGGATTTGCAGACCTTTATGTCTTGTAGAGAGTGGGGACCTGTGGAGATAGGGAAGTCCCAGGAGTGCTTCTTCTTCAATCTGATGACCTCATAGGCTTCTAAGAGTTGTCAGCCTATCTCCAGTAACACAATTTTTTGGATGGATAGCGTGGCAATTTCTTGGTATTAATGGTACTCCCAGCAACCCAGATGTAAGTAAAGGTTGGCTCACACCTTTTCTGCGGCTTCCTCTAAGAGCCTCTTGGCATAATCTCCCTCACTGGACCTGATGATTCCAAAGACAAAAGCGTCATTTAAAATTCGGTACGATGGACTGTCATCTTAAATTTTTTCCTTCCTCAATAGTTGAGGGTATATAGTGTATGGCCAGACATTTTGGTCATTGAATGAACCTCTCTTGGTGAGCCTTGGGTAGCTAGCTCTAGAAGTAGGAGATATACTATGTAAGATGTCATGTAGACCTTGAATTTGTGCTTCACTTGTCTTAGCTATAAATCTAAGTTGTCACTCAGTATTGTTCCCCAATCGATTCTAGCCCTTCTCCCTTTGATCTTCTCTATGATGTGGATCATCCATGGGTCCAACCGGTGTGCTTGGGGGAGATCATACACCCGACTCAACATTGTTAATGCAGCCTTCATGTCATCATTCATGTAACCTCTCCTCGTGTCAATTCCTTCTAGCTTATTCTTTGGGAGATGTTGGATGAGATATTCTTTATTAACGATGTCATAGGCATCCAAAGTATTATTCTTGAACCACCTCATTCCTCTCTCCTTGGTGATTGGATAGAAGTGATCAATTATTTTCTGTAGATGGAAAACATCTTCAATGGTGTCTGGTCACAGATCCAACACAATATCTTTGCATGTGTTCTTCACCACCTTTTCATCTGAGATGTAGTGATGAGCTAGGGTCATGACCAAGTCTGGTGAAAGGATGGAGACTGAATGTATAGCTACATTTACCAGACCTAACAAGACCATTGGAGTGTAATCTGACAATCTTCCTACCATATTTTCATAATGCCTTAGGAACAAATCCCAATCCAAGTGCCCAATGTCAATATTTGTAATCTCAACATGGAGGTTCCCTACCTTTGTGCGGGTGTTGTACCCTTTGAAGCAATACTTCATCAAAAAAGATGTTATCTTTTCCGGCATTCTACATAAAAATAGTGTTTTCATCTATTCATTATTGAAAGCATAAAACAAATCCACTAATCTAAAACAAAGCAAAAAAATCCTAGAAAACCATAAAGAAATAGTACAAAATCAAAAAACAGAGTGAAAAAAAACCCCCTGGACTCTTCGATGTTTCAGACCTTCACAGTCTGATAACATTCTTGGAATGTGAATGTATGATACCACGAAGTATTGGTAAGTTAATAAATCTTCGACGTGTCAAAGTTGGAAGGTATTTTACAGTGCGAATGCGCGAAAATAGGGTGCTACGAAGTTTGTCAATTTTGAGGTCACTGGTTCTTCACACTTTCAGTGTGTCAGAGGTATATCATGATTTCACTGTCCGCAACACCAAAACACTGAAGATGCATGTCGTGTGATCTAGAAAAATCTGAGCTGGAGTAACACTTTCAAAGTTCCAGAGAGAAACTCTAACAACTCTGACGGAAGGACAAAAATGCTATGGAAAAACCCTAACCTAAAACCCTAAATGATGCAACCCTAACCTAAAATGCTAAACTATGCAAAAAAACCCTAAAAAGGATGAAGGAAAATAGGCGAACGAAAACAAAGGAAACAAAAAAAATGCAAACCCCTACCTAAAAAGGTTGTGAAGAGGGAAAAAAATTGTGAAGGTTGAGCTCGAGAACGACTGATCAATGCCAAAACCACTTACAATAGGGCGCAAAAGGGTGATGAAGGTGAATCGGTGGAGATCTTCATTCAATGTGCAATCAGAGCTCGAAAATAAAATTCATAGAATGAACAATAAAAACCCAAAAAACCCCCCTTGTATAGGTCGATACTGTGCACTAACGTCATTAGGAAGGTCAAAGTGTCAGACTGTGAAAGTCTAACACCCTAACCCTGAACTCTGATGCTCGACCTTCAAACTTTTATTTTGTGGGAGGTACCTTGACCTATGAAACACCGAAAGTATGAAAGGGAAAAAAACCCACAAACCTTCATCCTTTCAGTGTTTCAGAGGTATGGGTGCCTTCAAAAACCCGAAAGTCCGAAAGGGTGAAAAACACTAAGTCTTGAGGACCTAGTGGGAAAAACAAACAAAAAAGGGACAAAAGCTAAAATCTAAAAGGGGCAGGAGGGAAGAAAAAACTAACAGGGAAACCAAGATGATATCCAACTATTGGGAGCCTCCCTAAGGGCCCTCAATCTAACTCACAGATACCTGGTCCTACTCAACCTTAGAGACTTTAAACCACAAAAAAGGGACAAAGACCAAAAAAAGGGGGGTCCCCATTAGGCCAAGAGGCTTAAATGGGGCATGTGTTGTGGAACCACGACAAATAGCTCCTACAAAAGGAGAAATGACTGAGGCATTTCTTTATCAACAAACAACTTCTGGAGGCCAGCCTTGGAATAAATTGCACATAAGAACCATCAGCGGAAACATTCTTTCACCAACTGTCAAAAGTGAAGTCTTATGTTGTTTCTTATAGTGTGTGGATTTGTGTGTTCATTTTTTGACATGTTGGCAAAGATAAATTAAAACATATACCAGCCAAAACCAACCTTCACAATGTTGACAAGGGATTCCCAGGAAGAGCTTTGTTGTCAGTCAAGCATCCATAGCCCTGACAAAGTTTCCCCTGAGGGATTCCCAGGAAGAGCTTTGTTGTCAGTCAAGCATCCATAGCCCTGACAAAGTTTCCCCTGAGTCTCAATCTAACCTTTCTCTACTATCAGCCAGGCATCCATAGCCCTGGTAGAGATTGCTAGAGTTGCCCTTCTCTATCTTATTATGAAGTTTTGAAGCTTGAGGTATTTGGAGGATTCTTTCTTTCGAATCATTTCTTTTTTTACTAGTGAACGGCTTGGGCCACTTGTGTTCTGAGTATACCACTTCCTAAATGTCTTCATTTTATTGCTTTGATAGACCTACGTAGTGCTTAGACTGTTCTACCTTGGTATAAGATTATTCTCACCATAGTGACCATTGATTTGAATGATTCATTTTTCTTTCTCATCTTCTTCGTTTATCCTCTTCCTTCGTCTTCTTATTTTATTCAGGTTGTAGATAGAGAAGGGTTTTGAGACTAGTGGGTACCTGAGTTAATATGTTTGTGTTGGCTCCAACTAATATTCCTCCAAGAGACCAACGTTCTCAGTGTCATAATTTAATATATTGTGTGATTTAGGAGGATCAGCATTGAACATCACCTTGATTACAAGTAAAAGGTATCGACATTTCTGATCCCCATGTACAGCTTCTTTCAAGACACATCTCTTTGGAAATTCTGACTAAGAAATACCTCTACCTCTTGTCGAGGACCAGTTGGGATGGACCACTTGTCTGGAACAGCCCTCAAAAAAAACACAGACTTCTCAAACACCAAAACTCAAAAAAGGAAAAGACAGGAAACAAAATAAACAAACAAACAAACAAAGAGGAAAACCTAAACTACTATAATACATGGGGAAAAAAGGGCACCCTTCTTTCAAGAGCCAAAATAATGTTTGAGAAACTGGCCATTGACTGGAAATGGAACCAACTCCCCATCCAAATTATTGATTCTTAAAGTATTTTCTCCCAAGATTTCCACTATTTGATATGGGTCAATCCACAGCCTTTCAAGCTTGGAGTGGCTGCCCAACTTTTCTCTCGCCTTATCCCACATGAAGACAAGGTCAGAAATCTTGAAAGATTTGATAGTGGCTATTTTGTCAAACCAATGCTTGACAATAGCCTGATGGTTCGATACATGCTCTAGAGCCACAGTTCTTTTCTCTTCTAAATCAAGGACGTTCATGAATCGGATCTGCACCTTATCTGATGAACTACAACTTATTGTATGTTTGAAGTCATTTTTTTTATGATCAACCGAGTTACAAATGTGATGATAGACATTAATCATTTAATGTATTGTCATTGATGTCAACTTGTTTTGATTATCATTGTGATAACAAACATCTATTATGGGTTAAAGATCTGGAAGAAACAAATTTTATGTGGTCAGTAACTGAAGAGTTATGTATACATCGAGTAACAGTGAACACCGATTAAATATAGTGTATACCGAGCACAGTGTTAACCGAGCTAGGGATCACCAACACGTCATGGTATTGACCGGGCAATAAAAAGAAACTAAAGGCTGCCTAAAATGATGAGATGGAAAATAGATGATATCGAGGTAATTGATAAGGTTTGTTATGATGATCAAACAGGTATGAAAATTCAAGGATGATCGGACGAAGATGATTGAAACGTGTTTTTGACACAACTGTCAAGGAAGGTTTAAATGGAAAAATCAATGATGGAGATTAAGCGGCAAAATCTAAATGATGAAAATTAAATGTGTTATGATGTCTATATAAGAGACAAGATATTCATTAAGATGATGATGTGATGATGCGCACACATGCAAAATTCATGCATGACTGATCAAACTGGTTGAAGACATAATCGATAAATTCTGTAGACAACACCGAGCGACAAAAGAAAGAACATTTACCGAGTAGAATAGAGTATGAAGAATCAGAGAAACTAAAGTGAACATATTGATCAGAGGTATTATGTACTTAACATAGATCTAAAAATTTGCAAACAAAGTTGTATTTGAATCAGATCATTACTGTATCAGTTTAACCATTGTTACAGATAAATCTCTTAACCTAGTAGGACTTGAAAGTCTTTATTATGACATTCAATGAATGTTGATTGTTTTCTTGTTGACCCCATAGTGAATGATTAGTCAAGGGATAACTGTTAGTGATAAATCCTCTAACCAGGTCACATTTAACAGTGTGCATTGTAACCTTTAATAGGGTTGGCTCTTGACCGAGCTCACTTTAGAAGATTGAAATATTTTGGGTTACCGGTCTTAGGTGATTTTTCTCTTAGCAGGGTTTCCACATTAAAAATCTATGTGTTAATGTGTATGATTGTTTTGGATTCTTATTTTGCTTTACACATTACTTTATCTGCATTGATCGATAATCACAGTAATTTTTTTGCTGCTACTCGGTAGATGACTTGATAGATGAGTTGATGAGTTTGAAGCTAAATTTGAGATCACAGTTTATATTTCACCGATTTTATTTATATGTTTAAAATTGTTGTTATATACATCTGAGAGAATTTGGGACTGTAGGATAATTGGAGCTAATTGATTCACCCCCCTTCTCAGTTATCTAACAATTGGTATCAGAGCCTAGAGTGCTTAGAAGGAAATTTTTAAAGGACTTAAGCTAAATATCACAAGATGTATAAGAGAGATGCACCTAAGCTGAACAAGGACAACTTCTCAACATGGAAGAGAAGAATGAGACTATACCTGTCAGGGATTGGAGATGATATAACACTATACCTAGATATTGAATTCATCTTGCCTACTGGACCTTTGACTATTAATCAGATGAGAGAGAAACATGAACACAATACTATGATGGTGGAACTTGCTTCTTCACTATCTGATGTTGAATTTGAGGATGTCAAGACATGTACATCAGCCAAGAAGATGTGGGACAACCTTACACTAATTTATGGAGGAGATGCAAATGTGCAAAGAGCTAAATCTGAAAGTCTCTGAGGAAAATTTGATGACATGAGAATGAAAGAAGGAGAAAACATAACATAGTACAACAACCAAATCAAGGAGGTTGTGAATGTTATTCGTGGAGCAGGTGGAGTTATTGATGAAGACACTATTGTGAGTAATATTCTTAGAACTTTGTTTCATATTTATTCTATTAGAGTCACTGAAATACATGAAATGAGAGCAGCACCTGGAAACAATATTACAGTTGATAGTCTAGTCGGTAGACTGGTTTCATTTGAGCTGAACAATTTTGACAAGTGTTGTTCCTACTGTTGAATCTGCATTTATGTCCTGTCTGAAAATTAATAAATCTGGTAACAAACACATGATAAGAAATGACAGTGACAGTGACAGTGATGATAAAGAACTTGATGAACGTGAAGCATTAATGGCTAGAAGATTGCACAAAGGTAAAGGAAGGTATAAAGGTAAACTACCTTTGATATGCTTTAATTGTAAATAAATTGGACACTTTTCTACCAGATGCCCTAACAGAAAAGGTGATGAAAGAAATGAAAGATCTAATGACAGAAAGGATGATTGAGAATATAGAAGCAACCGACAGTATGACAGAAGGAGTAACCGAGATTACAAAGACAAAGGCAAGAAGGCATGTTACATTTCTGAAGATAAAGATAAAGACACCGACAGTGATGAAGACATTGAGATAGTATTTGTAGCTTTGAAAGAAAGTTCAGAAGAAGATGAAAGGTATGTTGAAATAGAACTTATTTCTAATGTTAGCAAGCATGACATTTGGGTTATTGATAGTGGTTGCACACATCACATGACTGGAAATAAAGAAAATTTTGAATTTCCTGAGCATTATAATGGTGGATCTGTTAGAATGGGAAATGATAAGCCTTGTCAAGTGAAAGGAAAATGGACTATATTGTTGAACAATAAGATCAAATGTGAGAATGCATATTGGGTGAAAAGACTTAATTATAATATATTGAGTGTTTCATAGTTGAATAACACAGGTCACTGAGTTGCATTTGAAAATAGAAAAGCTAGAATCTATGATGAAACAGGAAAGTTGATCGGCACTGGAGAACAATCAAAAGGTAATCTATTCTATCTTGACACTGCTGAAACTACATGTTTGATGCTTAGGAATGAAGATGTATGGTTGTGGTAAAAGAGGTTATGACATGTAAATTTTGACAACATGGTTAAGATCGGTAAGAAAAGAAAAGTAAGAGGATTGTTGAGCTTATCTAAACCTGACCATGTCATGTGAAAGAATTGTCAAATGGGAAAAATGTCGAAATCTAGTTTTAAGAGCAAAAATTTCTCTTCTAATGATATTTTGGAATTAGTTCATACAAACCTATGTGGACCAATGAGAACACAGAGTTATTATGGTGACAGATACTTTATTTTATTTTTTGATGACTACTCTAGAATGATGATTGCCATGTTCTTAAAAGAAAAATCTGAAGCATTTAAGATATTCAAATGGTACAAAGCTAAAGTGGAAAAAGAAAGTGGTAAAGAACTAAAATGTTTAAGATCTGACAGAGGAGGAGAATTTATTTCTGATGATTTCACTAACTTTTGTAATAAGTATGGAATTAAGAGACAAGTCTCTGCACCGAGAACACCACAGCAGAATGGGATTTCTCAAAGGAGAAATAGATCAATTGTGGATTGTGCTAGAACATTGATGATTGAAAAGAATGTTGCACAAGTATACTGGAGGGAAGTTGTTAGTACTGCTATATACACATTGAACCAAGTACAACTAAAGAAATATACAAACAAGACACCTTATGAATTATGGTATGGTGATACACCTAATGTGAGTTACTTTATAATATTTTGAAGTCGATGCTATATTCTGAAAGATGATAGAAATGGGAAATTTGACTCAAAAGGTGATGAAGGAATATTTCTAGGATATTCTACTAAGAACAAAGCTTATAAATGTTTGAACAAATCTTGTAACAAGATCATTGAAAGTGCAAATGTAAGAGTTCATGAATTTGCTGAGAATAATGATGAGGAAAGCAAAAGAGAACCAGAAGACTGCAGTAGATTTGTTTACATTGAAGAACCTGACACTTTGCCCGAGAAAGTACATAACATTAACGAGCAATAGGGTAACGTTACCGAGCATCAGGATGCACCCACCGAGAATCAGGAAGATGTTGCAACTGGGGATCATGATCATATACCAACTGGAGAACACAATGAAGAACAAAGAACTGAACCTATACTTGCAAAATATGTAAGAAGACATCATCCACAGAATCATATTATTGGAGATAAAAGAGCTAGCATGATGACACGAAGTAAGTTGAATGACAACACATGTTTGATTTGTGAATTTGAACCTAAAATTGTTAAAGATGCACTTGAAAATGAAGAATGGATTAATGCAACGAATGAAGAATGGATTAATGCAACGAATGAAGAAATTGAGCAGATACAGAAAAAAAAAACATGGACATTAGTACCGAGACCGAGTGATAAGAATGTCATTGGCACCAAATGGATTTTCAGAAACAAATTGAATGAGAATGGAGATGTAACCAAAAACAAGGCAAGACTAGTATGCAAAGGGTGTGCACAAGAAGAAGGTATTGACGATGGAGAAACTTTTGCACCCGTTGCTAGACTTGAAGGAGTTAGAATATTACTTGCTTGTGTTGCATACAAAAGATTTAAAGTATATCAAATGGATGTTAAATCTACATTTCTAAATGGAATACTAGAAGAAGAGGTATACATTGAATAACTGAAGGTTTTGTTGATCCTACTTAGAAAAGCATTGTATGGACTGAAACAAGCACCGAGAGCATGGTATGAAAGACTACACTCCTATCTTATCAGTATTGGATTTGTTAGAACAAGTGATAACAATAATTTATATTTGAAAGGAGGAAATGATGATAAGACTCTTATTGCTAAAATTTTTGTTTCAATGATATTATATTTGGAGGAAATGATAACTTATGCAAATCATTTGCTGATGAAATGAGGAAAGAATTTGAAATGTCAATGTTTGGAGAGATCAAATTTTTCCTTGGCTTGCAAATTTTACAACAGGATGAAGGCATCTACATTACTCAATCCAAATACATCAAGGAAGTATTGAAGACATTCCATAATGGAGGATTCAAAACTAGTCGGATTACCTATGGTAACATGATGAAAATTGACAAAAGAAGATTCGACAACTGAGGTAAATCAGACATTGTACATATCTATGATTGGAAAATTGATGTATGTTGTACACACTAGACCAAACATTGCACACGCAATTGGAATTGCAGAAAGATTTTCTGCTAATCCTAAAGATTATGGATTGTGGTACAAGAGAGAAGGAAAATTTGAACTGAAAGTTTACACAGATGTTGATTGGGCTGGGAACATTGATGATAGAAAGAGCACTACTGGTGGAGCATTCTTTGTGTGAGAAAGATTAGTTACTTGGATAAGTAAAAAGCAAGGATGCATATCTCAGTCAACTGCATAAGCAAAATATGTTGTTGTTGCTACAAATTGTTCGAACATTGCATGGATAAAACAAATTTTGAAAGGAATGAATGAAGAGATCACTGACGCAGTGGTAATTTATTGTGATAATACTAGTGCAATAAATATTTCAAAGAACATGGTGATGCATGCAAAAACAAAGCATATATCTATAAAATATCACTACTTGAGGGAACAAGTACAAGAAAAGCAAGTTACACTGGAATATGTACAATCAAAAGAATAAATAGCTGACATATTCAATAAACCCTTACCAAATGATACATTTGAGTACTTGAGGAATAGACTAGGGGTTCATCCCTTAGTTATCAGTCACTAAGCTGACTAGGAGGTTGCATCAACCTACAGGTAATCAGAATATCAATCATGTTGATGCAAAACTGAATTGGACTGACAATAGCATATCAATACACTGCAAGGTACTTACACTACTGCATCGAAAACTAGAGATACTTTTTGGCTAATGAAGAGTTGTATATTTCTTTTTAGCAGTGTTGTCAAAGGGAGAGAAGATTCAATGAAATATCTATCCACTGCAAAGGAGAAAAGGAGAAAAGAGAAAGGGAGAGAAATGAAATATCTATCCATTAAAGGGAGAAGATTCTACAGACAATGGGAGAGAAGAACAATGACAAATCTATCTATCTATCTAGAGAGAGAGAGAGAGATGATTGAATAGAGTCAAATCTGCAGAGAGAGTCTGCATGGTGAGTTTTTAATGCTGAAACATATCATATATACAAGCTAGGGAAAGCTGCAGCGTTTTTCATATAGTTGTAGAACAGAAGTTTGGTATTTCATGGCATTTTCATATTGCATATTTCATATTGTGTTTTCATCAATGCCGAAGGGAGAGATTGATGAGCTACAACTGATTGTATGATTGAAGTCATTTTGTTGATGATCAACCGAGTTACAAATGTGATGATAGACATTAACCAGTTAATGTATTGTCATTGATGTCAACTTGTTTTGATTATCATTGTGGTAACAAACATCTATTATGGGTTAAAGATCTGGAACAAACAAAGTTTATGTGGTCGGTAACTGAAGAGTTTTGTATACACCGAGTAACAGTGAACATCGAGTAAATATAGTGTATACTAAGAACAGTGTTAACCGAACTAGGGATCACTGACACATCACGGTATTGACCGAGCAATAAAAAGAAACTAAAGGCCGACTAAAATGATGAGCTAACAAATTGATGATTCTAAGGTAATTGATAAGGTTTGTTATGATGATCAAATGGCTAAGAAAATTTAAGGATGATCGGACGAAGAAGATTGAAACATGTTTTTGACACAACTGTCGAGGAAGGTTTAAGTGGTAAAATCAATGATGGAGATTAAGCGGCAAAATCTAAAGGATGGAAATTAAATGTGTTATGATGTCTATATAAGAGACAAGAGATTCATTAAGATGATGATGCGATGATGCGCACACATGCAAAATTCATGCATGACTGATCAAACTGGTTGAAGATAGAACCGAGCAATTCTGCAAACAACACCAAGCAACAAAGGAAAGAGCATTTACCGAACAGAACAGAGTATGAAGAATCAGAGGAATTGAAGTGAACATATTGATCATAGGTATTATGTACTTAGCATAGATATGAAATCTGCAAACACAATTGTATTTGAATCAGATCATTACTGTATCAGTTTAACCATTGTTACAGATAAATCTCTTAACCGAGTAGGACTTGAAAGTCTTTATTATGACATTCAATGAATGTTGATTGTTTTCTTGTTGACCCCATAGTGAATGATTGGTCAAGGGAGAACTATTAGTGATAAATCCTCTAACCGGGTCACATTTAACAGTGTGCATTGTAACCTTTGACAGGGTTGGCTCTTAACCGAGCTCACTTTAGAAGAGTGAAATATTTTGGGTTACCGGTCCCAGGTGGTTTTTCCCTTAGCAAGGTTTCCACGTTAAAAATCTATGTTAATGTGTATGATTGTTTTGGATTGTTATTTCGCTTTACACATTACTTTATCTGCATTGATCGGTAATCACAATAATTATTTTACTACTACTCGGTAGATGACTTGATAGATGAGTTTATGATTTTGAAGATAATTTTGAGATCACAGTTTATATTTCACTGAGTAGATTTATATGTTTAAAATTGTTGTTATATACATCTAGGATAATTTGGGACTGTAGGATAACTGGAGCTAACTGAATCACTCCCCTCCCCCTCTCAATTATCTAACATTATCCTCACCTTCAACGTATTGATCATGAATTTTAAAACCGGTACCTTTAGGTTCATAGGAAAAACAAGTTGCATACCATAGACTAGCTGGTAGGGAGACGTTCCTAGGGCATTCTTGATTCTGACTCGGTTGGTCCACAATGCGTACTTTAACTGTGTGCCAATCTCTAGGATTATCATCTAAGAGACGTTTGATTACAGTTGTTAAGTTTTTGTTAGTATATTCTGCAACACCATTACCTTGCGGATAGTAATTGGAAGAGAACTTAACAATTACCTGGTTTTTGATAAGGGTGGAGTCGATATTGTTGTAGTAGTTAAATGGTTAAATACCTTGGAAATGAATGAGATGACTTCCTAGAGCTTTTCATACATTCCACTTAGAGAGTAGGTGATTTGGGATACATTGGCTCCATGCATCACCACAAGTGATGAGTTTTCATCAAATACAAGAGATTCTAAATAAGTTGTAAATGGGTTTCTGTCTCAATTATTTTCCATGGAGGCACAACCCACAAATGGATCTACCCCACCAAAGATAAAGGTTATTGTGGAAAATATTCAATAGTCTTTGAAGCTATGTCAAAAAAGATTCCTCTCAAAAGGGATTGTGGTCGTGCCATTCAACTAGTGTCAAGGTGCTAGCTACCTAACATTAAGACTACATTTCACTTAGAGAGTAGGTAATTTGAAATACATTGGCTCCATGCATCACCATAAGTGATGAGTTTTCATCAAATACAAGAGATTCTAAATAAGGTATTAATGGGTTTGTGTCTCAAAAATTTTCCATAGAGGCACAACCCACCAATGGATCCACCCCACCAAAGATGAAGGCTATTGTGGAAAATATTCAATAGTCTTTGAAGCTATGTCAAAAATGCTTCCTCTCATAAGGGATTGTGGTTGTGCCCTAACATTAAGACTTACAAGTATCCTAGAAACATGGGTCAATGAGTTTGACTCCAAAAACTACACAGTTAAATCCTAATAGCAATAGCACAATTTCACTTGTGGAAAATATATCCTACTTATCAGTATCCTTACTTCCAAGAGATTGAGATTAAAAAAATGGTATAAGAGGGTATTAGAGGTATCAATTATTCATTATAATCTAAATATTTATTCCTCTTCAATGGTGTGACTGTATGTAAGAAGGATGAGTACACCATCAAATACAAGTTTCATATTCTATTTGTTAATGATTTGTTAGATGAACTAGCTGAAGCTATATTTTTTTACTTGATCTTAGATTAAGGTCACTATATTATAATTAAAGATAAGTTCCCATGACATTATTTAAGACTTATGAGGGTTATTATGACTATTTAGTGATTTCACTTGGTCTTATTAATGTTTCTCCTCCTTTCCAATTTTTGATGAATTCCATCTTCCATCTTTAAGGATGTTTGTATTAGTATTTTTTTAATGATATACTCACTAATAACAAGACATGGAAGAACATTTGCATGATGTTGATCAAGCATTACAAATTCTCCAACAAACTTAGCTTTATGTTAAACCTTCTAAGTATGCTTTTGTACTCAACAAGGTGTAGTACTTAGGTCGCGTTGTGTCTCCACGTTGTGTCTTAAACGTAAAGATTGATTTTAACAAAACCAAATATATGATGGATTAGATAGGGTATCAAAACCATCAAGAACTTGAGGAGTTTTGCAAGACTCACTATATGCTATTGAAGATTTGTAATAATCAATCATTGCAAACGATCATCCTTCACGACACTAAAGCATGTTTACTACTAGAATGAAGCCACTAATATAACATTTTTAAAGGAGACTACATATGCCACTATAGTTCCAGCTTCTCCGAATTTCACCAAGGATTTTTTAACAAAGTAGTGCCTTACGGAATAATTATAGAAGTAGTTCTCATGCAAGAAGAGAGGTCCATTACCTTTTAAATTAGTTGAAGAGTAAGAATCAACTCAAACTTATATATGAAAAGCCCATAGGAAGTTCTATTTGAACTTCAAAATTATGGATTCTAACGTCGTACATGGGCCAGATGATCTATTTGATATAAAATAATTGCTTGTGGTTGCAACCTCAATTCTATGGGCCTTATCCTAAGCACTAAATAGTAAATACAACTGTTCCTATTGGGAACACAACGAAGACATCCTGAATATAATGCAACAATGGATGTCCTAACTTGTAAGCTTATAAACACCACAGAGATCATGAATGAGTCGCTACATTAGGCCATTTAACCATTGAAAGGGGTTATAATAGTGTATGGGCATCCATGACGTCCCAATTTTATTAACATGATACATGAAAGGAAACCCTTGAAAATAGATCTGCAAGATCAGCTCAGATAAATTATTTACAGTACTGAGCATCATATTGACCTTCTATCACAAAAATTATGTATAAAGGCTTATTCAACTTCTCTCAGGTTATGTAATGCCCTGTTCATGTCATGTCAACAAGCTGAAGATTGTGAAGCATACAAGCCGGTCTCAGAAAATATAGTCTCGGGCAAAAGATTAGTTTCAAAAAGAAATAAAACCTTCTGTTGCTGCCCAGGACTTAATACCTAGGAGTGTGCTCCATGGACATGACTCCTCAATCATCAGCTACAATGCAGGAGTTATGGTTGAGCAAAAAAAAGATCATACAACTCTCACTCTCCGTAAATACCAACAGCACAGAGGTAGGTTGGAAAGTATGATAGAAACACCACAAAGTGCATCAGCAGAATACCATATCAATGATCTGCTATCCGACAACTGCTACAAAATCTATGCAAATGGCCCCGGAATCTCAGTTCTGGCCATGTTTAAAAGAAAGTTTTTTAAATGCAAAAAAAAAAAATTGAAAAAATAATGGCAAAAGAATTGGATAAAACCCCTTTGACTTTTGTACCAAGGAAACGAGACAAGAAACTAAATCCCATCACAAAGGTATGCTACATTTATAACAATCACCAGGAATGTTAGGACCAGAGTGGGGGTGTTTGCGCCCATACTGGCAATCATATTCGATCATCGTATTATTATTTTATTGATGTTTACCTGTTAAATTATATGCATCTTTCCCTTTAACATTTGGTTATCAGTTTCTGTTTCAGAAGCCCAATATGTTCTAGCCTTAAAATTATGAACACGATTACCACTTCCACCCAAATATATTTTCTTGTACTATTTCCATGAGAGAGGGCAGATTCAACTCCTACAACCTAAATACTATTCATGAGTCATAATGGACGTTAAAGTGAAGAACTGTGCTATTTTTTGTCAATGTTGGATGAACTGTGCTATTTTTTGTCAATGTTGGATCATACAACTCCTACACTACAATGGTTTTGTAAATGTTGAATCATATAAGGGGAATCACGTGTACATAATTAACATACCAAAATTGCATTACCAGTGAGCTTGTAGCCAGCTATGCCATTGCCTCAGGCCAAAAACCAATAGCATTTCAGTTTGACGAGCTTTCTATAAAAAGTGCTTCACTATCATAAATTCCCTTTGTACACAGGAGTTCAAGGACTTATTCTAACAACAAGATGCGGTGTAAGCACAAATTTGCTTATGTGACTCCAGTGTATGTAAAAACAATTGAAGGGATTAACTAGACATTAATGGTCGACAAAATATCAAACTATGAACCTTTTTGCTCATATCCGTCCAAGAGACAATTACCCATCTGAATCTGATATCGGTTAATGCCTGTAGATGCAATCGGACATGAATACATTTCCGTCTTGAATTTGCAATTCACAAGCCGCCTTCCATACACTTCAATAGGTGCGGTCATGCCTTTTTCTGACATCAAGCTGAAAGCTGTACACAATCAGGCAGCCCACTGAATAGATCTTATCTTAAAGGATGAGTAGATTTGATATAGCTGTAATTATAGGATTGCTTTACTCACTCAGGTGACATTACCCACGAATTTGCAACTAGATTGCATTTACAACACAGAAGCAATCCTTACATTTGAACACATGCAGATGTGATATCTAGAAGGAGTCATGAGGCCACCCATCTCAACATTCTCAAGTTGTTTAGCTCCAAATTTTCAGGAAACAGTCTAAAGAATCCTCTTTTAAAGATAGACAAACAATAACTCCTCCAAAGAATTAATAATGTAGCCAGGCGGATGGATTCTTGCACATCATCCGAAACTCAATACATATCATCTTGTAGGGACAAGAGAACTCATCCAATAAATAATAAATTAATGGAATAACTAAAAGGAACTGTGGTCACCATCCAAAGGCTGCCGCAAGCATTCTTGGGGGTTGGCATAAAAATAATCCTCTTCCTTGGGTCTATCAGGAATGACTATTCTTTTTGTCGGTTTACCCATCCGCTCAGAATGTACTTCCTTAACTGCCAGGGAGAATTCATCCCAGTTTAAGGAACCATTGCTATATTGGTCTAGAAGTCCAACTAGGCGCTTCCGATCCAACAGGATTGTTTTACGAAATCCTAAGAATCTGCAGTACACATTACAATGTGTATAAGTATCAAGTTGATGTTGAAGAGAAATTAAATATATTCAACAACCATTTGCAAACTAACAAAGAAAATTTAATTTGACCACTGATGAAGAGATATTTGAAAAGCACAGCGAAATTTCTTCTACATCAGTATGTTACCAAAACTAAACCACGGTGGCTTCTTGTATAGACAGAACAGTAAGCCATCTAGCATTACCTGCGGTGCCCTTCAACAACTTTTGCCATATTCCCATCATATGTTGGAACAAACACATCACTCTCCAGAGAAACCAAGTAATCCAGGGCAGCCATTTGAGATGAATGATTTTGGAAAGGCCTCAAATCCTCAGGATTGAGAAGCATTTCCTTTCTAACCTGTCAAACATTTATCATTAAGATTAGTGCAAGAAAAGAGAAGGAATAACTTCAAACAACATACAAGTCAACCCTTTCAATTATGCTACATACCATGTTCGGATAAGCTTCCGACAGAGCTCTCATTCTCCTCTCTCCTCCATATATTTCACCAGCTGCAATATAAATTTGGATGTTTTTATTGATGTCAAGTGCTTGCAAAATCAATGCAGTCTCTTCAGGTGTCAATGGACATAACCCATCCAGTCGTTTTAGATCAGAGTTTATGACTTTTTCCTTCCACCATGGATATGCATACCTGAAAAAGGAGATGTCAGATCATGATAGTCAAGACCAACCTTGCAAATATTGTCATAAGTATAAACTATATTGCAGATGGTGACAGCAAAAACCAACCCTGGAAAATACTTAACAAGGAAATAATCTTTCAATCATTGTATACAATTGGTCACCTCATTCTGGTAAGTTCCTCAGCCTCTTCGTCACTACATCCATGAGTACAACCAGAGAAAGCCAGCATATCCATTTCATAACGAAGATGTAAAACCAAGAATGGGCCATTTTTTCGCAACATTTGCAAGAGTCTGCGACCTAATTCTTCAATCTGCGAAGTAAAGCTAAGTGCATTGTAATTTACACGGCAACGTAGCTTTTGAATCGCTAATGGCAAGCCATTGTTAGCTAGCCGTGCATCTGTCTTGTTCAAATGCAAAACTTTGTATTTCTGTATCAGTGGAAGGATCTGCATAGCAGAAATTATAATGCATATGATTTTAGTGTCATTCCAGAAGGTAATTGTGCAAACAACAATTTGTTAAAAATGAACTTTGAATCAGCCAAGGAAACCTACTTTACCTGATGAAGGTAGTATGACATGTTTGACCAGCTAATAGGGGGCATTGACACTACTGCCCTTTGTTGAATTCTTATCTTCAACCTTGGAGGAAGCTCTTTGATTATTCGAACTTCATCTCTCAGAGATGTAATGAAGTGATCTACATCAAATATGTCTTTGAATTCACTGCACAAATGAAAATTCAATTTTCAATGAACCATGAACAAATTTTTCCAGAGAATATGATTCTCTATACCTCATTATTCTCATAAAATGACAACATAAAATAACCCAGGCTTGTTATTCACAAAAAATGAGACATGATCATGAAACAAGACTGTACAGAGATGAGGCTGCATTATAACAAGTTAAATACTCACCTTGGGTCTGCCCAGAAGGACGCCTTGTCCAACTCTGGCACAATAAGAGTTACATTAAGATACCTTGCAATAACTACCATGTCACATATCTGTCATGAAATAGTCAACAAAAATGATGAGATTGCACAAACATGACTTCAATTATACATATAGAAAACTAAATTTTCAGCAGTTATATCAAGTATTGTGGTGGTTACCATACCGCTGATCGCATCTGATTAAGGCCACCATTGCAAGACACCAACAGGTAACCATTGTTTTTATACACCCCTGTGTTGGCCAATAATCATCCCCATACAATTTTAGTCCAAAACCATCTTGGCATTCTAAAATTTGAGCATTGAAAAATCTAAATGTTTGTGAATTCAATCCACTAAAAAAGAAGTGGCCAATACATTTAAGGCGAGCAAAATAAAGTGAACTTGAAACAGTGATTATTGCAAAATGAGCTAAGCAATATGCTAGACTTGCCTCACAAGTAACTAGCTAGTTGGTTTTCTACAACTAAGGTTAACATAGTTAGTCTGCAAATGTAATAAGCTGACATTATAAATGTAAACTGATGTGCCTGACAATATCAAAGGGTCTGTTGTGGTCATTTACATGTTCCTTTAATTCATTCCAAAAAGCTAGGAGTACAAAGCAAAACCATCTGTATGAATTAAAGTAATACATTATGTAATTCAGACAAGCTAGGGTGGAAGATAAGAATGGTTTTGATTTAAATTAGGTGATCCATTGTGGCAGAACAAACTGCGTAGTCAAATGTACTCTCTCACCAAGAGAGATTACAGTGAGCAAACTAAATGCAGCCACAAAAAAAGTTAGTTGAACAAGCTAAACGCAGTCAGAAGGAAGACATAAGAGGATCAAAGCACAGTGAACAGGGGCAATTTCAATTAAAATAATGATCATCCACAAAATTAATTAACATTTGAGGAGAAGATGCAAGACGAACATTGATTTCAGATCAAAATTTTCCATCCGCATATAGACATTGTCAAAGGTTTTCTGGATAAAAACTGAGTAGAATCTATTGAAGTTTTTGCCTGCCGGTAATAGCATCAATACTCTCATGAAACGTCGTCTGTAGCAAAGATTTGATAGTAAAAATATTAATGCTTGAAAAGTAGGCTGCGTTGCAACACATTAAAGAAGAGTTCGATCCAAATGCAGCGATGCAAACAGTCGCGTGTAGATCCAACGCCATCAGGCCAAATAGAAAGCTTTTAGAGGCACGAAAACAAACAATCTTAACCATTTTTTTGTCTTATCCATAACGAGAACAATACACATATGGTAAGACTTGAAAAAAGAATACAGAGTGCCACTCAAAATACAAAGAAAGTGCGGCAAACAAAGCTTACTTTTCGGGGGCAGGGCGATCTTCTCCACAGCGGGCATTTTCAAGGGCAAAGTGCTGAGAGAAAGGTCGTCCATTGGCGGATCGGCGTGAGAAAAACAAGAAGGCAGGCCTTTAAACACACGCGACCCCCACAATTCCCCCAACGCCGTCAGCTGAATAATGCATGTCCACACCAAAACTGTGGACGTAGCACGAATAATCCACACCTGCGTACGAGAACGCGGCGGAACCACTAGATGCCTAAATTTCTCAGCCTTAGTGTGCCCCGCTACAAAGCATTTCAATCCCATTAAATGCCCTGCGTTTCCCTTGCTGTTCTTCTCTGCCTTGCACATCGCTAAGCTCTATCCCCACAAACCCTCTCTTTAAATACAGTCCCGCTTATTCACAGCTCGAACCCTGGTTCCGCCGGGGCTTTTTCCCAGCTTTATTGCAAAAACCAAATACAAAAAAGACCAAAACCCCACTGCCTGACCTCAGTTTTAATGCTCAAAACAACGCAAAGCCAAGATCAGCTTCAGCTTAATATATATCCGGTCTCCAAATGTTTTACCTTATCTGGAATACTATGAAGACTTAAAAACCATTAAGAGCGTCTCTGCAGAATCTTTACTTCGAACACCAGGGCATAAATTTTTATTTTACAGTGTCTGCATGATTAGCCATAAATGTTACCCAAATGTCGGTCCATCGCCCATGAGTGCATTACACACACCTACCTTCTCATTAATGCCCACAAACTTTCAATGCAATGCAGGCCACCCATTAGAGAAGGGGCTCAGCACATTCAGAAGTCCAGGGTTCGAATCCTTTAAACCCTTCCGGCCCCGCTTCAACGCCCCCTATTTATTTCTTCCCCCAACATATCCATCCTCCCTTCTCCACCAATCCCCTCCAGATCGTTCTTATTTTGCCGCTGTGCCAAGTGTCCAGATCGCGCGCAGCCGGTGGAGATTTTGCAGGCGGTAATATCTAAATCAAAGCCGGATTAAACTGTACAAATCTACCGCAATAATTCCCCGGCGAACAACTCAGACTCTGCATCAAATTCCTTTTTAATCTACAGACTGTAATCTTCTTCGAGTTTTTTTAACTGCAGATAGAAAACGATTTGCCACGTCCGCTGGTCATGGCCCTTAAAATACCAGATCTGAAAAACAAAAATCAAAAAAAGAAAGAGAGGAGATCTCGCTGAAATAACTCCTCGTGCATTAAAAATAGATTTTTATACTTTTTTAATGTTGGATTTTTAGACATACATACTCTGCCCATTCCCAAGAACGAGGTTAAATATTTAACTCCGATTTAACTCCATTTCGCCCTTCCACGTAACGGGACGGCCCGCGTCCCGAGGTGATCCCTCCGTGGGACCCACTCACAACTGTGACAGCCTGGCATTCACTTCTGTCCACATTGGCATCTCCGTCCGTCCGATCGTGATTTTCTGACGTCACCATTTTGCTTACGTGGAAAAGAGCAAATTTTTAATATTTGAATATAGTTTTGTTTTTTAATTATGATTTTTATGATTGCCACCGACACTTTTCTCTGGCCTTCTGGAATGTGTGAAAACGAGGGCGTTCTTTATTTACTAGTCGGTATAAGGCTCGTTCGGGTTGTGTCTGATCTGAGGGCTGATATTTGTTTGGCATGTTTGTTTACGATCTGAGGGCTGATAATTGTTGTGGTTAGATAGAGAGTGCGGGTAAATTTGTGGACGGTTGAACAGACTGACAGTGACGGTGGACCTGATGGGTTGAATTGAATTGAAGTTTTAGGAATTACATGACATTGTTTGTAGTGAAACTTTGGGAATTTGAATTTACATAATATTCATAAACCTATTTGGTATGTTGGAAAGAGACAAAGATTTGGTTCTACATTTGAGTGTCAATTTTAAAATACATAAAAGGGAGGTGGGAGGTTGAGAATAGAAGATCCAAAGGGAGAGTATGTGTAGTTCTAGGAAAAACCAATTATGTGATGTGGTCATCAGAGTATGTGGTGGGTTTGCTTCCTACTGATTTCTAGGAAAAGGAAGTATTATAACATGTTTTTTTTGGTATGTGGAGGAGTGGGGATCAACTTCATGTAGGTCCAAATGATTAAGGATTTGACACAAAGTAGGAAAGTGTCATTAATGGTTGGTTCTGTTATGGACTTGCATTTAAGAGTTGAGAAGTTATGGAGTTATTGTAGTATTAGCACTTAGGGTATTGATGTTGTTATGGATTTGTATTTTAAGAAGTGTTTCTACATTTGGATATTAGCACTTGGGGGTATAGATAATGTTGTTATGGATTTGTATTTTAGAGTTATAAAATTAGGAAGAAGTATTTCTATATTTGGGTATTGGTATTTAGAGTATAAATTAGGGTAAACCTCTTCATAACTGATTAAATTTGTAATGGGGATTTCGGTATAGTAGAGCATCGTAAAGATATAATATGGAGCTCTCTTTGCCGGAAAAAAGAAAAATTTTGATTCTTTTTTTTTCTATTGTAACTCTTTAAGGATGGTAGACCCTCTTTATTGCAAGTTTCTTATTTTCATAATTATTTCACCTATTATAATTTTAGACTAGGTTTTGATGGGAAGTTTAGGGAATTAGATTGATTTAATGTTTCACATAATCTTTGTCTCCCCCCTTCCCCAAGACCTTCTCATTTAGTTTGATCACTCTACTATCCTCTCTTATTGTCACATTGTCCTTTGCAAACTCTACTCCTATCAAGAATGAAAATTAAGGATTTAATTTTTTAGTTCATAAACACAAGCATAAGATTTAGAAAATTTATTCTATTGTAGATAAACTTTCTTTGAGAACTACCTCTAGCTTTTCCAAGACATTGTAGTTCAAGATGATTATCAAGATGTCTTGGAGGAGACTACTAAAGATTATGTCCCCTCCAAGTTTGTCAAGGGATATAGTAACCACCTAGACTAAATTTTCTCTCTTCGAAAGAGTCGAGGCAATGCCCTCTTCTTCGTGTCGGATGAAAATAGCCTAGGTATGTATGGTATTCATGTTAAGTTCTATAAGAAAATGTGGATTCATATCAAATATGACTTCTTCAAAGTCTACTTGGATGGAATTTTTAATGGAATTGTGGATCCCATTTTCAATGAAGTATTGTTCAAGCTTGTTCTAAGAGGAAAGAGTGGGATAACTACTCTAATTTACACTTAATGTAATTTCGTAACTAAATTTCTAGCTATTTACATTAATTTTGTGGTACAAAAAATTGTTGGGCCTAAAGAATCTAGATTTAATCATGGAAGATAAACTTGATAATCTAATTTTGACATTAGAAATGGTATAATAGACCCAAAATTCTACTCATATGCCCTACTTGTCAAGTTAGCTTTTGATAAATACTACAAAATTGTATCCATTGGTCGTTTATCCTAAAAATTATCTAATCGCTAGAGTCTAGCTCACAAATATGTACTCGTGAAAAAATATTATTTGTATCTATTTAATAGTTAGTTGACTCCTTCCTTTAAATTATAATGCTCCATTATGGAAGAAATATCTTTGGATCCCTTCAATGTGCTAATAATTGACGTCTTAAGGTAACCCCTACTCCATGGTAGAAAACTAGAGCTTATATAGACTGGAATCTCTCTTTCACATAATATCCTTGTCTTGAACTCATATTTTTTTGATGATAGTCTTCTCTCTTAAAAAAATCAAAACAAGGAATTCCTCTTGACACCTTTAAGATGCTAGTTCTATACTGCATACTTTTGGTTATGAGGTCTCAAATCATAAAACTAAGCATATGATGACTAGAGTTGCTTATCCCCATTTATGGATCCTTTCTAAATAAAAATGGCATCAAGTGATTACTAGATGTAGTGTATAAATCATATCATGTTCACTTAGCCCTCATTATAGTGTCCAGGCCTCTCGTGCTCATATCATGTTTGGTTCTACTCACACCGACTTCAAAATTGCAACTTTATATGCCTCTAGATAGCTAATCCTTTGATCAACCCTAATAGGTTGGACAATGGCACCCTTAGGCACCCTTGTCTTGTTCAATGGAATTTTTGGGTGTCATTGACCCACAGTTGAACTGACTGACAATGACGACGGATCTGACAGGTTGAATTCTAATTCAGGGAATTACATGGCATGGTATTTGAGTTTCAATTTTAAAATACATAAAAGGGAGGTGAGAGGTTGAGAAGAGAATATCCAAAGGGAGAGTATGTGTAGTCCTCAGAAAAACCAATTCTATCATGTGGTCATGAGAGTATGTGGTGTATTTGCTTCCTACTGACTTCTAGGAAAAGGAAGTCAAACGCATATTTTTATATGGGAGAGTGGGGATCAACTTCATGTAGGACCAATGGGATAAATATTTGACACAAATTAGACCAAAAAGTCTCATTAATGGTTTTTTTATGGACTTACATTTAAGAGTTAAGAAGTTAGGAAGAAATTCTACTACTCACACTTAGGGTATAGATGATATGGACTTGTATTTTAGAGTTATAAAGTTAAGGGAGAAGTATTTCAAAATTGAGGCATAAATTAGGAAGAAGTTATACATTGGCACTTAGGATATAGATGACTTGTATTCTAGAATTATGAAGTGTGGAAGAAGTGTCTCAACATTTGGATATAGACAATGTTGCATAATTTTTTTCAAATTATACATTGTGTATTATTGGTTTATTCTTTGAATGAGAATTTTATAATTGAGTAAAGTATAAATAGGATCTTTAAGGTTGGCAATAGATTTTATGAGAGAGTTAAGAAAGTGCTACATATATTGTACATTTATTTCTCTTGAACATGATCAATTCACATTGTAGTATAGAGGATGAGTGACTTATAGATAAGTGTATTTCTCATAAACAAGGAATTTTTTTAATTTCATCTTGAAGGTGCTTCTCGTTCCAAATACCTCATGTAGATTGAGTTACCCTTCATGAATCTATTTTTTCAAATATTCTTGAATGAGATTGTTTCAAGACTATAAAAGGGGATTCGATGTAAACATACAACTGATAAATTTGCAAGCCTTCATCTTAAACCTATTTATAGATTAGAAATTATCACAACCATTTATTGATACAATCAAGCTTGTAGATTCAAGGTTTGAAGTATAATAAACATTAACATGTCCCAACAAACCAAATGTTTTCTTTTATTCTTGAAATAAAACCACTTGATTGGGGACTCCTATTAGGAAACCCAACCCCTCTCGTCCCTCCCTCTTTGTTCCACCTCAACTCTACTCCCTTACATCCACCTCCCACAAACCACCAACCACTTACTCTCAAAAATATGAGTGTCCTTGCTAAAATAAATTTATCCCTACCCTTCCCCAAGTCAAGGCATCCTCCATTAATAGCCTCCAATTGTGATGTTGTTATTAGTGAAAGTTGGAGACTTATACAAAAGAGGAAAGAATCAACATCTTATCCTCCCCTTTCTTTGAGTCTTTCTCCTACTCATGGCTACCCTTCCATTTCATATCCTTCTCTTCTTGAATGTCCCTCTAACTCCTCTCTATCATCCACTTCCAACATACAAAAATGGTCTTGGTCTTCCCTTATTGGAGTGGACACTTCTAAATTGTTAGTAACACTTTCCAACCATTATAAATATTAGAGATGAATACACTTTTCCTTTTTATCATATTTGGAGAATTCCTCTCCCTGATAAGAAGCATTATTCAAAATGAACCATTCACAAATAGAAGTCTAATGTGATGTCGCTCCAAAAGTTCAAGTTGAGAAATCATCATTTTGAATGTGCCTTGAAACTAGCTTCGAAAGATGTCTCCTCATTCAAATTTACCACACTAACGGGAGTGGAATATGCATTATTGGATTGTCCCCCTTAATGAACTACAACTGATTGTATGTTTGAAGTCATTTTGTTGATAGTCAACTAAGTTACAGATATGAAGATTGACATTAATCAGTTAATGTATTGTCATTGATGTCAACTTATTTGAGTATCATTATGGTAACAAATATCTATTATGGATTGAAGATCTGGAACAAAAAAAGTTTGTGTTCGGTAAATGAAGAGTATTATATACACTGAGAGACAATGAACACTGAGTAAATACACTGTATACCAAGCACAGTGATAACTGAGCTAGGGATCACCGACACATCATGGTATTGACCAAGCAATTTAATCAAACCAAGGTCGACTAGAATGATGAGCTAGAAATTGATGATTTCAAGGTAAATGATAAGATTTTTTATGATGATCAAACGGCTATGAAAATTCAAGGAAGATCATACGACGAAGGTTGAAACGTGTTTTTAACACAACTGTCGAGGAAGGTTTAAGTGGCAAAACCAACGATGGAGATTAAGCGGCAAAATCTAAAGGATGGAAACTAAATGAGCTATGATGTATATATAAAAGACAAGATATTCATTATGAATCACATGGTGCTATGATGCGTACACATGCAAATTTCATGCATGATTGATCAAACTGGTTAAAGACATAACCGAGCATTTCTGCAGACAGAACCGAGCGATAGAGGAAAGAGCATTAACCGAGAAGAACATAGTATGAAGAATCAGATGAACTGAAGTGAAGAAATTGATCAGAGGTATTATGTACTTAGCATAGATCTAAGTATCTGCAAACATAGTTGTATTTGAATCATATCATTATTGTATCAGTTTAACCATTGTTATAGATAAATCTCTTAACCAAGTAGGACGTGAAAGTCTTTATTATGACATTCTAATGAATGTTGAGTGTTTTCTTGTTGACCCCATAGTGAATGATTGGTCAAGAGAGAACTATTATTTTAAATCCTCTAACCAGGTCACATTTAACTGTGTGCATTGTAACCTTTAATAGGGTTGGCTCTTAACCGAGCTCACTTTAGAAGAGTGAAATATTTTGCGTTACCGGTCCCAGGTGGTTTTTTCCCTTAGCAAGGTTTCCATGTTAAATTTTTTGTCAATGTGTATGATTGTTGTGGATTTTTATTTTGCTTTGCACATTACTTTATCTGCATTGATCAGTAATCATAGTATTAATTTACTGATACTCGGTAGACAACTTAATTGATAAGTTTGAGATCACAGTTTATATTTCACCGAGCTGAGTTATATAATTGAAATTGTTTTTATATACATCTGGGATAATTTGGGACTATAGGATAATTGGGAGGCAACTGATTCACACCCCCCCCCCCCCTCANATTCACCCCCCCCCCCCCCCTCAGTTATTCTAACAATTGGTATCAGATCAAGTGTGTGTATAAGGAAAGTTTTAAAGGACTTAAGCTAAAGATCACAAGATATATAAGAGAGATGCATCGAAGCCGAACAAGGAGAACTTCTTAATGTGGAAGAGAAGAATGAGACTATACCTGACAGGGATTGGAGATGACATAATCTTGTACCTAGATAATGAATTCATCCTACCTACTGTACCTTTGATTGTTACTCAGATGAAGGAGAAACATGAAGACAATATTATAATGTTAGAAATTGCTTCTTCACTCACTGATGTTGAATTTGAGGATATCAAGACATGTACATCAGCTAAGCAGATGTGGGACAAGCTTACACTGGTTTATGGAGGAGATGCAAATGTACTAAGAGATAAAGCTGAAAGTCTCCAAGGAAATTTTGATGATATGAGAATGAAAGAAGGAGAAAATATAACGCAGTACAGTAATCGACTCAAGGAGGTTGTGAATGCTATTTGAGGAGCAGGTGGAACTATTAATGAAGACACTATTATGAGTAAGATTCTTATAACTTTATTGCCTATTTATTCTATAAGAGCCTCTACAATACATGAAATGAGAGCAACACCTGGAAATAATATTACTGTTGATAGTCTTGTTGGTAGATTGATTTCTCTTGAGTTGAATAACTTTAACAATAGTGGTGTACCTACTATGGAATCTGCATTTATGTCTTCACTGAAAATTAGTAAATCTGGTAGCAAACACATGATAAGAAATAACAGTGGCAGTGACAGTGATGATAAAGAACTTGATGAACTTGAAGCATTAATGGTTGGAAGATTGCACAAAGGTAAAGGAAGGTATAAAGGTAAACTACCTTAAAAATGTTTTAACTATAAATAAATTGGCCATTTTGCTACAAGATTCCCTAACAGAAAGAATGATGAAAGAAATGAAAGATCTAATGACAGAAAATATGATCGAGAATACAGAAGCAACCGACATTATGACAGAAGGAATAACTGAGATTACAAAGACAAAGACAAGAAGGCATGTTACATTGTTGAAGATAAAGATAATGATACTGATTCTGACACTGATGAAGACATTGAGATGGTATTTGTAGCTTTGAAAGAAGATTCTGAAGAAGATGAAAGGTATGTTTAAACAAGACTTATTTCTAAAGTTATCAAGCATGACATTTGGGTTATTGATAGTGGTTGTACACATCACAACAAATTGACCAGAGTGTGCAATAGGAAACTAAATTGAATAAAGTCGTAAATGAATTGTATGTTGAAAATGCTTCTTTGAAAAGGAAAATAAAGGAATTAAGTGATGATCATAACAAATATGAGAATGTTGACAAAGATGATGAAAATTGGAAGGAGGACAAGGGGAAATATGAAGAGGAAATTAAATAGTTAAAAACTACAAATGAGGGACTATTTCAAGAAATTCCTACACAAGTATTCAATGCAATGGAGCAAATTTTACTTCACAGGGTGGATTTTGTCATTAGAAATTCTGATGATGTGTACAATGGTTACAACACTTTGTTGGAAATGCAGAAAACATTTCAAGATAATAGGCCAAAGCTTGAGGGCCTTTTAAAAAGGTGGAAACCTTCTTACTTTTCTTTTACTAAATTATGAAAAGTCACTCAAAGGGATCTAGATGCACCTCTAGGAATAGGAGAAACTGGGAAAATGTTCAACATGATTATGGAGGAACTCAAATATGTTATAGAAGAAGAAAAGAGGATACAAGAGAATATCTCTATTTTCCTTACAATTACACACTAGTTTATTCCTGAGCTCAATGATAAAGAAAGTCACATGAAGGCACTAGAAGAAAGCAAAATTGAGTACAAGGACATGGTTCCCCAGTTTATGTCTCATCTGAAGGAAGAAAAGAGTTTTGATGTCAAAAATTTAAAAATATTTCTAGATAGGATTGTTAATCAACTGATGAATATCTAATGGAGATGATGAAGACCGAGTGATACCGAGTATCATGATTGTAGAAATGGTTAGATCAAAGGTTGTTTTGTCATTGATGTCAAGCAATTGATTAATTGATTTTTATTATGTTACCATATCTTAAGAAAAGAAGTTAAATGGGTGACAAATAAAGATCAAACAATTATGAAGTAATGATGATATAGTTATTTTATACTATATATTTGATGTTATCAAATTGATACAATTGATTTACTAAGTCAGAAATTGCAAAGAGTTAAATTTATGACTGAAAGAGTTACTTTACTGAGCTAGACAAAGTCAGTCGGTAGAAAGTTATGTCAGTAGGTCACAGTTACCTCAAATCGAGTGAAAGACAAGCACCGAGAACTGAAGACGAGTTAGACATTGAGAAGTGAATGAAGATATTTACTAAGTTGCAAATCAAGTATTATCGAGTATAAGATATTGATTATAAATGATGATAAGATCAAATTTAATGCAAAGCGATGATGAGATGGATGAGGATATGAATTAAATGAAGTTTGTTAGAAGATCTATGAATGTGAAAATTCAATGAGAAGATCTAAGGAAAAGATAAAGCAGTTAAACCTGATTATGAGAGTTCCAAGAAAAATTTAAAGTTTTGAGATAAAAGTGAAGTGGTTTACCGAGTTAAGATTTATGAAGAAGATGATCGAACGACTGAGCGCAAATGATAGAAAATCTAATCAAGGAGATTAAGAGGCAAATTTATGTCTATATGAAGAATGAGAAATATGAATATATTGTGAATGTTGCTGGCGAGTTCAACATAGAAGAAGAAGAAACTTAAGAACAAAATTTACCGAGCAGAACAGAGAAACAAAGATTGAAGAATCTACAGTCTAAGAAAAAGATCAATGGAGTATGTGATGCCAGTATTCAATTGAGAATAAAGGATCTGACACAAGAAAAGGTAGTTGCTATATTTACAGATCAAAGTTTACTGTTGCTTATTAGTATTTTTAATAGAGAAATCTATTAATCAAGTGGATTTAACCGTCCTATTTGTAAAACCTAGAAGTAGGTGACATTCCAAAAGAGTGTTTAAAGACCTCTAAAAAGGCCACTACTAAGAGTGTGAAGATCTTAACAGATTTGAGGTAAATCCCCTAATAGGGTCATATTTAGCAAATGTGTTTTTAATCTTTAACAAGATAAGTTCTTAACCGAGCATACTTTAGAAGGGTACAATTTTTATTGTGGGTCACAATTCCCACAGAGGTTTTTCCCAAATTGGGTTTTCTCAATAAATATGGTTTCAACTAAGTTAAATCTTTGTTAATCTGATGTTACTAAGTTTGAATGATTGATATACATATTTGAGATGTATGATTATTTAAGTTATTAAGTTGTTCAGTGAATTGGTTGTTACTGTATTCAGTTTTGCCGAGTGAATCGGTGAGTTCAGTTTTAAGTGTTTGGATTTGATTTTGTCTAATACACCCCCCTCTTAGTGGACCAAAAATTGTTATTAGATATAGTTACTCTGAAGTGATAAGTTTAAAAGGACTTGAGTTAAGATCTAAAGATGTATAAGAGGGAAGCACCAAAGTTGAATAGGGATCATTTATCTACATGGAAAATTAGAATGAGGTTGCATGTGTCTAGAGTAGGAGAATATGGACTTCATTTCCTTGATAATGAATATGTTGCACCGACTACTTTAAACCTTTGACTATCGGTGAGAAAAGATAGAAATAAGAACACCTACAAGTTATGATTGATATTGCTTCTACACTTACCGATCAGGCATATAATGAACTTGATGGATGTACTACTTTGAAACAAATGTGGGATAAGCTTATTTTGACCTATGGTGGAGATCAACATGTTCAGAAGGCTAAAGAAGAAATTTTGAGAGGTAAATTTGACTCTAAGAGGATGAAAGAAGGAGAGAACATAATATAGTACAATACAAGACTTAAGGAGACTGTTAATTCTATCAGAGGAGCTGGTGGGTTCATAATAGAGGATGATGTTACAAGCAAGATGTTGAGAACCCTGCTACCGAGTTATGCTATTCATGTATCTTCTATACAAGAGATGAGATCTATTTCCCATATGAATATTTCACTGGATGCTACTATTGGTAAGTTAACTGCATTTGAGTTAAATGATTTTGACAATAGTTTGTCTGCTACATCTAAGATTGAATCTGCATTTAAGTCTACTTTAAAGATTTGAAAAGCTAGGGAAGCTATAGCCAGAGATGGATATTTGAGCAGTGCTAGTGAGAAATTTTATAGTTGTACTGAAGGTCTTGAAGATTTATTTACTGAATGTGATGAGAATGAAAGAGAATTTGAATATTTGTTGGCTAGAAGGCTACAAAGAGGCAAGGGCAAATATTGAGGTAACTTACCCATGAAATGTTTTAATTGTGATAAAATTGCACATTTTGTATCTAGCTGCCTTGCGAAAGATAAGGAGGAAAAGAAAGATAACAGAGATAAGGACAAAAGAGAAAACAGATTCAGGAGATTCAAAGACTACAAAAACAAAGGTAAGAAATCTTGTCATATTGCTAATGAAGGACTAAGTGGTGATGATTCATTTGACAGTGATGATGGAAAAGAAGTTGTTTATGTTGCTATCAAAGATGATTCTGATGAAGAAGAACCAAGATCCCTAATATCACAAGTAAGTAAGAATGAAACATGGATTATAAATAGTGGTTGTTCACATCACATGACTGGTGACACACTTAAATTTATTTCCTTGGAAAATAAGGATGGAGGATTTGTTAGATTTGGTAATGATGCTCCACATCTTATGAAAGGAAAATGTTCTATAATTATACTAAATAACACAAGATGTGATGATGCATATTGGATTGAAGGATTAAAGTATAATCTGTTGTGTTGTTCCCTTTTCTTGCTGACATAAAAAATACTCCTCAGAAGGTTCACTCTATTTATCCCTGACACTGATCAAGCATAGAGTAGAACAATAGTAACAAGGTCTTGAGACCTGCTACACTTTGAGCTCCACAAACTCGGGCGGGATTACCCTTGAAAACTTAGAATAATGAAATCATTAAATTATTCTAGCTTGCTATTGGTGGAATTATAGGGAATGATCACTGTAACTTTTACTAAAACAGACCAAACTGAAAGTAAAGATTGATTTTAATGATGATAGTCATTTAATTGCACAAAAATAGACCAGTGCTCAATCTTAGGGCATGGAGTCATCTGTGAATAATTTTAACCAGCAT
>MU223342.1:206371-240903 GCA_018584345.1 Thuja plicata | reverse complement strand
TCTTTGGGAAAATTAGGATTCACCTTTTAGACAGTGATATTTGAGGACATATAAAATGCAAATACACAATATGTGATTTCATAAACTGGACTTTAAAGTATCTATATTATGGAATGAAGTCCCCAGTGGAGTCGCCATTTTCTGTTGTTCCCTTTTCTTGCTGACATAAAAAATACTCCTCAGAAGGTTCACTCTATTTATCCCTGACACTGATCAAGCATAGAGTAGAACAAAAGTAACAAGGTCTTGAGACCTCCTACACTTTGAGCTCCACAAACTCGGGCGGGATTACCCTTGAAAACTTAGAATAATGAAATCATTAAATTATTCTAGCTTGCTATTGGTGGAATTACAAGGAATGATCACTGTAACTTTTACTAAAATAGACCAAACTGAAAGTAAAGATTGATTTTAATGATGATAGTCATTTAATTGCACAAAAATAGACCAGTGCTCAATCTTAGAGCATGGAGTCATCTGTGAATAATTTTAACCAACATGATTGAAAACTAAACTGAAGGCAATTACAGGATCTGACACAAACATAGATATACCTTATATATCTACCTCAGTGCATTTATCCAGATTAATCCATCAGATTCATTTTCTACCCTGAACTTTGTTGAAATATCTCTAAGGGATATTCTCTCCTTGAAAGACCCCTAGAAGTATTTCATAATCTGCCTTACAGATATATAAATTGAAAATACTCCTAGAACATTCAATTTAGACAAAATTCAGAATGCTAAAATGAAGACAGAAAATCCAATAAATGTTTCAGAAACTGTGAACTGGATTTAATTCAAAGATCATCATCAGTTACTACATTCAACATAAATTCTCTAGAAAGACCAGATATATTGGTTCTCAAACCAAGATTTACAACTGACTTAGTATTATTTTCGGACAGAAAAATGACCATCTCCTTCCCAGTAGTCTTGGAATCCTTTTATAGCACAAGGATGCAGCAAGCTACCGACATACTGGGAAGGATTACACAACCGCTTGTAACAAATTTGCAGCAAAATTTTTCAATCGAACATAGGTGGCAATTAATTTACAAAGTTTGTCTTTTGTGGCTTAACCATATTCATCCTTTAAGCTTCGCCTCCCATCTGTTCACTTCTTTGATAGTGGGCCAATCAAAAGGCAACAGCTTCTTCTAGCTTGACGACAGCTTCCACCCACCTATCATCCATGGCAGCTCTGGCCTCAGACACGAATTTGGCCATGTCTCTTTTCTATTTTGCACCATTTTGTGCTATATTTTCTGTTTCTTCTTTGATGGCTCTTTAGCTGGAGCAGGGTAATTTTGAATAGGAGACCCTTTAGATTGTGCATCGTCAGCACTAAAAATAGCCAACACACTGCAGTTTATTCATTTTGAAAGACCCTTGCGAGTGAGCGACGCATCCCTGCTATTCAACTAGTCGCATACTCGCCATCCATCCTTGCTCCATTTTTCACCTTCGACGAGTGAGCGATGACCTAATTCTTGAACCTCATTTCATGTCTGTTGCATACTCGCTATCCTTTTATGTTTTGCTTTTGGGTTCACGCGAGTGAGCGATGCTTTCTTTTTTTAACTCGTCGCACCCTCGCGAGTTGATTTCTGATGTCACCTAAGTTTGGGCGACTGAGCGACCACGCCTCTTATCTTTTAGCTTATTCCCTAATCACACACTCGCTGGTTGTTCAAACTTAACTTTTGGATTTGGGCGACTGATCGACATTTCATTTCTTTACTGCATACTCTATTTGGTCGCTCACTCGCGCCACTTATTATTATAGCTTTCACCTTATGCGCGAGTGAGCTATAGCAGCTATTCTTTGGCTCGTCGCAAGCTCACGAGCTCTTAAATTTCACTTCATACCTGACCGCGAGTGCGCGACTGCTTATTTTCTTTCTTTAGTCGCCTACTCGCGAGCTCAAAAATTTTACTCTGTCACTGACTGCGAGTACGCGACGGTGCCTTTTCTTTCTCTAGTCGCAAACTCGCGAGCTTGAGAACTTCACTTCATTACTGAATGCGAGTGCACGACTGCTTCATTTTTTCCTTAGTCTCCCACTTGCGAGCTATTTTCCTTTCATCTTCATTGACTGGCGACTGAGCGATGTCTTTCCTCCTTTAACTTGTCGCACCCTCGCGAGTTGATTTCTGATCGCCTCAAAGCATCAGCGAGTGAGCGAGGCGTTTGAATGATCTCCTTTGTCGCTCAGTCGCAGACTATTATGAATGTTTGAAAATAACTTGTGCGACTGAGCGATGACATCTTCATATTTGTATTTCATGCCTTCGTCGCGCACTCGCACTGCAAAAAACAACTGAGTTAGAACCTAAGCGAGTGGGCGACCTACAGGATAGGACCTCGTCGCGCACTCGCACAACTTTAAAACTTGACTTTCATAAGGCATCGCGACTACGCGATTTACAACTTTAAAACATTAAACCCACTCACTCGCACACAGAACAAAACTAGACATAGGCTGGTCGGGACTGCGCGATTCTCTTCATTGACAGCTCTTCGCTTACTCACGCGACTTAAAAACATGACAAAAAGACCGATGTGACAGAGCGAGTAAACTAAAACATGACTCGTAAAAGGGTTTTGACCTCTTTTGCACGGTAAAGCATAAGATTTGAAACCAAGAAAACCTGGGAAAAGCAAAAGACCAAGAAATTCAAATTTTTACCAAGGCAGTGATAACATGTTGAGTATTGTACAGTTAAACAATACAGGCCACCGACTGGAATTTCAATTTGGAAAGGTGAAAGTATTTGATAAGAAGGATAGTCTGATTGCTATTGGAGAACAATCTAAAGGTAATTTATTTTATCTTGATACTCCTATGAAGAGTTTCATGTTTGCTAAAGTTGAATATGTTTGGTTATGGCACAAAAGGCTTTGTCATGTTAATTTTGACAACTCCATCTAAGTGAGTGAGAAGAATAGAGTAAGAGGACTACCAAGAGTAGAGAAACATGAGAATGCTATGTGCAGAGAATGCCAAATGGGTAAGATGACTAAATCTAATTTTTCAAGCAAGACTTGTGTTACATAAGGAATTTTGGGTTTAGTGCATATTGATTTATGTGGACCCATGAGGACTCAAAGTTATTACAGAGATAAATATTTTGTTTTATTTGTGGATGATTATTCTAGAATGATGTCAGTAATGTTTTTAAAACAAAAATCTGATGCATTTCAAATGTTCAAATGGTATAAGGCTCGAGTTGAAAAAGAAACTGGAAGACAATTGAAATGTCTGAGATCTGATAGAGGAGGTGAGTTTACTTATGATGAGTTTACATTATTTTGTAATGAGAATGGAATTAAGAGACAATTATCAGAACCGAGGACACCACAACAAAATGTGATTACTGAGAGAAGAAATAAATCTATTGTTGATTGTGCTAGGACACTGATGATTGAGAAAGGAATTTCATAGAACTTTTGGAGAGAAATTGTGAGTACTGTTGTTTATACATTTAACCAAGTACAAATTAAGAAAGGTACCAACAAGATTGTTGATCTCCAAGTTTTGTTGTCTATCAGTGTCCCACACTTAGTCATAATCAAGGTAGGTTGGTTGGTCATCACTGCGACCGAGTCATCCCACTAAGGCTGAGACCAAGTAGTAGTTACTGCCGAGTAAGTCCAAGGTCATCGAGTACTTAATGGATGCCAAGAAAAATGATTTCCAAGTTGCATAGAAGAGTTAGTGTCGAGCAACAACATATAGTTATGCCGAGTGAGGCAATATTGACTGAGCACCAGTGTTTAGTTATGTTGGGTAAGATAGTTTGTGTATATATGTTTGGAATGGCACAAAAACCTAGGTAAACCATTTTGGATGACTTATATGGAGTATTTAATGATCATGCACAAATATTTAATGCATTAATTGCAGATTATTTTTAGGATCATGGATGCCTATGTAAGCCATGCAACCAATCAATATTAGGGTACCCGAGTGACAAAAAGATGATGGATCTAGATCGTTGATCTTGATCTGGATTATCTATATATGGGATGCTTCAAACCCTAATCAGTATGTGTGTGTGTGTGTATCCATATGTGTATGTATGTTTGGATGTGGATGTGAAGAACATATATCATAAGTATATGTATGTTTTCATATATGAAGCATTGACCAGACAGAGTGACCAAGCAGAGCAGTGAAGAGAAGAAAAAAGATAAATCAGTTAAGAGTTGGAAAGAGGAGATCCATTATCGACATTTGTAGTGCAGACTGAAGGATCAGGTACTGATACATTCTAACAAGTGAATCAGGGTAAATCTCTTAACAGACTGGTCCTAACAAGCCTTTGTAAATCTCTTAACTAAGTGCTTACTTTGCTGTAAGTTTAAATCCTTTAACAAGGTAGATTGTATAAGTCTGTAAGCTCTTAATAGGATAGACCCCTCATGGGGTAGATCGTCAGAAGTGATCAAAAATTTGTAGCCCTAACATGCACACTTTATTACTATGGTAGTGAAGATTTGTGGGTGTCATCCCCACCCTAGTTTCACCTTCAAGGGTTTCTTGGTTACCAAAATCTTTGTGCTATGTGTTCATAATTAGATGTTAAATATTTACAGCATTTTAGTTTATGTTTATGAATACATGGTTGAATAAATTTGTGTAGAATTGGTACAATTTTTATAGATCTGATTCACCCCCCCCACTCCCAGTTACTGCTTTCCCATATTAGACTTCCAACAATTTGTATCAGAGAATTTTTCTCTTAAAATAAGTCTAACTACTTGAGAGTTAAAGATCTTGAAAATGGAGGCTTATAAGTTTGGAAAGGTCATTGAGAATCAGAAGATTGATATTCAGCTGGCTCTGCAGTAGCTTGAGACAACAAGAGAAGAATTGAGGAAATCCTTAAAAGCTAGGAAGGAATTAGCAACTCAGATGAAAGATACTCAATATAAAGAAGAAGACACTGAAGATCTATTTGAAAATGAAGATTCAAAAGAAAGTAATGCAAAAATTGTAGATCTGTTGGAGAAGAACAACATGTTGAAAGAACAAGTCAAAAGTCTGAAGATAGAATAAGAAACTCAATCAATAACACTATGTGAGGTGATTGATCAGAAAAAGAAAGATGAGGAAGAAAAGACAATGGCAGAAGAAGACAAGAGATAGATGGATACCAGACTTGATGAAAGGACTAGTGATGTGCAAAAGATCACAAATAATCAGTTGGACATGGTCAACAAACTGTTATTTGTAAATCAGGAGATAAACATAAAAGAATTTGAAATCACATATCTGAGATCTGAGAACAATCAACTGACAAATGAGTTGAGATCTGAAAGAGAACTCATTGAGAGGATAAAAAAACCAAATGAAGCATTGAGATACTTTGAGGAACTAATGAGATCACCAAGAAGGAATAGTGACACATCTGGACTTGGACATATCGAACGCCAGTCTTCCACTAAAGAAGGAAAATCATCAAAGAGTGGAGAACTGAGGAATGCAAAGCTGAAGAACAACAAGCCTACATGTTATCACTGTGGGAAATGAGGTCACACAACAAACATATGTCAAAGCAAGAATAGGAAGTCAAATCCTAAACCTAAATTCAATGGATAGTGTTTTAACTGTAAGAAGCATGGACATCAGACACATGAATGTAGGTCAAAGACTAGAAATACACCTACTTCACCTAGATTCCAAGGATATTTCTACAATTGTCAGAAATTTGGTCATAGAACCCAAGATTATAGATCTAGTGCAAAATCCAAATGGACATCCAAGAAATAAGGCAATACACCGAGGAAAGGTAACACATTCAATTAGGATTATAATACAAGGCACAATTATCATTATTGCAATGAATATGGTCATGTTGTAGAGAATTGTATAAGTACACATTTTAAAGGTAAATGAATGGCAGTATGGTCTTCTATAGTTGTCACAAGATCATTCAACCAAGAGAGATTGCAAGACTAGAGCCCTGACACCTACCGTTGAACAGATAAGGAATCAAATGAATTTGACATAGAGAAAGAAAGAAGAAGCGAGCAGCAGTGGATCCAATGAAACTGCGATCACCCAATCATATGGATCAGGTGATCACACTGCTTCCAATTAAGTATAAAGGTATGTAATGAACTATTTTTTGTTGGAAATAATGGTGTACTGAGAGGGGAGGGTCAAATCAGTACCCTCAATTTTTTTATCAATTAACCTTTATCCTTTTGTAATCAATACATTGTATTACCATTCATATCTTCTATTCTATCTTTGTGTATGTACCATCAATTATAATTCAATAAGCATGTAAAACATTTATAGAAACATTCATGAAATGTATAGACACATGACACAAGATCTGGTAATGCAGAAAACCCATGTTAGAAGGTAAAAACTATGGTGGGGATGAAACCCACAAAGCTTCACTATCTACAGAATGGAAGGGGCCAGTTAAGGCTTACAATTTGATCACTACTGATGATCTACCTTGTTAGGAGTATTATGTGGAGACTGGTTAAGGTCTACTCTTTTAAGAGCTTTAGCAACATTGTTTAGTGTGCACTGGGTTAAAATATTTCTAAAGGATTGTTAAATCCACCTTTCTTGAAAGGATTTCTTCTATTTGCTACACTTGTTAGAATGTAGACAAAAATATTCAATGACATGAGTGTATGCAATATACAATTGCTGATTACATATCCATTAAAGATTAAAAGCATAATGTATCACCTAATGTGATTGATCAATACCTATGTTGCTTGGTAGCCTTGAATCTGGTTCTTGATAACCTAATTCATCTTTTGTTGTTCTTGCTTGAAACTCTTAGTCTGATCCATAGATGCACTCCTTGGCTACTATCATCCTCACATCATGTATGAAATGAATGATTACACATCTATTTGTACAATAGATTGACCTAATTAAGTTTCATGTATTACAAAGATAACTCTATGATCGAAGGTTTACAACTTGACCTTGATCTCCTAGTTTACATGTTTTCAATTGGTTAGACTGATTAAAAAAATTATAATTACAATGCTTGTCCCTTAAGAAATAGTTTTAAATCAAATCAAAATGCTAAATATAAAACATAAGTGTTTTATTTGACGTGGAAGTCAGATCCACATTTCTCAGGATTTAACTAACTTTTGGTGTCTGATGCTCGGGTTGCTCTGTTTTCAGTCTGTCAGTGTTCCTTCTGTGAACTGTCTGTCGGGTTCCCTTGCTCTGTCGGGTTACTCTACTTTTCTACTCTGTCAGTTTACACTTCAACAATTTTTGGTTGAACTATGTAAAGTGTGTCAGGTTTCTCTTGTGATCTGTCTTGTTGGGTTTCTCTTGAACTTAACCCTTTTCGATGACATTTGTTATCTGTACTTTGGGTTTTTACTGAAATCCTATCTTTTGGTGTAGGTGTTTACCGATGGTTCATAACCTATTTTCCCTTTGCATACTAATGGCAAAAATAATGTCTTCGATCTCCCCCTTTGACATTAGTATCAAAAACTGATATGTGCAAAATACTAAACAGTGTAGTATGTACACCATATGTTTACCTTGTCATATATGACTCCCCCTATGTATATGTTGATATAGTATATGTAAATACATGTACACTTGCCTTTATACTATACTCACTTTTCACTTTATCTTCATATCATTTTCCCCTTTTATATTATATCATTCTTCTCTTTTTACTACTGTACATATCATTTTCCCCCTTTTTTTATAGTAAGGGCAAAGGTGTATACTTACAACTTATCAAAAATATGGGAATGGAAATTCTTCATGTCTTCCATCAGTTTATCCAATTTCTCCTTTAGGTGTTCAAGATCCATTTGCTCCAGTTTGATTCGGGCATGCATATCATATATGTTGTCTGCTAAAGACATCTATAGGGTGGCAATTAATTGTCTTGTCGAAGTCATGTGTTGTTGCAGAAGTGTAAGATTTGGTAGCATTAGAGCATGTAGCTCGGTAACCTCATCTCTACACTTTGTTTCTGCCTCTAGAATTTCCTGTCTCAACCTTCTAGATTTCATAATCTTTTCCAAATGCATCTTGATTGCATTGTCATTTGTGGTTAGACTATGTGCACTTGTATTTAGATCAGAGTCTATTTGTGCAATCTTATCACTATTGTCCTTAGTGAATTTGTCTAAAGTGCACAAATTTTGTATTAAGGAAATAGCTTCAGAAATTATTGGATCTAATTAATTGGCAAGTTCTGAGAGCTTTACCTTGTTCACTGCCACTTCTTGGCCGATCTTTTCTGTCAATTTGTATTGATATTTCTGTTCTGCTCATTCTTCAATAGCTTTTTCTGCATCCACATTTGGAGATGCGATGGCCTCGGTTAGAATGGCAAGTTGATCAAGGATGGGGGCATCTTGATCAACATCTATGTCAGGAACTATTTGTGTCAATATATCCCTTGTAGTTTCTAACTCTAGGGATTCTTTGTGCTCCTTCCTTAGCTTTTCTTGCATATCTTTCCTTTAACATATTTCTCCATACTCTTTGAGAGATTCAAAATCCAATGTAGAAGGGTCACACTTCGGAATCTCAATGATTTCATCCAGTGTTACCTTCAGCTTGGACTTCTTTGTCTTCTTCTTCTTCTTGGATGCTGAGTGGGAAGCACTTGTATGTACTACCAAAGCAATATCCTTTGCTTGGTCAGATGTGCTAGATGAAGGATTTTGTGGTGTTGTGTCTTTTGCCTGCTGCTTGGTATCTACCTGTCGATTGGTAGTGGACGTCTCCACATCAACCTTTGGTTTATCTATAACATATCCTTCTGTATTCTTAGGAGTATCATCTTATTTCCTCTCTTCTTCACCTTTTTCTTTTTGTCCTTCATCTATTTCTTGTTGTGCTCCATCTATGACATTTTTATCATCAGTTGTATCTCTCTGTTCATCATTATCCTTATCATCGGGTATGCTTGCATCAAGCTCGGGTGAGTTTTCCTTTTGTGAGATCATGTTAATAGCTTGTATTAACAGTGGCATTTGGCCTGCTATATTCACCTATGCATTATTTGTAGTTGTGTCCTATTCGTCGGTTTGGTCTGGGACAATAGTGATATCTTCATCTTTTTGTACCTCATCTATAGGATCTCCTCCGGTTATATCAATGATAGTATTATATGGCCATGTTTCATCTGCAGTGTCCATATCCTTGTTAGCTTTTGTGTTCAATGCTTCTTCATTAACATCCTCATTAGTTATAAGAATATGTTCGGGGCTTGGTTTAGCCTGATTTTCTTTATTGTTTGGATTTTTGGTAAGAGCTTCTTGTGGCTCGGGGCTTGAATCCCTTTTTGATACATTAAGTATCTTTCTCCATTCATCCTCACTTTTTATATCAAGTTCAATTAGATGTCCCTTTAGCACTTGGTAGACTCTTGACTTTGGTGAGAACCTGTTCGAATGTTTCTCCATCATTTCTTGAATCTCTTCCATCTTAGATTCAGGTGACATGACTGAAACTAGGGCTCTTTCCCTTATTTGTTTCTCTTCCTTTAGATATTATGTCCACCTAGCCGACAATCTATCCATAATTTCTTTTGTAATTTTATCTTCAAATTGAATTGGTATATATTTAAATACACTCATCATTGTGATGATGCCTTATTCTAACTTGTTCTGGTCCTCGGGGTCCAGAGTTAGCCATTTTCTAATATTTGGGTCACTTATTGATCCTAAATTGATCATTGATGCACATACCTCATCAATTGTGGTAGGCATCTTATTCTTAACAGGTTGTTCATCATGTTCAGTGTCCTCAATGTATTTCTTAGTTTTGATTAGCCTTCTTCTTTTTGTCAGGCCCTTTTTCCCGGTTTGAGGCTTTCTTTTATAGGTCCTTACTTGACCTTTCTTGATCAGTGAAGGACTTGTATCTTTTGTTGTCTGACTTCTGGTCCTAGATGCAGCAGTAGTCCTAGGATTCTTTGGGGGTGGTGCATCGAACTCTATGGAATCTGAGTCACTGACTTTCTCAGCTTCACTGATGGGTGACTGACCCTCGATTTCTTCTTTCTATTATGTTTCCTCTTCATTTACCGACAACTTTTTCTTCAACGTCTTAACCTTTTTATCCTTCTTCCTGTCAATATTTTTCACAACTAAGCTGGTTTTTATCCTTTCCTTTACTTTCTCATAAGTTCCAAACTTAGGTTGTGACTTGTCCAATGGTTCATTTATTAATGCTTCAATGGCATTGGTTGCTTGATCTATGTTAATCTCATAGTCAAGTGGTGCTAGCCATGTTGTCCTCAGTACAACTGGCTTGATATAGGTGTAATCAGTGTCCACCATAAAACAAATTTTAGTCTTGTACTTTTCTACCAGTTGTTCTGGTATCCTCATCCTCTTCTACATTATGTCTTTGAATCCAATGAAGTATTCATTCATGACTGATTCAAAATTATCTCCTAGTGATTTGATGAACTCACTAATCTGTGTGGTCATTGGTCGGGTAGTGTCCCATTTGACATTGCTGATAGATGGGAAGGATTCTTGAAAATAGAAAACTATGCACATAATGAGTGAACCAAACTTACATGAGTTAGACTTTGCAGTCTTGATTTTCCTCATGTTCTCATCTAATTGCCTTAGTATAAGTACTTATAGATCTAACTGCATTCCCTTCTTAATGATTTTGCATGATGTATCCACTGCTTCAAATGCAATACTATCCATCCTACTTGTCTGAAATAATTTGTATCCTAAGACATATGCTCCAAATTTCATTTCATCATCATTGATGGTGGATACCTTTAATCTTCTTCCATCCCATAATGCTCCTGTGTTCTTTTCAATGTCAGTGCGAGGGGGGTGCTTTAGTGCCTTTACTTTATCAGTTATAGGATAATCGGTAACAGTGTGTATAACATCCCTGGTTATTGGTTTTGGCTCATCCATCCATATCTTTTGGTCATGTACTCTGCTCAGTACTAATCGAATCCATACAGTCTTGAATTCCTTCGGGAATAATAGGGCATGTGTGAGCCCTTTCACTTTAATGTGCTTATGTTCTTCTTTGATTCTTCCATCATCATTGCAAATCTTTTTTTAAGCTTTCTCAACTTCAAGATCACCTATTTCTGTGATCTTGCAGTGAATATACGCTCGGACATCCTCAACGAGTAAAACCCTAGCTGGTATGCTGGAGAATGCACCAGTGTTTTCAGGTTGTGAAGCAACCTTGGGACAAATCTTGTAATTAGGTTCTTCACAAGTGTTGTTCTTGATTAGATTGACCTTTATCTTCTTTGCATTCTTGATCTTGGAGGTTCGTGAAGTAGTTGCCATCATTTCAGAATTTTGGGCTCTTTCTCGTAAAAGAAAATAGAGTTCTTGGTGAATGTTGTTACTTACTTCAACCTTCTGTGACTGTTGGGAATCTTTCTGAGTGCTATGAATAGGGTTGAAGTCACTCTATAATCTAGTTGCTTCGTGCTCTGGTTTTTTTCTGCTTCTTCGCTCAAATCGCTTTGTGAATAATGAGCTCTTTCGTCGACTATTTATAGACTTTTGCCCTAAGTCATGTCATAAATGCTCACCCACTTCTTGGTGTTTGAAGACGGAGTCGTCGGGTAGAATACACACTTCTTTCTCAGTGAGAATGTGATGCTTGAGCCAGGTGTCAACTCATTTGACTGTTTACCCATGGATCTTGGTATATGGCGAAGACAACATTGTCTTTTTACATGATTACCGACAGAGCTCGGTTTACACTAGCATCTTAGCTTTTTATGTGTTAACCGACAATGCTCGGTAAGTATAGACAACTTAGCTTTGTATGTACATTGATGATTTTTGGTAAGCACTGATCGATGAGATTGAATTCACAGAATCATAACAAGTAATACCATAGTGCATCTTTAATCATGCTAGTTTGGCATTTCATTAATGTATAATGGAACTGATGCAAAATATAACTTGGTATAATGCAGTTCCATACTTACTTATTCTGCTTAGGTGGGGGTGGTGATGTCACCAAATCCATTGGATAGGGTGTCACCAATTGTATTGCTTGGTCCAGCTTCATCAGTGTTTGTAGCTTTCCTCCACATTTTGTTTCTCATCTTCTTGATGTCTTCAATGGTGTTTCCATTGGCAAAGGTGCTTGTCTTTGTCACTTGGTCTCTGTAGTCCTTTCTTAGATGACCAACTTTATGATAGTGTAGACATGCCATTCTGGGGTTAGTCCAGCTCCTAGACTTTCTCATCCATTGTCTCATGTATTTTGTAGCTATGTGTCCAAATCTTCCACATGTTGTGCAATTTTTCCATGTATTGTAATCCCAAACATATGAGTTACCGACTCTGTTCGGTTGATAAGCAGTTTTATTTTCTTTAGGCTTCCATACTTTCCTTTTATTCTTCCTACATTCAAGAGACGTGTGTCCATGCATTTTGCAAGTAGGACAGTATTTTTCCATGTAGGTTTCCTTCTTTGGTTGTTTCACCTCAGATTTACATTCATATGCTTTATGTCCTTTCTTGTTACATTTATAACAAATTCCTATGAATGAAGGTGTGGATTTAGGAATACCTTTTAATTTTCTCCTATAAACATTTGATGTGTGGCCTGGTTTTCCACAGTGATTGTAGGACTAATTTCTTGGTCTTGGATTTGCATAGACATTCTTTGGATCAACTTGGTTTGGTGATTCTTCATTCTCGGTATACCCTAGTCCGGTATTATTGTTGACTCTTCTTTGTCTATCTAGAAAATAATCCATCCTTTTGGTGCTTTCTTCAGCTCTCTTGATCATGTCATTATGTTGTTACTAAATTCTCACTTCACGCTTCAGTTTTTCATTTTCTTCTCTTAGCTCACCAATAGCTTCTACCCTTTCAATGAGTTCTATGTTCATTCGGCTTGCCTCCTGACTCATAAGAATAATTCGATTGGTGATCTCATGATGATGTTTTTTAAGTCTTTATATTTCTTACTCTTTCTCTTGTAGCTTTTAACTAATCTTCCTCCTGTCATCAATAGCTAGTGTTCTTTCTTGCTTAGCTTGTCTAGCATTGTTCATGACATCAATCATTCTTACCATCTCTGTCTCTTGACCTATTTGCTGAGATTTCACTTGTCCATCCAGATGTTGATTGATTTCATTCAGACTTGTGATACTTTCTTCATATGTGTCTAATGCTTTGCTAGTTTTAGATCCTGAAGACTCAAATAGATTAGGTATCTCCTCTTTATGATAGTTTGTTTCATTATAGGGAGATGCCATAATCTTTCTTTCATCCAGCAACTGTCTCATCTTGATTCTAGCTTCTTTATATTGTTCATAGAAGATATGTATCTCTAATTTATGATTCTTAATATTCTTGTCTAGCTTGTACCTTTCCATTGTATCATCTTTTCTCTTAAGTCTTTAAAATTTTCCAATTAAGAGATCTAGCTCTGATACCAATTGTTGGAAATAATGGAATGGTGTACTAAGAGGGGAGGAGTGAATCAGTACCCTCAAAACTTTTATCAATTAACCTTATCCTTTTATAATCAATACATTGTATTACCATTCATATCTTCTATTCTATCTTTGTGTATGTACCATCAGTTATAATTCAATAAGCATGTAAAAAATTCATAGAAACATTCATGAAATGTATAGGCACATGACACATTATACAAGATTTGGTAACACAGAAAACCCCTGTTAGAAGGTAAAACCTGCGGTGGGGATGAAACCCACAAAGCTTCACTATCTACAGAATGAAAGGGGTCAGTTAAGGCTTACAATTTGATCACTTCTGATTATCTACCTTGTTAGGAGTATTATGTGGAGACTGGTTAAGGTCTACTCTGTTAAGAGCTTTAGCAACACTGTTTAGTGTGCACTTGGTTAAGAGATTTACAAAGGATTTTTAAATCCACCTTTCTTGAAAGGATTTCTTCTATTTGCTACACTTGTTAGAATGTAGACAAAAATATTCAATGACCTGAGTGTATTCAATCTACAATTGCTAATTATAGATCCATTAAAGATTACAAGTATAATGTATCACCTAATGTGATTGATCAATACCTCTATTTCTCGGTAGCCTTGAATCTAGTTCTTGATAACCTAATTCATATTTTATTGTTCTTGCTTGAAACTCTTAGTCTAATCCATAGATGTGCTCCTTGGCTAATATCATCCTCACATCATGTATGAAATGAATGATTACACATCTATTTATACAATAGATTGACCTAATTAAGTTTCACGTATTACAAAGATAACTCTATGATCGAAGGTTTACAACTTGACCTTGATCTCCTAGTTTGCATGTTTTCAATTAGTTGGACTAATTAAAACAATTACAATTACAATGTTTTTCCCTCAAGAAATGGTTTTAAATCAAATCAAAATGCTAAATATAAAACATAAGTGTTTTATCTGACGTGGAACTCAGATCCACATTTCTTGAGATTTAACTGACTTTCGATGTCTAATGCTCAGGTTGCTCTATTGTCAGTCTGTCAGTGTTCCTTTTGTGAACTGCCTATCGGGTTCCCTTGCTCTGTCAGGTTCCTTTGCTTTTCTACTCTTTTGATTTACACTTCAACATTTTTTGGTTGAACTATGTAAACTGTGTCAGGTTTCTCTTGTGATCTGTCATGTTGGGTTTCTCTTGAACTTAACACTTTTCGATGACCTTTGTTATCTATACTTTCAGTTTGTACTGAAAGCTTGTCTTTCGGTGTAGGTGTTTACTGATGGTTCATAACTTGTTTTCCCTTTGCATACTAATGGAAAAAATAATGTTTTCAATTTTCTCGAAAGTTATATTTTACACCAATTCCTAACATAAGATGTATTAAAGTCCATATCTACATAAGTTAAGATGCATTAGGATAGATTTGAGACAAGCATTTAGAAAAAGAATTGTAATGAATATTTGATGTCGAGCATCAGTATCCACATATGTCGAGCTTCCATACCGACCGAGCGTCAATAGTGACCGAGTGGTATGTGATAACCAAGCTATTTATTCAAGGACCGAGGACAATTGTTATCCACCTACCACTTCATGAAGCATTTATTGAAGACCTAATCTGACAATTGAGGGTATATAATCATATTAGTCATTCGTTATTTATTCCACACAGTGATTAGAGTTTACAAAGAATTCTAAAGGCAATTCAAGAGTGATTTGAATAGAGTTTGAAGAAGATTCTGCTTGTGTATCATCAGAAAGTATTAAGAAGGTTGAAGACCCTTTGTTGTCGAGTTATCTAGAGTCTACTTCATGAACCCTAACTTGTAGAAATGGTGGCCAATTCATCTATTGGCATGAAAATAAAAGATAAGGAAATGATGAATATTCAGTTGGTCAGGAGTGATGCGTGTGCACCACCAAATTTTTAAGTCATTCCTGAAACTGCGATGAAGGGAGATCTTACAAGATCCCTATCATCGATTCCACCTAAGGTACTCATGATCCATGATGTGAGAGCATGTTATATGTGCAAATTATGATAAGTTGGAGACTTTGAATTGAGGGAAGTATACGATAAATTATGTGAAAATGGAGTTTTAAAGGCTGATCATCAACATATTATCGAGAAAGGGTTAGTCCGCGCCCTAGACTTCCCACACAAATTTAAGGTCAAATTGATCAGGATCGTGTTGAGAAGGACACATGACATGTGTCTATGATTGGAAAATGTATCAGTAAAGATAAAAAAATACATTATTCGCTGAGTTAATGGTTATCCCATTGTGAAAGGGAAGTGTACAATGTGTTGTCAGAAAAAGGAGGATATTGAAAAGTTCACTTTGGCTGAGTGGAACAAATGAGGAATGATAATGTCTATGATCAATGATCCATAAATTGATTTCAGAGTTAGAGTCATTGCATATAAATTCTATCAATCCATTAGATTGGACAGTGTCCCAGGTGTAGCAGTTGATCAGGCATGGAAAATAGTAAAGAAGGATCATACTTATGATCTTGCCGAGTTACAGAGGACTCAACTTGCTGAGAACCTACCATCAATAAGGAAGGAAAATAACTCTATGTGTAAGTTTGGTTCCTTACTTGTTTGTATATTATTTTATGTACGAAATTTTTTTCCTACAATTGGAGATGTTGTATGGAGTCAGGACTGACAAATAACAATTCAAATTAATGATTTCATTCAACAATTAGGAGAAAATTTTGATACTGTGATGGGAAATTATTTTGTGGAGTTCATGAAAAAGATGAGACTAAGGAGTAGAATCCTGGTATCACTAGTGGAGAAACATTATAATGATGTTTTCTTTCTAGTTGATACTGATAACACTTATGTGCAAGCTGTAGTACCAAGGGTGGCATGGCTAAGGCCATTACCCTATGAAATAAACATTGATGAAACATCTGCAACTATCACATCTCTACTTGCAAAGGAAATAGATAGGAATGCTGAGAGATTTGGAAACTATGATGAAGCTAAATAAAATATAACTTCAAATTTGAAGGCTGCAACAATGGAGAGGAAGAGAAAGAAAATTGTGAAGAATCTTGAGAAGATGCTAGGAGAAGAAGAAGAAGATGCACTAGTACAGATCACAATAGGTCAAGGAGAGGACCAATCTAGTGATTATGGGGAAAGTGATGATGATGTGGAAGTGGACAAAAAGGAAAGAAAATGATGGTTGCTGAGCTAGCCAAGAAGAGGAGTTCACATCAGAAATCTACTCCTCCTGCCACATCTTAACAAAGAACCAGGGCATCAAAAATTACTATATCTATCGTGCCACCAAAGAAGAAGTTGGTAAAGGATGTTGAAGGGGTAAGATCAGGAAAGAGAAAACAAGTTCAAACTGAATCTGAGCTGAGTCACTCAAAAAGGAAGCCGAGAAGGAAATATATTATGGGTAAAGATGAAGAACATGAAGAATTGACAGAAACTGAGAACATTGGAAAGTTCAAAGTTGCAACACATAAACACCCTTCTAATGTTGATGAAATCTTTCACAACATCCAGAGTTCATCAGGTTTGTCAGGTTTTAAGTTTATTAAGTTTGAGAAATTAAGAAAAACTGATAAGGCAAAGATAGAAGAAGCTATGATGGACATGTTAGTATCATATAAGATGACACCTTTAGAGATTGGGAACCTAGTCCCTAATGAACTAGCAAACAAAATTGATGAGAGATGATAGCATGCCATTATGATAGAAAGGCAAACCAGAGAAGGAATATTAGCTCAAATTATGCTTGAGTTAACAAAGAAGAAGAAAGAAAAAGGTATGGATCAATATAGGAATAGATCCATTCCTAAATTGAGAGCCTATTCCATACTAAAGAATGATTTAGAAGGTGTTGTGCAAAAAACACAAAGGATATGGAAGATCATCTTTGGATTAATAGTTGACAAGAATAAAGATGAAGGCACATCTAGACAAGTTGAGCTTGACAAAAAAGAAGACGTTGATGGGCCAAATAATAATGAGGATAAGACACATGATGATATTGAAGATGAAATGATTTACATTGCTGAGGATGAGATGAAGGAAGATGTTGAAGATGAGGAGAAAGATAAAGTTGAGGAAGAAAAAATTGAGGACTTAATAGTTGATGAGACAACACAAGGTTTGAATTCCAAGGACCAGGGTAATGAGGAACTCATAATTCTAGATTCACCTACCGAGGCTTACCTTGAAGACAATGTAATGGGAGATAAAAGAAAAGAAGAACAAGCAGATAAGTTTGCATTAGAATATCCAAATCATTTGAAGAAGTCACAGAGGTGACCAAGACTCTTGAGACCGAGGAGAAACAAGAACCTACAGAGAAAGAAGACATTCAAGCATTGGTAGAATTACCTAATGTCAATGCTCTGGTATTTACTGTAGTTAAGAGTTTTGATATATCTACCGAGAAGATCCTTAATACTCAGAAGGAGATAGTATCAATCAGTGGCGATACTAGTATCTTGAAAGCTGAACACAAACTAAGTAGCAGCTCGCCAGATCCAATGAAGAAGAAATCACATAAGAAGAAGAAGGATAAGAGCTCTGAAGTTACACTTGATGAAGTTATAGTCATTTCAAAATGGGACACTAACAACTTATATTATGAGCATATGCTAATCTTACAGGACTTACTGAACAGGAAGAGGAAGCAAGAAGAATTGAAACATGAACATCAACAGAAGAAAGTACTGCATGAAATTAAGGAAATATTTGTTGATGCATTTGAATTTCAATACCTAAATGAGCATGCACCTATCTTGCAACAACCTATTCATATTGTTCAGAAGGTGAACACTGATGACATAGATGCAAATGAGAAACTCCTGCAATGATCTGAGAGAAAATTTGAGACCAAGGTACTTGAGAAAGTTTCAACAAAGCTTACCAAGAAGTAGGTTACATTTTTTGATCTGGTAAGTAACTTAGAAGAAGTAATCGATAATGTTCTCTCTTTGTACAAATAGCTATGTGATACTAAATTATTTACAAAGGAGAATCAACATCTTATTAAGAAGCTACAAATAGATTTAAAGTCAACAAGACAGTCACTGAGCATGGATGCAAGTTCAAGCTCTTTTCATTTTAGAAGGTTGACATATGCCCAAGGGAGACTAGATGAGCTTATGGCTAATGATGGAAGAATAAGGGCAAAATTAATTTCAATTCAGACAATATTGATACCTCATTTGGAGATTATACAACAAGAGGTGAAAGTGGCAAAGGAACTAGCACAAAAAGATCCACCTCTAAACATTGCAGATAGTCTGATTGATCTAGCTTCCGAGCTAGAAATCAAATTTCAAGTTTTGGAATCTGTAAGGAAAAGTTGGGATAATGCATTAGCAATGATATTATAGATCCATAAACCATTTTTGGATAAGTATGGTTTGACCCCAACAATCCCAATAGAGAAAAGTGACAAGCATGACAAAAACAAGGGGAAATGTCAGAAGATTCAACAGGGGAAAATGTAAGTATGTATGTACATATGTTGTATAAGTAGTGAATTCTTTATGGAAAAATACTGAGTCTGAATCCTAGGGGGAGTTCTGAGTTCTACGCTCTAAGTTCTTTTGAGTACTATATTTTTTGTTGTAAAGGACTGAAGAGTCATGACAAAGTGTTTTTTCCACTAATGACAAAGGGGGAAATTGTTGATCTCCAAGTTTTGTTGTCTATTAGTGTCCCACACTTAGTCATGATGAAGGCAGGTTGGTCGGTCATCACTGCGACCGAGCCATCCCACTAAGGCCGAGATCGAGCAGTAGTTACTGCTGAGCAAGTCAAAGGTCATCGAGCACTCAATGGATAATGAGAAGAATGATTGCCGAGTTACATAGAAGAGTTAATGCCGAGCGACATCATATAGTTATGCTCAGAAAGAGAGTATTGACTGAGCACCAGTGTTTGGTTATGCCGGGTAAGACAATTTGTGTATATATATTTGGAATAGCACACACACCTAGGTAAACCATTTTGGTCGACTTCTATGGAGCATTTAAAGATCATGCACATAGATTTAATGCATTAATTATGGTTTATTTTTATGATCATGGGTCCCTATGCAAGCCATGAAACCAATCAATATTAGGGATGCCCAAGCGACAACAGATGATGGATCTAGATCATTGATCTTGATCTGGATGATCTATATATGGGATGCTTCAAACCCTAATCTGTATGAATGTGTGTATCTATATGTGTATGTATGTTTGGATGCAGATGTGAAGAGAAGAGATCAAAATTATATGCATGTTTTGTATATCTGAAGAATTGACCAAACAGAGTGACCGAGCAGAGAAGTGAAGAGAAGAGCAGAGATAAATCAGATTGAGAAATCAATTAAGAGTTGGAAAGAGGAGATTCGCTATCAAAATTTATAGTTCAGACTGAAGGATCAGGTACTGATACATTCTAACAAGTGAATCAGGGTAAGTCTCTTAATAGAGTGGTCATAATAGGCCTTTGTAAATTCTATAATCGAGTGCTTACTTTGTTGTAATTTTAAATCCTTTAACAAGGTAGATTGTATAAGTCTGTAAGTTCTTAATAGGGCAGACCCCTCATAGGGTAGATCATCAGAAGTGATCAAAACTTTGTATCCCTAACAAGAACACTTTATTACTGTAGTAGTGAATATTTGAGGGTGTCATCCCCACCCTAGTTTTACCTTCAAGGGTTTCTAGGTTACCAAAATCTTTGTGTTATGTGTTCATAATTAGATGTTAAATCTTTACAACATTTTAGTTTATGTTTATGAATACATGGTTGAATCAGTTTGTTTAGAATTGGTAGAAGTTTTATAGATTTGATTCACTCCCCTCTTAGTTACTGCTTTCCTATATTAGACTTCCAACATAAGACACCTTATGAAATCTAGTATGAACACAAACCTAATATCAGTTACTTTAAAATTTTTGGAAGCAAATGTTATATTCTAAAAGATTCTAGAGAAGGAAAGTATGATTCAAAAGGAGAAGGAATATTCTTAGGATATTCTATGAGGAGTAAAGCTTACACATGTTTGAACAAAGTTACTAACAAGATGGTGGAAAGTGAAAATGTAAGAATTGATGAATTTGCAGAAAGGAATGATGAAGATACAAAGAAGGAACCTGAAGATTATGAGAAGTTTGTATATGTACAACCTGATGTTCCTGATACCTTACCAATAGCACCTACCAAGGAGGAAGATGAACAAGGAGTTCTATAACTGAATGTTGATGTTGAAGAACAAGAACCTACCGAGCATATTTTGGAAAAGTATGGGAGGAGGCATCATTCCTCGAGAAAGATTATTGGAAATAAGGATATTGGAGTGATGAAAAAAAGAAGGGTAAGATACAATACATGTTTGATATCTACATTTGAGCCAAAGAAAGTTAAATAAGCACTAGATAATGAAGTTTGGATTAAATCAATGAAAGAAGAGTATGATCAAATTGAGAAGAACAAGACATGGACATTATTACCCAGGCCTAAAGATAAAAATGTTATTGGTACTAAATTGATTTTTAGAAACAAATTGAATGAGTATGGAGAAGTTATCAGAAATAAAGCTAGATTGGTTTGCAAAGGTTATACACAAGAAGAAGGTATTGACTATGCAGAGACTTTTGCACTTGTTTCTAGATTGGAGGGAGGAAAAATACTTCTGGCTTATGCTTCTTACAAAGGATTCAAGGTATATCAAATGGATGTTAAGTCTTCATTTCTTAATGGGATACTTGAAGAAAAAGTATACATTGTGCAACCTGAAGGATTCATTGTGAACACAAACAAGAACAAGGTATGTAAGTTACATAAATCTTTATATGATTTGAAACCAACACCCCAAGAATGGTATAAGAGATTTCACTCTTATCTAATCAAAATAGGATTTCAGAGAGCAAGTGATAACAATAATATTTACTTGAAGTATGACAGTGACAACAAAGTTTTGATTGCTGAAATTTTTATTGATGATATTATTTTTGGAGGCAATGATACTTTATGTAAAGTATTTGCTAATGAAATGAGAAAAGAGTTTGAAATTTCAATTATTGGAGAGATTAAGTTCTTTATAGGTCTATAGATACAACAAATTACAGGAGGGATCTATTTTACACAATCTAAGTATATCAAAGAGATCCTCAAAACTTTTGGTATGGAAGATTCCAAGCCTGTTGGAACACCTATGGTTAATGGATGTAAATTGTATAAAGAGGATGAGACACAAGACGTGGATAATACTCTTTACCGATCCATGATTGGTAAATTGTAGTATGTTGTTCACAACAGACCTGATATAGCACACGCTATTGAGATTGTTGCAAGATTTTCTTCTAATCCAAAGAAAACACATATGTCTGCAGTAAAAAGAATTTTGAGATATCTGAAAGGCACAAAAGAATTTGTTTTATTGTACAAGAAAGGAGGTAATTTTGATCTGAAAGTCTACAATGATGTAGATTGGGCTGGAAACATTGATGACAGGAAAAGTACTAGTGGAGGCTCATTCTTTCTAGGTGAAAGATTGGTTACATGGTTGAGCAAGAAGCAAAGTTGCATTTCATAGTCTACTCTCGATGCAAAATATGTTTTTGATTAAGGTAACAACAGTATTTGAAGGGGCCCCAAAACCCTTTAACAAAGATAAAAATATAAGAATAAAAGACCAATACAAAAACTATCTGTCAGAGAAGACAAAATACCAAAAAAGGGCTTAACCTCATATTACACTTACAAAGTTCATAATAAAACAAAAAATAGACTATGATAAACTTCTAGCAAAACAAAAATGAAAAAAAACTCCCAGCAACCAAAACATTTCAACAATACTAATTACTTCTTGGCAACATCCATTTGTTCTTCCATTATCTGGATTTCTTCCATCTGAGATTCCATGTTCTGGATAGAGTCCCGCAGATTTGTGATATCTTTAATTTACACCTCAGATCTCTTCCTGGTGCTTGATCTAGTTCTGGAACCTGTGCCAGAATTTTTAGCTTCTTTTTTTCCATCTTCCTCCTACTTAACTCTATCATTATAATTCCCTTCCAGCAGGGTATGCAGTGCTTTCAGATTATCAATAGAGTCTTGCATTCCAGTTTTAATAATCATAGTCAACTTTCTCAACATCACATTGTTGTTCTTTGTCTTTTTAGTAATATTTTTCATTCTATTTTCAATCATAGTTCTTAACTTATCTTCTAGTGTAGAGTTGTTATTGTTTACCTTTTCAAAAACATCTTTCCCTTGCTGGTACATAGCCACATCATTTCACACTTTATCCACAAACTCCTCCAGTAGAGAGTTGTTATCTTCAAGGTCCTTGCATTTGACCTGAAGCTCCTTTATATCAATTTGAATCCATTTATCAATGTTATACCCATACATTGCTTTGTTTCTAGCCGCCTGGAGGACAAAAATATTAACAACTCTTTTAACTTTGAATTCTTTATCCTAGAGATCATCTTCCAAGATCCTCTAGTTCTATTCTTTCTTCTCCTCTTCTTCACCAGTCGGACTCTCAGGTGGGGTGGAGTTGATTTCACAGTAGTTATAATCCTTTTGGGCCTCCTCCTCAAGGTCATCATCATTGTTGTCTTTGTGGGCATTTTTGGTTTTGTCCTCTGCAACCGTTTCTTCCTCCTTATTATCAATATTACCCTTTTCATTTTCATTCTTCTCCATTTCCCCAGAGTCCATATTCACCTCTAGAGACTCTTGGATATTATGCTCCTTTTTAGAATAATTGAGAGGGGGCGGGGGTGAAACAGTGGCCTAAAAAATATTCCAATAAATCAACCCAAAAACTTAGTACCACAATATTAAGCCTCTAGTTATCTTCAATCCTACAAGATGAATGCCTTGAAATAATCTTAACAAATAACTACTGCTCGGAGTTCATTGTTTAAACTGTATTCTTACTGTTTATCGATTAGTAGTCTTTCATATACTGAAATGCAGTAAATTTCTTAGTGTATACCAATCAATCCAGATTAGTTATGTGTAATGAAAAATACTAAAGTAATGGCTCATAAACACATTGACACATGTATTTTTAACGTGGAAACCCTGTTAAGGGAAAAACCACTTGGGACCGGTAACCCAAAATTTTCACTCTTCTTAAGTGAGCTCGATGAAGAGCCAACCCTGTTAAAGGTTACAAACACACTGTTAGGTGTGACATTTTTAGAGGATTTAAATAGAATAGTTTGTCACTTGATATTGGACATCTATATGCTAACTTTTATGACCAAACCCAGTGTAGTTTTTCAAATGGTATTTGGCATCTCATGCTATCTTCATGACCAAAATTTTTGATACGCCTTAGGATGTATCTCAATATAGAAAAGATTTTTAAGTCTTGCTCGGCTAAGAGACTATCTGATTCAATGATTAAACTAAAATAGTAAATGATCTATTCACATATAAAAATATACTTTGTAGATTTTTAGATCTATTGTAAGCTCATAATACCTTTCTGATCAATGTATCTTTTCAATACCTTTGCTCCACTTCTTTCTTCTCAGTGATGTTGTGCTTCTCTATTGCTCGGTGTCCGCAGAAATATTCAGCTCTTTCCTCAGCTTGATTGATCGGGACTGTATGAAGTTTTTCTTCACCAATTTCTCTCCAGCATCCTTCATTTCTATTCACCCCTAATTCACAATGAATTAGCTTGTCTCTTTATAGACATGATTTCACAGTTTCTCAATTCTTGAATTTCTTGTTCTTGGCATGATCCACAATTTTAGCCATTCTTTATTTAAAGCTTTACTTCAGTTTTATCCTGTAGATTTCTCTTTAACAACTGCAATAAAATAAATTTAAATCTTTCTCTTATCTCTGGCTTTATCTTGTTGATGAAAACAATATTAACAACCAGTTAACTCCTTCTTTAGCTCTTGCCAGCTAAGTCTTTTGTCATTTTTGAACTTCAGTTCCTTTCAGTGTTTAACTCTTTGATAGCTTCGGTCAACACTTCAGTTCTCCTCGGGCATCTCCGTCGGGGTTTTCTATCCATCGAGCATCACTATGAAGTTTTACTCATTGGTAATGCTTGTCAGGTTTCTTACTCGGGCATCACTATGAAATTCCTTTCAGATTTCTCTATCCGTCAGGGTGCACTTCCTGTCGGTGTTTGTAGTCACTTACTAAATACTGATCTTTTATGCATTACTGAAAGCATAATCTTTATCTTTCCAGTTCTTTGAATTCTTTGACACTTTATATATAACCAATCAGATTATATCAAGTTGACATCAATGACAATTCAATACATTAACTGATTAATGTCTTGCATTAACTTTTTGTAGCTTGGTGATCATCAACTTAACATCTTCAAACATTTAATCAGTTATAATTCATCAATATCTCCCTTTGGCATTGATGGAAACACACTACATTATCACACTATATTATTAATAATACAATATGAAATATATCAATTGTAGTTTATCAAACTACCAAATTTATTGTTCAATAACTAATACAAATATTTGGCTCTTAGTAAGCTCATATATCTTAGATTTGTTTCTTGCAAAGTGCCTTCTTCAATCTTCAATCCCTTCACTAGACAGATGTAGCAACTTATGTCTTTCTCTCATGTTGTCTCTCCTTTTTACTGTTCCTTTCCTTGATCATCTCTTTTTTCTTTGACAACATTAAGTCATCTTTTCCTTCATGATACTTCTCTCCCTTAGGATATCTTCTCTCTTTTTGATGGATATTTCATATGTAATCCCTTTGGATAATGATAATCTCTCCCTTCGAATCTCTCCCCCTTTGACAAAAATGCCAAAGTAAACTTTGATTATGCCAAAGTTATATCATTTCACCTTTTTATAATATACTCCTTGAATTTTCCTATCCATCAGCAATACAGTGACTCTGGTTTTTGGTGTAGATATGTACCTTGTTGTGTACTGATTTATCTTTGCAGTCCATCTCTATGCTTGCATCAACATAAATGGTCTTCTGATTATGTGTAGGGTGATGCAGCCTCCTAGTCAGCTTACTGATCAATAGACAACGGTCGGGCCCATAGTCTATTTCTTAGGTACTCAAATGTATCTTTTGGCAATGGCTTTGTGAATATATCAGCTAATTGTCCCTTGGAATGAACATATTCCAGTATCACCTCTTTCTCTTGCACTTGTTCTCTTATGTAATGATACTTGATAGCAATATGCTTAGTCTTAGCATGCATTACTGGATTCTTAGAAATGTTTATTGCACTGGTATTATCACAATAGATAATCACTGGTGAACAAGAATTTTCATATTCATACGTTCCAGCAACGGTTTGATCCATGCAATATTTGAGCAGTTTGCAGCAACAACTACATATTCTACTTCTACAATAGATTGTGAGATGCATCCTTGCTTCTTGCTGATCCATGTGACAAGTCTATCACCCATGAAGAATGCTCCTCTAGTTGTGCTCTTTCGGTCATCTAAGTTTCTAGCCCAATCAACATCTGTTTATAGACTTGAAGCTCAAAATTTCCTTCTCTATTATACCATAAGCCATAATCTTTGGTGTTCTTTAGATATCTCATAATTCTCTTGACAACAGTCATGTGTGATTCTTTGGGATTAGTAGAGAATCTTCAACTATTCCAACTGCATGTGCTATATCTAGTCTAGTATGAACAACATACATTAGTTTGCCAATCATTGATCTATATAAGGTCTGATTTACCTCATTTGATTTGTCTTCTTTTGTCAGCTTACATCTGGTTGCCATAGGTGTTCCAACTAGCTTGGAATATTTTATCTTAAATATCTTCATCACTTCCTTGATGTATTTGGATTGTGTGATATATATGCCTGCATCTTGTTGAAGAATCTATAGACCAAGAAAGAATTTGATCTCCCCAAACATCGACATCTTAAATTCTTTACTCATTTCATTAGCAAAGGATTTACATAACATTTCATCACCCCCAAATATGATATCAACAAATACTTCAGCAATAAGAATATTACAATCAATATCTTCTTTTAAATACAAATTATTATTTTTGCTTGTTCCTACAAATTCAATGCTTATGAGAAAGGAGTGAAGTCATTCATACCAGGCTCTAGGTGATTATTTCAATCCATACAAGGCTTTTTGTAGTCTACATACCATGTTTCTATTGTCTGGATCAACAAACCCTTCTGGTTGTTCAATATATACCTCTTCTTCTAGTATTCCATTTAGGAATGCATATTTTACATCCATCTGGTGTACCTTGAATCCTTTGAATGCAACATAAGCAAGTAAGATTATTACTCCTTCTAGTCTAGCAATGGGTAAAAAGGTTTCACCATAGTCAATACCTCCTTCTTGTGCATACCCCTTGCATACTAATCTTGCTTTGTTTCTTGTGACTTCTCCATTCTCATTTAGCTTGTTTATGAATATTCATTTAGTACCGATGACATTCTTGTCATCTGGTCTCGGTACTAATGTCCATGTTTTGTTCTTCTCAATCTATTCTATTTCTTCAATCATAACACTGACCCATTCTTCATTTTCAAGTGCAGTATTAACATATTTAGGCTCAAAATCACAAATCAAACATCTAGTGTTCAGTGACTTACTTCTTGTTCTCATTCCAGCCTTCTTGGCTCCTACGATCTGATTCTATAGATGATGTCTTCTGACATACTTGGAAAGTTTTGGTTCAACTCTTTGTCCATTATTTTGATCATCATCTTGACCTTCATTCTGATTTCCATTGCTCAGAACATCATTTTGAGGATTTTCCTGATTTTCGGTAATTGCAGCTTGATGCTCGGGTGTAATGTTCTGTTTCTCAGGAGTGATACTCTACTGCTTGGGTAGAGTGTTAGGTTCTTTAGTGTAAACAAACCTATTGTAGTCTTTTGGTTCTTTTCTTCTTTCCTCATCATTTTTCTCTGCATATTCATCTATTCTTATATTTGCACTTTCAATGATTTTGTTAGAGGACTTGTTAAGACATTTATAAGCCTTGCTCTTGGTGGAATACCCTAGAAAGATACCTTCATCACTTTTGGATTCAAGCTTTCCATTTCTATCATCCTTAAAAATATAACATTGACTACCAAAAATTTTGAAGTAACTTTCATTGGGTGTGTAACCATACCAAAGCTCATAGGGTGTCTTTCTTCAATTGTACTCTGTTTAATGTGTAGATAGTAGTATTGATAGCTTCCTCCAGAATGTTTGAGCGATGCTTTTCTCTATCATCAGTGTTCTTGCACAATCAACAATGGATCTATTTCTCCTTTCAGTAATCCCATTTTGATGTGTTGTTCTTGGTGTAGAAACCTGCCTTTTAATTCCATGCTCATTGCAATAGTTAGTGAATTCATCAGAAACAAATTCTCCTCCTCTATCCGATCTTAAGCATTTCATTTCCTTACCACTTTATTTTTCTACCATAGATTTATACCATTTAAACATCTTGAATGCTTCTGATTTTTCTTTTAAGAACATAAATGTCATCATTCTAGAATAATCATCTACAAAGAGAATAAAATATCTATCTTCATAGTAACTCTTTGTCCTCATAGGTCCACATAGATCAGTATGGAATAATTCTAGAATAACATTAGATGTATGTGATTTTCTCTTGAATCTTGACTTTGTCATCTTACCTTTTTGACAATTCTTACACATGATATGCTCGGGCTTTGACATGCTCAGTAGGTCTCTTACTTTCTTTTTATTGTTTATCTTAATCATGTTGTCAAAATTCACATGACATAATCTCTTATACCATAACCATATGTCTTCGTTTCTAGCCATTAAACAAGTTGTGTTTATATCATCAAGATAGAATAGGTTACCTTATGTTTGTTCACCAGTTCCGATCAACCTTCTTGATTCATTAAAGATCTTTGCCTTCTTATTCTCAAATGCTACTTGGTGACCTATGTTATTCAGCTGTGAAACACTTAACAGATTATAGTTAAGTCCTTTTACCCAGTATGCATTTTTACATTTGACCAGGTTGTTCAACATTATAGTTCCTTTACCTTCAATTGGAAAAGGTGTGTCATTACCCATTCTTACTGATCCACCATTATAGTACTCAAAAGTTTCAAACTTTTGTTTATCACCGGTCATGTGGTGAGTGTAGCCACTATCTATAATCTAGACATTATTCCTACTAACCTTGAATATGAGTGCAGTCTCTACATACCTTTCTTCTTCATCGGATTCATCCTTCATGGCCACAAATACAATCTCAATGTCTTCATCAGATTCGGTGTCAGTATCTCCATCTTTGTTCTCAACTAGGTAAAAAGCTTTCTTTCCTTTGTCCTTGTAGTCTTGAGTATCTCTTCTGTCAGATCTTTGATTTCTTCAGGTAATATCTATTATCACTTATATCAAACTTCTTTTCATATGATATGTCATTAATTTTTTCATCTTTTCTTCTGTTAGGACTTCTAGCAGCAAAGTGTCCAATCTCTTTACAATAAAACCATACAAGTGGTAATTTACCTTTGTATCTATCTTTGCCTCTCTGCAATCTTCTAGCCATTAGTGCTTCAATATCATCAAGATCTTGGTCATCACTATCACTTTCACTATCATTTCTAATAGTGTGTTTATGACTTGACTTACTTATTTTCAAAGAAGATTTGAATGTAGACTCAATAGATGGTAAGACACTATTATCAAAGTTATTCATCTCAAATGAAATCAGTCTACTAACCAAGCTATCTAGAGTGACATTATTGTTTTTTACTTCTCTCATTTCATGTATAGAAGATACTCTAATAGCATATACATGCAGTAAGGTTCTTAGGATTTTAATTACCACTGTCTCTTCTTCAAGTATGCCTCCAACTCCTTGGATAACATTGACTACCTCTTTTATTCTGCAATTGTAATGAGTGATATTTTCTCCTTCTCTCACTCTTAGGTCATCAAATTTACCTCTTAGGCTCTCTGCCTTTGCTCTTAGTACATTAGCATCTCCTCCATGTACCAGCTTCAATTTATCCCACATTTTCTTTGCAGAGGCGCGGGTTTTGACATCTTCAAACTCAGCATTGGAGAGTGAGGAAGCAAGCTCTATCATCATGCAATTATGCTCATGCTTTTCTCTTAATTGCTCAAGTGTGTGAGGTCCTGTAGGTAACACAAATTCAGTATCTAAGTATTGAACAACATCATTTCCAATACCTGATAGGTGGATTCTTATCCTGCTTTGCCATGATGCAAAGTTGTCCTTGTTCAACCTGGGCACATCTTGTTTTCTCATCTTGTGATCTTTTACTTGAGCTATTAAACTCCGTTTCTAATCACACAAGCTCTGATACCAATTGTTAGAATAATTGAGAGGGTGGGGGGGGGGTGAATCAGTGGCCTCAAAAATATTCCAATAAATCAACCCAAAAACTTAGTACCACAATATTAAGCCTCTAGATATCTTCAGTCCTACAAGATGAATGCCTTGAAATAATCTTAACAAATAACTACTGCTAAGAGTTCACTGTTTAAACCTTATTCTTACTATTTATCGATTAGCAGTCTTTCATTTACCAAAATGCAGTAAATTTCTTAGTATATACCGATCAATCTAGATTAGTTATGTGTAATGCAAAACACTAAAGTAATGACTCATAAACACATTGACACATTGATTTTAACGTAGAAACCCTATTAAGGGAAAAACCACTTGGGACCGGTAACCCAAAATTTTCACTCTTTTGAAGTGAGCCCGGTGAAGATCCAACCTTGTTAAAGGTTACAAACACACTGTTAGGTGTGACCTTGTTAGAGGATTTAAATATAATAGTTTGTCAGTTGATATCGGGCATCTCTATGCTACCTTTTATGACCAAACCTAGTGTAGTTTGTCAAATGGTATATGGCATCTCATGCTATCTTCATGACCAAACTTTTTGATACTCTTTAGGATGTATCTCAATATAGAAAGGATTGTTAAGTCCTTCTTGGTTAAGAGACTTTCTGATTCAATGGTTAAACTAAAACAGTAAATGATTTGTTCACATATACAACTATACTTTGTAGATTTTTCAGATCTATTGTAAGCTCATAATATCTTTCTGATCAATGTTTCTTTTCAATACCTTTTCTCCACTTCATTCTGCTTGGTGATGCTATGTTTCTCTATTGCTCAGTGTCTGCAGAAATATTTAGCTCTTTCCTTAGCTTGATTGATCAGGATTGTATGAAGTTGTTCTTCACCAGTTTCTCTCCAGCATCCTTCATTTCTATTCACCCCTAATTCACAATGAATTAGCTTGTCTCTTTATAGACATGATTTCACCATTTCTCAGTTCTTGACTTTCTTGTTCTTGGAATGATCCACAATTTTAGCCATTCTTGCTTTAAAACTTTACTTTAGTGTTATCCCGTATATTTCTCTTTGACAACTGGAATAAAAAAAATTTAAATCTTTCTCTTATCTCTAACTTTAATTTGTTGATGAAAATAATATTAACAACTAGTTAACTTCTTCTTTAGCTCTTTCTAGCTAAGTCTTTTTTCATTTCTGAACTTCAGTTCCTTTCGGTGTTTAACTCTTTGATAGCTTCGGTCAACACTTTAGTTCTCCTCGGGCATCTCCGTCGGGGTTCTCTATCTGTCGGGCATCATTGTGAAGTTCTGCTCATCGGTAATGCTTGTGATTTTGCTCATCGGTAATGCTTGCCGGGTTTCTTGCTCAGGCATCACTGTGACTTTCCTTTCGGGTTTATCTATCCGTCAGGGTGCACTGCCCGTCAGTTTTTGTAGTCACTTAGTGAATATTTATATTTTGTGCATTACTGAAAGCATAATCGTTATATTTCTAGTTCTCTGAAGTCTTTGACACTTTTTATATAACCAATTAGATTATATCAAGTTGACATCAATGACAATATGATACATTAACTGATTGAATGTCTTGCATTAACTTTCTATAGCTTGGTGATCATCAAATTAACATCTTCAAACATTCAATCAGTTATAGTTCATCACTCCTCCTTATCATCATTATTTTTATGATGGTCATCAATGTTGGTATCCACTAGATTATCAATCTTATCAGTAATTTCTTCTAGGATAGTGCTATCAATATTATGGGTTTCCTCAATTTCCCCTTTCTTGCCCTTAGGCTCAGTAGTTATGGGAATATTAATCTCGAGCTCTTCTCTATTACTCTGCTCCCCAACAAAACCCTCATCTTTAGATGACTCCACTTCTTGCTCATCTTCTATTCTCTTGCCTTCAATGTCGTCATAGATTGAAAATGTAATATCTACTTCAACAATACCTTTGCAACTTTTTTTATTAGGAGCTTTGCTAGTTTTCTTGCCTGTAGACATCTCCATATTCTTACATTTCACATTATCAATTTTATTTGGAATTAGGTCAGGAATGTGATTTTTGACATAATCCATAATTAGAAGGATTAACCCCTCATGCAAAATAGGGGAGGATTTGACTCTATGATCTATTATACTATGATTAAGTGAACTTAATAGATAATATGGGAAAGAAACCCTAATCTCATGCCAAAAATGATTTACAATCACGAAGTGGTAATTATAGACATCTGAATACCTATCATCGAGAGTGAAATACTTCATGATAGCTCTGATGACAAATGCCCAAATGCACTTGATATTGGACAACATAACATAATCCAAATCACCTTTGAAAAATATAGCCCATTCCTCCTCTGTCTTTGAAAATGTTTTGTAGGCTTTGTTGCCCTCTTTCTTATCTTTGGAAAACTACATTCCCTCCAAAGGGATACTAGTATTTTGGCAAGACGGTCTAGAGTTAGGGTAAGGGATTTACCCAGAGTGTTCACTTTCCCATTCTCCCAGCTTGCCACAAATGCCTTTGTAACCTCCTTATTATTTCCATGGATACGTTTGAGGTATCTGTGCACTTTGCCCTTTTTGAGCTTTCTCTAGACTTATTTATTCTTCCTCCATTTGTAGATGACATGTTCTTCTCTTTTAAGGTCACCTCCCATATCTTCATTCTCCTCTATATTGTTATGCTCACTATCAATCTTCAAATCGTTAATAGAATTCAACACAATTTGCAGACAGAGCTTCAAATAACCAGACTATTTCTTGATACCCCAAAAAACATTCAGTGGCTTAAACTCATAATTTTTATGACACTTCACATGGCACACCAAATTTTCCATACCCCAAATCCATATCGCATTAAACGATATGATTAATATTGTTAATCTTACATGCCTTGTTATTAACCCTGTCATGATTGAGTAATAAATTAACTTCATCATTAATCTTCACAGCTTCTTTCCACTTGCAAGTGATGTCATTTTTAAATCCAAGATTAGCAAGACAATCCACCACTTGGTTAGTTATGCGGAAATTATGGGTGACATGGAAAGCAGTGAATTTTGAAGCCACAACCTTAATTTTATCAATAATTTGATCAATTATCCAGGAAGCCTTGCTAATACCTTTGATGTTATTAATAATGTTAAGGGAGTCACCCTCCAGCTAGACCTTACATTCCAGCTCTTCTTCCAATAGAATCACATTAAGGGTAGCCATTGCTTCAGCTCTATGATTGGATTGAATTCCCAAAGGGGAAACAACAACACCAACATAGATACCATTTCAGTCTCTTATAATGCCTCCACCTCCAGCCATACCTAGATTTCCTTTTGCCGCCCCATCAAAATTATCTTTGACCCAGTCCTCCGAAGAGGAAATCCAGGTAGCCATAGCTCTCCAAGATTTGGATTTAGGTTTAGGAATTCTGACTTGCCTATCACTAGTCATCACACCTTCTTTTGATTCATAATTTGAGGAAAGAAAATTTTCTTCCACCGCCCGACATATTTAATTTCCAACAACTTCATGGTAGGACTGTTTCTCTCTAAAGATTCTATTATTTCATTTTTTCCAGATTCACTAACATAAGTGTTGGGGAATTAAGGACCAGAAATCTTTATTCTTCCACCACCCGACATATTTAATTTTCGACAACTTCATGGTAGGACTGTTTCTCTTTGAAGATTCTATTATTTCATTTTTTCCAGATTCGCTGACATAAGTGTGGGGGAATTAAGAACCATAAATCTTTATCAAAGATATTTTGAGGAGGATAGCTCCATTGAGTAACAAAATCCTACCAAAAAAGAGGGAAGAACCAACAAAAATTCCATTTTCTCAAGATAATTTCCCAAACCTTATAGGTAAAGGGACAGTGGAGCATAAGATCATCACAAGATTCAGCTTGATTCAAGCAAAGACCACATCTATTCACAATATAGAAACCCCTTATAGTAAGGTTGTCAAGGGTTAGAGGTTTATTTTAAATTAAAAGCCAATAAAATAAATTAATTTTAGGAATGATATTTTTGTACCACACATAGGAGCAAAGGGGTCTCTCCTCTCTTTCAGTAAAAAGATTGATTGGAGAGGCCATCGTGTACTTGCCATCAGGTCTGGAGTCCCAAACAATAGAGTCCTGGATGTTATCTTTTATATACCAAGTCTACAACTCATGCTAGAGGGAAATGAATCTTCTGTCAATTTCTCCAAGATTCCTCCAGTTATTTTCCTGCCAGTAATCATTAACTTTAGTACCTATAGTAGCTTTGTATCTCTCAATGGCCTATTTCCACTCTTGATTATTAGAAAGAGGCACTTTATGGATACAGTCATCATCCTAGAACTTGATTCTTTTACCATCCTCCAGCTTCCATCTCTTCCCTTTAATAATAAGATCTTTAGTCAAGCTTATACTATTCCAAATGTGAGATCCATTAATGTTGAAGTCTTCAGAAATATAATCCTCCAATTGTTGCTGCTATGAATTGTGCAAATATAGTGTGGATTAAACAATTACTTGAAGGTATGCAAGAAGATATCAAAGATCCGATTACTATTTTTTGTGATAATACAACTGCTATTTGTATGCACCCTAAAATGGTTGCCTAGACTATGGGCCCCCATTTATCATTTTATCAATTTATCAAATTCCTGAATCAATGGTTTGGAACATTTTCAATTCAAATCAATTTCCTTGATCAAATTGTAATTAATTCAATTATTTCAATATTTCCTAAGGTTTGAT
>MU223342.1:112378-189362 GCA_018584345.1 Thuja plicata | reverse complement strand
GCCTCCAATCTAGGGAAAGTCCCAAAGAAAGGAACAAGAAAGAGCATGTATAGCATCTCCGAAGCATGAAGCTGCAAACACTGTCAAAAGTAACTGCTGGAACCCCCACTGAAATAGTGCATGACCAAGTAGAGAAGACAAAGTCTGAAGAGCTAATTAATTGAAGAGGTGACCTCCAAAAGTAGGAATGAACGAGTGTCTATATAGTAGACGATCCATCTCACCAAAATGCATAGGTGCCTAGCCACTGCATCTGCCTAGTACATAGGAATAAGAACTGAATACATAGATCACTCAATCGAACCAAGGAAGCAATAGAACTAATAGGTGAACCCCCCCATAGTGTTGAACAGGGAGAGGGGTGACAGGAACACTGAAGTGCAATACCAGAAACATCTGCAGGAAGAAGAACCAAGAACACCAATAGTGCAATAGAAGGTACAAGTACATGATAAAGGGTGGTGTCATTGACACACAGCATGGGCTAATGTCATGGAAGGTATGCTCACTTGACAAAGGTGGATGAGCACAAAAGGCAAAACATCATAACCCCCCATGGCACTTTATAACTAAGTGCGAGTAAAAACAAACATAAGGTGCTCAAAATCCTAGATATGAAAAAGTAGGCACTTTATCTCAGTGCATTTACAGAAAAGAGAATTCTACAGAAGAGAAGCATACAATGCTCAGAAGTCAGAAAGAAGAGTGAGCCAGAAGAACAGAAGAAGAGATCCTAGGACCTGTAGAACCCAAGTAATCCGCCAGAGTGTGAAAGAGAAAAAATTAGAAGAGAAAGAACTTGGAGCAGAATTTAGAAAAAATACTACTACAACTGAAAAACCCACAAAACCAGTTTTCCGACGATATTTGGTTTGCCAAAAATAGAGTCCGGATGAGCAAGATATGGCTCCCAGAAGGTAAAACAGACATCAGACTTTGACAGTAAAAAACACTATCAAAATAGAAAATCCAAAAAATCTAACCTCTATAATCAAAAATATCTCGGAAAGATCTTTCCGACGATATAAAGAAGTTTGAAAAAGACCTCTGTATGCTCTAGATAGAGCAAAAACAGTGTCAGGGGGTCAGAAAGGCTCCAAAAAACAAGTTTAAAGCCCCTGGGGTTGAAAAAAAAAGCCCCTAGGCACATGGCGCATGCAAGGGGCTGGAGCATAGCTCCCAATCACCCATGTGACCACTGCTAGTAGGAAAAGGGGCCCGCGGGGCTAGAAAACACCCGGGCGGGCGGAGCGGCGGTGGCCTGCGCGGAGGAGTCTCGGCGGAGCGGTGGCCGGAAGCAGTGGAGCTGGGTGGCGACAGGGGCCGGGAGGCAGTGGGCATCAGAGGAGGGGGGCCGGAAGGGGTCAGAGAAGCCGGCAGAGCCCACAGTGCCATTGGGAGGTGCAGTCGGCGGTGGCACCAATAAAAATTACATTGGCTGCATTTTTTTAGACGCATAAAAACATTAAAAAATATTTTTTTAAAATTTTTTTATCAGTTTCCATGCCCGTATGGCACTGAAAACTAAAATTTTTTTGCCTTAGAGCCACGTTGTCCAAAATGGACAAGTTTTATATGGATTCTGGGGTTTTTGGGTGCTTTGAGCTCAATGGAGATGTCTGTTTGAGCCCAAAGTGACCAGAAACAAAGCCCACTTCTAAATCCACATAAAAACTCTGAAAAAGCTAGAAAAACCTTTAGCTTCTGAAACACTTCAATAAGACACGAACAACAAGCAGCAAGATGGCTTTGATACCATGTTAGAATAGGTAGAAACCTAATCTCCCAAGAACACCTGCATGCATAACCCTGTCACATGGAAGAAATAAAGAACATAAGAAAAAAGCTCTATGGAGGCCAAAAAGCCAGAGAGATCATATACACATTGAAAAGAAACAATCTTCTATTATGAACAATGTTACAATATGATAAAACTGATTCTCAAATATAAAGAGGTGAATCCTTATAAAAGGAATCACGAAACCCTAAAAAGGAAACCCTAAGGTTAGCTTAAGCAACTAGAGTGAATAGGTGAGTTAGTAATTAGATCATAATGATTTAATTAATAACCCAAAAGACTATTACTCTAACAAAGAGAACAAGTTCAAGAGAAACATGTGAGATTGGAATATGTCAATTCAAAGGAACAATTGGCTAATATATTTATAAAGACACTACCTAAAGATTATTTTGAGTATCTCAGAGGTAAATTAGGGGTTCTTCCCCTATCCAATATTCACTAGAGAGCATGAGGCATGCTGATCAATTATATATTTCATTAGAATATCTATTACTTAATTGATGTTAGTATGACACACTTTAGGTGATTCCTAAAGTTGTGAAAATATTCTTGTATGCCATGATTTATGAGTACATGTCAGGTATAATCTAGAACTAGAACAAGTTTTTTGGAGTATAATTTTTTGGCATTGTTGTCAAAGAGGGAGAGAATTAATTGATGACATTTATCCTTAAGGGGGGTATTGATGAATTGGGAGAGAATGAATGAATTTCTACTATTTACTCATGAAGGAGAATCAAAATATATACTACATAAACAAAAGATTTATCAAAGAGGGATATTCAGATTGAGAGATCAAAGTGGAAAATAAAATATGAACTCAGAGGGAGTAGCATGATTGTAGAAATGATTAGATCAGTTGTTGTTTTTTCATTTATGCCAAGCAATTGATTAATTGATTTTTATTATGTTACCATATCTTAAGAGGATAAGTTAAATGGGTGACAAATAGAGATCAGACAATGATGAATTAATGATGATATAGTTGTTTTCTACTATATATTTTATGTTATCAAATCGGCACAATTGATTGATTAAGAAGGAAATTGCAAAGAGTTAAAGCTATGACTGAAAGAGTTACTTTACCAAGCTAGACAAAGTCAGTCGATAGAAAGTTATGTAAGTTGGTCATAGTTACTGAACACCGAGTGAAAGACAAGTACTGAGCACCAAAGATGAGTTAGACACTGAGTAGTGAATGAAGATAGTTACTGATTTGCAAAGCAAGTATTACCGAGTACAGTATATTGATTATAAATGATGATAAGATCAAATATAATGCAAAGTGATGATGAGATGGATGAGGATATGAATTAAATGAAGTTTGTTAGAAGATCTACGAATGTGAAAATTCATTGAGAAGATCTAAGGCAAAGATCAAGCGCTTAAACCTAACTATGAGAGTTCCAAGAAAAATTTCAAGTTTTGAGGTAAAAGTGAAGTGGTTTACCGAGTTAAAATTTATGAAGAAGATGATCGAACGACTGAGCGCAAATGATGGAAAATATAATTAAGGAGATTAAGAGGCAAAACTATGTCTATATAAAGAATGAGAAATATGAATACAATGTGAATGTTGTTGGCGAGTTGAACATAGAAGAAGAAGAAGCTGAAGAACAACATTTACTAAGTAGAACAAAGAAACAGAGATTGAAGAATCTACAGGCTGAGAGAGAGATCAATGAAGTGTGTGATGCCAGTATTCAATTGAGAATAAAGGATCTGACACAAGAAAAGGTAGTTTCTATATTTATAGATAAAATTTTACTGTTGCTTATTAGTATTTGTAACAATGAAATCTCCTAACCGAGTGGATTTAATCATCCTATTTGTAAAACCTAGAAGTAGGTGACATTCCAAAAGTGTCTAAAAACCTCTAACAAGGCCACTCCTAACAGGGTGAAGATCTTAACAAATCTAAGGTAAATCCCCTAACATGGGAATCACATTTAGAAAACATGTTTGTAATGTTTAAAAGGATAAGTTCTTAACCAAGTGTACTTCAGAAGGGTACAATTTTTATTGTGGGTCACAATTCTCACAGAGGTTTTTCCAAAATTGGGTTTCATCGTTAAATCTAGTGTCAACTAAGTTAAATATGTGTTAATCTTATGTTACTAAGTTTGAATGATTGATTTACATATTTGAGATGTATGATTGTTTAAGCTATTAAGTTGTTTGGTGAATTGGTTGTTACTATATTAAGTTTTACCGAGTGAATCAGTGTGTTCAGTTTTAAGTGTTTAGATTTGATTTTGTCCAATTCACCCCCCTTCTTAGTGGACCAACAAGGATTGTGGAATTGGATGCTATATTATCTAAATTTATATTGGAGTTGCAGGAAATTGTAGACAAAAAATGGAGGGATCACTTGAGTCACATGCCTTCCATCCTCAGTTATTAGTGGTCTACACATTTCTAGATTGCACGATGGGTGGATGAGTATCTTGAACCTCCTAAGGAAAAGAACCAGATAAAAGAAGAGGCACACAAGGAAGCCCCTAAAGATGCTCGAGGTACATAATCTCTTTTCATACCACGTGGCCTCATTTTTCATGTTTTATGTTTTATTGTTTTTCAAAATATTGGTAAAAGTTGATAACTAAAATTAATTATAGTTATGATATGATGTATTGTAACAGTCTAAAGCTTGTCGCCTCTCCTAGTTTTGTATAAAGGAGAGACCAAGACCAAAGTTTGAGAGGATAGGATAAGATATAACATATAATACAACATAAATAGAAGGAAAAATACAGATGATTAAAATGTCCTTATTTTGGTTTCAAAGATAAATATAAGATATCCAAATTTCTCTTCTTTTAGTTATTTGTCTGTGTTATTAAACAATACTTTTCGTAGTTGGCTCCAAGTTATTTCCTTTTAAATTATTTAAATCAGAATATCATCAATATTTTTTCTTTATCAAGTAGCCTTTTCTACTTTATGTGTTTCATTTGAATGGTTCTTGCACTGCAGGATTAAATTCATATAAGTGGGTCATAGAAATTAAAGGGGAATGAATGGATTGTTAAAGAAGAACTAAGTGATACTACATCTTTGTTTGTTTATATACCATATAAACACTCATATGCCAAGAGAATAGAGTTACAACCAAGAAACAAGATAAAATCTCGACTTTGTAGCCCTAGATAAGACACTGATCACAATAAACCTTCATTTTATTAAACTTAATTGCATCTACCTTTAACAATTTAAAACCAAAAATCAACTTTTAATAGGCATTTCCCTAATTTTAAATACTTAGAGGGCATTACCCTAATTTTAAATATATAGAGGGTATTGCCCTAATTTTTAATACATAGAGGGCATTTCCCTGATTTTATATACATGCAAATATATAGTCTCATTCAATTTAATAGAGGGCATTGCCCTGATTTTAAATACATGCAACTATAAATTTTATAGAGTCCATCATTAATATTTGTGTAGTAGCATCAATAATGTTGAGAAAGGAAAGTTGTGGGAAAGCTATCCATCTTCCATGGTGCCAAGTTATTCAATAGATGACCTTCTAGCACCTTTAGATTTGGCTGAAAAAGCCCATTGACATCATCAATGACATATGAATTTTCCTCAACCCATGTACATGCTCATTTGGATCACCATGAGAGACCCAAATTTGTATTAAAAATTCATTTAGAGCATATTTTATCTTTTCTCCAACTTCATTTCAGTACAAAATATGAATGATCGACAAAAGAAAATTACACTAAGAAGTAGGCACGAATTAGGTAGCAACAAATTGCTTGAGTTATCTTGAGCATTCACCATGTAGACTATTCATTGCATCTGACGCTATAAACTATAAAATCAATATTAGATTTGATAAAAACAATATTTTTAAACAATGTAACATATGGGAATACATAAGGAAGATGGAAGTAGAATATTTTAAAAATACACCTTGTTAAAATTTTTAACAAAATTTGAAAAAAAATTGTTATCTATTTCTTTTAATTTGTATTTATCAATACTAGCATTGTAAGATAAGTTGGTTGTTTCTATGACAAATTCAATTTCTATAAAAGAATGATCTATCAAATCATACTTATATAGGCGTTGCCCCTTTATTCTATTGTACCAACATAATTGAAGCTTGATGCCTTCTAGTCTATTCAAGAGGTCAATATCATTATGATAATCAAACACCAAGTATTGTCATCCTTCCTTCGTATTATTTGAAACCTTCTAATGTACTAGGTTCCACAAGAAACACCTTGTCTTGTACTTCAAGAAACACCTTGTCTTGTACTTCAAGAAAGACCTTTTCTTGTAGTATGTTTAGTGGGATGTGCTTAATTTCTCTTAAACAACACCCTACAATTTGATCCAATACAAAATCTAATTGAAACATCCTTTTGTGGGGCCCTCTCATCTCACCTAATTTAGAACCCATTCCTCAATTTAATCAACCTATCTTTGGACAATGATGGATTTCTGTTTAGCTGACTAACCAAACAATCTTTGAACATATCCTTACCATCAATGTCTACCACTGTTTTTATATTTTTATTTACATTTTCATCAACAAAATCTAAAATTTCATCTAAATCATGCCTCCACTCACTTTTCATTATTTGCAATTCACAATGATTGTGTACCACTAAAGATAAAGGTTGAAATATAGAGTTGGAATGAATTGGTGGAGATTCATCAACTACTTCATCCACAACTTGGAATGTTGGATAATTTTGGTCCTCTGTCCATGGTTTAACCCACCAAGAAGATTGTGTGGGATTCTATGGTCACATGAAAAGAGTTGATAAAATGTCTTGTGCATCCTTCGATCCTATCTTGAGGGATTCTATATTTTATCATCTGTAGATATTGAAATCATATTGTGATAATATGTTAACATTTTGTATCCTTTCTTGGTGCAATCTATTCTAGATACTTTCTTGTATCTTATGATACTTATTAAAATAAAGTCCTCAGGGGATTTGTTTCTTCTTTTGCAACTCTATTAAGGGTTCCAACAACATGAAGAAGGTCAGTGAAATAATATGTTCCTTTCTGCTCCAATCATCCCACCAACTTTTCTAGAGAAGTTCTCACATACATCCGACCTAGTCAGGTGAAAAATACGTGGCAAATGAGAGTATTGACCTTGAAACAATCTCAATGATAAAACTACAAAGTGGCAAGAAATTTTTATGTCTTGATATGCCTCTCTACAGATGAAATTTATGTTGACATTTTTATTATATTCTTTTCATAGCCAACATAACCATAATGTGAAGAAATGATGAACTCTTGAAGCATTTCACACTCTTTCCCAAAGAGTCAAACTCCAAGACATAAATATGTCAATACATAGTCAGCAACAATTGTTAGATATGTCTCTATACCTAGTTTCCTCTCTACCCTTCCACTAGATGTACTTATCATCTCTTTCAAACAACTCTGAATATGCCTTGAAGTAATGCGTTGTGCAGAACCCCAATTTTGTCGATCTATTCTCTCTATATATTCTCTTATAAGGTTGTGATCATCCAATTTAAAAGTGTTATAAACCATCCTAACATGATTAAAACTTATCAAATCTTCTCCTAAAATCAAATCTCACCGACCGCTAAATAAAGGATTCACTAGCTTTTTACCATTGCAGATGTAGTCCTAGTCATGTAATCTTGTTACATTGAAACTATTGTAAGACCCACTTAGTTGCTAACATTCCCAAGGAATTTGATACAGAATACCTTCTGTAGAATAATATTCCATCAACATAAGTTGTCTTCTTCTACTATACCCATATGAGGAATGACCAACAATAGGTCCCAAATTATTTTCCACGTGTCTCTTCCACAAAAATTCTATTTTTTCCCATTGTTGACAAACAAAATTTACATAGAACCTATTGTATGTTGGATGGGAACCCACAACCAAATGAGGAATATTTTCATGTAAAGGGTTTGTAAAAATAACACATGCATAGTGTCCAATAACATTGTTCTTAAAAGAATCAGTTATGATATCATAACTTGCAACTCCCTCACCAATTGTCACCAAGAAATGTGATTGACATTGATGTTCTTCTTTATTACCACAAAAACCAACCAAGCATCACTTTTTTCTACCCACCTAACATACCTTTTCACAATAGTTTCATCTTCAGTGAGGTACAGAGGAATTGGGCCATCTATATCAAGTTTGTTTTTATAAGAAGCGTACACTTTTCCTATTGCCTAAAAAATGTAGTCGTTTCCCCCCGAGATGTATGCCAATGAATTTATAACTTGTCTCAAAGTTGTAGAAATTGAAGGACCATCTAGATTCAAGATAATAAATATATGTAATCTTGGACCTCCCCATAACTTGATCATCTCATAAAGTGATTTAGTGAGTGTATTATACCTTCTCCCTCCCTTTGGATGCATCTGTTTGTGAAAGATATACTTTAAAAAATACCAAAATACATCTTTACCTTGTAATTTTCCTTCTGTATGTGCCTCACACACATCCTTGCAAAACCTAAAGACATCCTTACTTTCTATAAATTCAAAAAAATTATCCTTTAGGGATCTCATTCTGATAGAGAGTATATCAACCTTTCTCTTTTCCCACCAAAGAGAACACATTGTTGATCTTTAGATAGCATGTGAAACCCTAGTGGCTATTCTGAGATCATTTTGAGTCAAATATTCTAGTCTTCTCCCTCTCCCTGTATCCCTACCATGTCTTTTAGTGGCACACCTTGATTCACAATATAAAGACATACTAAAGTCATCGAATTCTAGAATAATATTACAAAAGTTGCATGTCAATGATTCAAATGGGATCCACGTCTTAGAATACATCTTGCAATGAATATGCCTATATGTTCCATCAATACAATATTCATTGCCATCATAACATAACATCATCTTAGTATGCTTCTCTATGGACCATAATTTTCCATCATGTTGATCATCCATTAGGAGATTTGTGTCTAATCTCTCCCCATTTCTATTTATATGGGAATATCAAAACCCCCACCATTGTAGCATCAATGGTGATGAATGGCCTTAAATAAGATGATAAAGCAAATAATGTACATATTCCAATAAATAATATTCAAAATAAATTTAAAATTGTCTATTTGACACACTTGAACTAGAAGGATATGCACTGGTAGAACCCCAATGTAGTACATATGGTGTTGATGGGGCCAAGAACCTTGTTAAACTTTGTTGGTCCTTGTCATTGATAGGATTCTTTGGTGTCCCAGATGTGCCACTCCTTAAAGCAATTGTATCATGTGAAGCCTCATCCGTAGTAGTTGTTTTCTTCTTTGATTTCATGTATTCATTTAGAGAACTGACAATATTACCACTTGCTGGCACAAAAAAACCATTTATTGCATCGTGCACATTCCAATCTTACCTTTTTCTTATCCTTAAAGCCTTCAAGTGTTGCTTACACCACCTTGAACAAATTAGGCTCTTATGTCTTGTTGAAATCATCTAGAATTTTAATTTATTGATCAATCTCAAATCGATTTCCAATCATTATTGTCTTCTTTTCTATGCTACTTGAATGATCTTCACCATTTTCCTCCCTTAAAATGTGACGTTGATGGGACATTGTTTTCATATGATTATTTATGAAGTTACGAATCATTCATGCTGTTATGGATACTTCCCCTATTCCATAATCAATGTGAGAACTTTCACAATGGATCTTTATTTTAGGTTATCCATTTTCTAAATATACTTTGAGATTAAGTTTCTCCTCCACAAATTCTTCCATTAAACTATTCACTCTCTGATTCCAAGATGCCAATACATTAGGATCAACAATTATGCTTTGTTCCACTGACTCAGATCCATCTCCAACTCTTGGCTGATTATGAATACCTTCCTTCACAATATCTCTATTATTTTGATGGTTTAGTGTACTTTCGACTATATTTGACTCCAGTGTTCCAACATCCACTGTGTCATGTTTCCTCTTAATGCCTATAAGTTGTGTTGTAGCTTTCCTTTTTTGTTCTTGATTTATATTTAAAGGATTCCCAAGGCCACTAATAAAATCAAATGGATATTCAATGAGTTCATCATCCATAATTTCATGACGAATGTCATCAAGTGTACAACATTTTTGACAAATGATTGTACCAACAACATAATTTTCTTCACCAACGAAGATTGCATATTCTATATTCACCATTGGATCCATCTACATTTCAATCCACATGTACCTATTAATTGGCTAAGTAATGGATATAATTATAATAAAAATTCAATCCACATGTACCTATCACATTCATTTCTCAAATTTACACATTTGGGTCCAATACAAATAAAAACACAATTTACACATTCAGGTCATATAAAGAATAGATAAAACTAACAAAGAAGTGGTAAGTGATAATCCTAGAGTATGGCCTAAACTTGTGAAGATAATCAAGGAAGATGGATTTGTTCTCCTATATAGAGAATATGAGGGCTTTGGTTAAAGAATTACAAAAAGGACTGATTGGGGAAGGGAAACAATACTATTCTCTGAAAAATTAGGAAAGCTCCCATATGCTACAGTGAGTTCCCGTCCACATACCTAAACCATGCTTTGGAAATGCAGAGCATAGTTATTTGAGCTGAACATATCCATTCTATTTTTAGACTAAGATACAATTTATAATACATATATTCCTATTACGAGTGGAAAATAAACAAATTATGCTAAGATATTTTCCCTATGTTTTCGGGAAGGAGGAGATTGAAATTTCCTTTATTAGAGAGGAGATAAGAGAGGGGTTTTGTCTATAAAAGGAGCAACAAATGCAAAGTTTTTTATCGAATAGTAATAGTTTATTATGATTTTATTAAGGGAGAAGTATGGAAAGACAAGTTCACTTTTGTATATATTACATTTGTGGGGAGAACAAAATTGATAATCGACTAAGAATGTTATTCAAGCTCCAAGATGAATCTCTATTGCCTGCGATCAAGCAGGTCATTGGAGAAATTTGATCCACTCACTGCCATAATGGAGTCTTATTGGAAAGATTCCTTACCAAGATAGTTGAATCCTTTGAGGCATGTTACCAAGATTCAAGGATGGAGTATGTACTGTTGCGTGATGAGTATGAACATATTGTTTCAGTGGCTATGATGCAAATGAAAATAGACTGTAAAAAAGATTATATTGTTGGAGTTTTTGATGTTGAAGTTGTGGCTAAGAAGAAGAAAGTTTCTCAAGCTCTAACTCTATTTTGCGAAGGACTATCCAATCTAGACATTACTCCGTTTGCCAAATTTGTGGCAAATAATGGTGATCTTTTCTCTACCTCTCAGCTTGAGAGGATCAATGTATTGGTTGATGGTTACCTTACCATAGCCAAATGGTTGTACTAGATGGCTAACTTGTAAGGGAGATACCCCCTTTGGTAGTTATCTATATAAATAAATAAAAAATTATCCAAATTCTCATCAACAATGGATAATATTCCTTCTAAAACCTCTTTGAATGCATTAAAAATAATAAAAATATCCATGATCCATGTGTAGAAGATAATGTATCGCAAAAGAGCCATTTTATATTGCACAAGGAAACAAGTTACATATGAAAATGAGTATGCTACATAATCTATCATGGTATACATATAAAAATCATTTTAATGATATAAAATGCTTAGGTTTAGAGCTTTAATCTAAAAATGATTGTTACAACAATCTAGGAACTAAAAAATGGAAGTAGAAAAGGAACATATATAATGTTGTGCACCTAGGATTGAAATCTGTGTGTGCTTCCAAAAGCTATAAATGGCTTGAAGTTTCTGGTCCTTCCACTTTGTTTTTGGTTTCGTTCCACTTTGATGCTAGTTTTCGGGTGTTTTCAAAAATTGGAAAATCAAAATGGTTTTTCCAACTCGTTGCTAAGCCATTTCGTGGGAAAATTGTTTTCAAATTTTAGATTATCAATGATTTTTACCTTTACTTCTTACATGCTTGTGGATATTGTTGAATAAAAAATACCTCTGAATATTGTAATCCTCTGCCAAATTTATAAATCCCCAATGTCCCTATTATATTCCCAATATATTACATCAGATTTTAGGGATATAATATCCCCCAATATGAATGCATGTGATATAATATTTCCTAGCTAGTGATGACCCCATACAATTTTGGTCATAAGGTTTTTTATTATAAAACAAGGAAGGAACATAAGATCCAATCCTTTAATTTTCATAAGTTTGGACATAATGAAAATCAATGCAGAAGTCAAGTTTCTAATACAGTTAGAAAAAGTGGAATGAACAATATTTTTCATGGGAATTGCTATGTGTGTCACAGTTTTGGTCAGAAGGCTAATCAGTGAAGATCTAGAGTTTAGTTAGTAAGATCATGTTAAAGGAATGTCAACTAATTTAAATGTGGTCAAGCGGGTCATTATGCTAATGTAGGAAAATTTGTTGATGCTCTGGTGAAGTCAGTAAAGGATGATAATATTGCAATATATTGGTGAAGGGAGCTCTGTGGTACCAGATCCCAATACTAGTTCTTTTGGTATATACCAGTCACTTCCCTTGCTCTGAGGCGATACTGGTTGTAACTAGCATGTCTCCCATATGTTGGATGAATAATTAATGATTGTAGCTATTTCAGATGATTGATGTGCATCATATGAATGGGTTATATTAGCAACAATTAAAATTTTGTGAGAATTATAATTATGAAGTATCATGGTTATAAAAGTGAATTTTTGGAAATTAATTGTCACTATTGCAAGAAGAAAATTCAGAGTTTTTTCACAAATCTTGAGAATGGTTGAAGAAATATTTGGTTACAAAGATGGAATATAAATTGGTTGTTTGTGATACCAATGTGGTTGTGTCAAGAATGTTGAAGATGGAAAAATTGAAAGAATTTGATCATTGCAGGATTAAACACTTGGAAGATGGATTGTCTATAGAAAATTTTCATATAGTTCATAAAATTGGTTTGGATATTTGGGGATAAGTTCCCTGGTTCGATGACAAGGAATTTATCATATTTTTGCTGAGTCGGTTTTAGGATAAACCCTATGCAGTAATAAAGGAAGTAATTAAGAATATCACTTAGTTGTGCAATATTGGACACCTTCCAAGAAAGAAGACCATAAAGTGTAAGGAAGTGAAGGATTTGACAAGTATCAACTATGATCGGTGCACACTCTTGATAAACACTCTTGGTGATCCAGTGGCGAGGTATGTTTACTACGACATAACTTACAAAATTTTCTTTCAAAATCGTGATGGTGCTAGATATGTTGTAGCAGTCTATATTGCTCATAAAATGGTTAGGAAAGGTGTTCAGTTTGATCTATGTGAACTGTTATTAGATAATTTTCTTGAGAATGTGAAGATGCTAGTTGAAGATGGTTATGGATTTTGGTTTGGATCATTAATTGTGTGTTTTATGTTTTATTTCTTGAGTTTTCTACTGGGTAGATAAACATAGAGTGGAGGTCTAATATCCCTATCAGTAGACAAATTTGTAGATATCTAGGGTTTCTATAAAATAGAGAAGATGCTTGCAAGGCATATTTTACATCGTTATAGATGAATATTTTATTTAGTTTATTTGCTTTGGTGTTGTGTCTGTGAGTCATATTGAGGAGGGTTTCTCCCCTAATCAGAAGGATTTAGATATTATTGTTTGCGGTTCCCTTTCAAAAACTAAGAGAAGAAAGATAAGTAAAAAGGGAAAATATATTGTTACCATTTCAGAGGATGAGGATGAGAAGGAATCAAAGGATAAGGAAGAAGAAAAATACATAGAAAAAGATGTAGTTTCTATATTAGAATCTAGCTCTATGGATTCTGATGTGGTTGAGTCCATGTTAGAAGATGATGAGTTTGACAGAGTGGATGAATTATGGTCTGGCTTATCTTAGATGAGTATAACAAGGATTGAGGATTTGTTGACTGATCACTTAATTAGTAAGATCATTGGTTCTGATGTATTAGGTCTTCTACCGCTTGATCTAGTAAAGGTTGTTGAAGGAAGATTATTGCAATATGGTGCAAATTACTGCATAATGAGAGAGTCTATTGAAAAGAAGTGTACTGATGATAAACAAAGACTATCTAAGATGACCAATGAAAAATAAATTGCATAAAAGAAATTTTAGATATTTACAAGTATTTTCTTCAGTGGTCTACTTCTGTTGACAATTTTAGAGGAAGAATGAAATTTATTGAGATAGAACTGAATGAATTAGGGAAGACATATGATTAATTCAAGGATGAAGGAAGAAAAAAATAATAAAGGTTGGTTAGCTTTAGGCTGAGAAGTTACAATTGTAGAGACAGAGAGAAAACATGGTGAAAACCTTTTGGTTGGTGAAGGACTTGGTTGAAGTCTGGTTATAGCATGTTTCTGGTATCCTTGCAGTTCTAGAAAATTATGAGCAATGGTTCTGATCTTCGGACTAGAACATACCTTTTTACATGCTAGTAGAGCATGATTGTCTATGTGCTAGATGCATTCTATTGTGGTTGAGTGGAAGAGTAAGCTTGCAATCATCAAAGAAAGGTATAAGAAAGTGTTTTTTGTTAGGACCATTATCCTTATTTTATTTTCTATGTTATGGTGTATGGACCTTTGCCATTGTGGAAAAAAGGGGAGAGAAATGTAAGGAGTTATGTAAAAGGAATATCTAACTCAGGGAGAGGTTTTACGGAAGAAAAAGGAAGTTGAGAAAAGTATAATTGCGATATCAAGAGAAGGCTTTACATATTGTGTTACAGGAACTTGGTGTATGTTGGCAACAAATTTATACCAAATCTAATGTTGTCGATGAATACTATGCTATCAATTGGAACTGTTTCATGCATAGGAAGATGCAACTCTACTAGTTCACATTTTTTCAAAAAAATATTTTGTATTGGAAGTGAGCCTATTTGTATCGATAGTTAGCCTTTCATATTTTTGGGTATTTAGCCCAACCAGTGGTGAGCCAAACAACAGTGAGAAAACTGACAATGAGCCCTTGTAAAAATCATCTTAACTGGTGTCACCTTAACTAATTTTTTACTTTCATGAGAATTATTTTCTTCATGGTTTTCCCCATCTTGGGTTTCCACATTATATCTAGTATTATGGTGTTTAGAGTTCTTGTTCTTTCATATTTTTATCAGTCTTAATTAATTTAATGGTTTATGTGCATACCAAATGAGTAAAAGTTTTAGAAAGTATTATTGAATAACTGATTCACCCCCCTCTTAGTTATTCGGCATGTTCAATACCTAACTAGGGTGGGAAGTGATGGTGTGTTCAGGAATACTAACGGTTAACCTCTTGGGATATTTTTGTTGTTTGTGGCTCTAATTTGAAAAAAATAATTGAAGCTATTTCCCTATATAGGGGTGTTCTTATTACTATCCAAAAAAGGTGGAAAAGGTTGTGGATTAAAGGTGATTCGAAGGTGTTGATCGACATTGTTCAAGGGAGAGAGATTAGGAATTGGAGGTTGGGGGTGATATTAGATGTTTTATGTGCACTTAAACTTGGTGATTGAACTTCCCTTATGAATCTATATTGATGATTCAAGAAGATATTAAATCTGACCCTCCTGATGGAAGTGGTTGTGAGTAATGTATGTGTTCAGTTGTCATGTGTGTTCTACTATGTGTATATGGCTATTGGTTTGGTTTTCTATGCTTTGGTCGGTGCAATGAATTATCTACTTTTTTTTTACTAGCATGTGGTTTCTTGTTGTGGCCCAGGCCTATTTGATGGTTCTTAGTCCTAAACACCATGTGTTTATTTAACAAAAAAAGGAGAATAATTGCTAGAATATATTATAGTTCACTATGATCTTGTTAGAATATCATAAATATGATAAATAACTTGACCTTTCATATGAGGAAAAGTCATATTGATGTCTATGCCATTTTATTTTAGAACATGGTAGAGGATGAATTGATGATGCTAGATAAATATAAAAATTTATATAATGTGTTAGATGCATGGACAAAGTTAGTGAGTAAATATGAGTTTAGGTGGTAGAGCGAGTCTATGAGCCTCACAACACCTAGCGGTTAGAAAATATTGTTTGATTCCCTCTTTTTCTCTATTAAGGTATTTGAAATGAGGGTAGAAAATAGGAAAGGTGTCTCTACCATACATCTCAATGCTATATATATATATATATATATATATATATATATATATATATATATATATTAGTTTATCATCACATGGGAAAGAGGGCATCTCACTATGAGGTGATATTAAAATCCACATGCTTACAACCTTAAGATGTGTCTTAGAATTTGTAAGAGTATCTCATGCAGGGATAACTTTAAGAAACCCCCTCCTAGGAAAAAGTGTAAAATCCTCGCGAATCCTACATTAATTTAGGGGAAAAATCTTCTCGATGAAGGCAATTTTTTTTTCCCAAATTAGGAAAATAAAATAAAGGTGAAGGTGAATTTTTCCCTGTCGAATGAAAATTCCATAAAATCCTGGCAAATAATACATTAATGTGGGGGAAAATATATATTGTATGAGGCAATTTTTTTTCTTTTGAAGTAAAAAATAATAATATATGAGGTGAATGATTTTCATTTGAAGGGAAAAAAATAATTGTACTGGCAAATTTTATGTGCCATTTGAAAATATATTTATTTTATTGGCTAATATTTTGTTAATTATGGGAAAAATAAATATTTTATTGGTGATTTTCAGAAGATGGGACTCGTCAATGCATCATGTGGGCTAATGCTGAGAACTTGTTTGCAGATTAAACACATTGGTATCGATAAGCATGGAAGGTTACATCGACACACAGCCTAACAGTAACATCCATCATTTTATAATTTTAAATGTATTATTTGAAACCGTTTGATGATCCTAGATCAATGGATGAAGTTTAATTTCAGCCCCAATTTCTTGAAGGAAATAGAGTTCTCCAAGAAGTCACCGTAATGATGACACATATCAAATTAATCTGCACCATAACCATTATCTAATTAATGCAACATCACATAATGACATAATGTATTAACATATCAAGTCTTACAACTGTTTGCGTGGATGGTTGATAATGTATCACAGTTGCCATTAATAAAAGAGATGTTTTATCACTGACACTACATTAGGTATTGTGACTTTTCATGATGCTAATTCTAATTTCACACACTTGTGCATTTAATATGAAAGATTTACAGAATTTTGAAGGACAAATGAACTAATTTCACACACTCATGCATTTAATATGAAAGATTTACATAATTTTGAAGGACAAATGAATTAATAAGGTTAGAGAAATAATTGAGGGCTATTTATAGATGATCTACGCTTCTTTCTTCTTCAATTCTCCTTTGGTTTGGGTCTACCTTTGCTAGTGCTTAAAAGATTGCCTCTGGTTTAGGTCTTTAGGCTACATAATTTTTTGATATTCTGGTAGTTTTTTTTGAAGATGGACACTCCTATCTATTTGATAAGCACATCTGCGGAGGAACAGAAGGGATTTTTGGGCCTAGTCTCAAACCAAACCCTTGAATCATTTTTTAAGGAGGTTGAAGCCTTAGCAAATGAGGCTGTGACGATGGTGCTGGGCCATGAACTTTTGGAAAATGTTGATAGGTACCGAGTTAACACGGACATTACGTCCCATTATTTGGCATCTCTTATGGACCTCAGGGGAGAGAAGGTGGATATGCTCCTTCTGTTAAGGAAGGTATTCAAACATGAATTCCTAGGTGACACTATTCAGGTTGCCATTTTTGCACAAATAGGGGTGGGGATCCCTTGGGCAAGTGATTTACACAAGCTTCACGAGCTAGACCAAAATGTGGCCATGCAACCTTTTCTTTTGAACCTAGATGTTCAATAGTTGATGTGCCATAGGAAATGAGCACAGATTGGTAGGGATTTTCTTCACAAATGGTTTTTGTTGGATGACTTGGTAGACTATGGATGGTTGTATGAATTCATAGAGCTTATCATATCTTAAGAGTTCTACTTAGACGAAGGGGAAAATCCTTAGTGTCGTGTCCCTATGGTATGAAATTTTGACTTTAGTTGGTTTTTTTTTGCCACTACCTCGCAAACTCCCTCATTTTGTCTTTAAATTTTTGTAGGGACTTCAAGTCTCCAAGTCTGAATATTGTAAATTTGTAGAAAATATTAATGAAAACTTTGCGACTTCATTTCAGTTTGTTTTTACGGATTTAAATTTAAAATATGCACGTGTGACATATGTGATTTTATAATTTGTGAATTTGAAAATGAACCAAACAAATGTTAATGTATGCATGTTATTTATTAACAGTAATAACTTAACTTTTGCATGTATCATGTCACATGTGTGCGACTGTGGAATTGTGAAAGTTTAAAGTATTCAGTTATTCTTTAAACTTTAAAGTGAAAATAAAATCTAAAATTAGCATAACAGATTTTATTAATGTGGTGACTATTTAGTGTCATGTGTACTATGGGCCAATGCCGAATGGCAATTCATAAAACATCTAATAATTACCATGTCCCGACTCCCGTCGAGCTAATATCACCTCTTTGGTTGCCGAGTTGTCTGTCGTCACTGCATGTGGTATGTAAAATGTACTATGGCTATGTATACCATTGATACGTACCTTAAACCTATTTGTTTAGAATCATGAATTGTAAATGTATTAATCGAGATCGTTGATTGATCGTAGATCAATGGCTGGAGTTTTATCTCGGGCCCAGTTTCTTGAAAGAAACTAATTTTTGCAAGAAGTCTACGGAATGGATACATGTTGCAAGGTTGGTATGATAACTTGCAAGAAATGAATGTCTTTCAGAGTGACAGTGACATTCTTTAAGTGTGATGATCCACTTGTTAGTCATCATGCACATTGCACAGTTTCCAAAATTGTACTAGTACAAACTGTAGTTATTAGTATAGTCAATATATTAGTAATTTCCCACACTCATGCATTAATGGGAATTATTTACCTAAAGATATGGAAGATATGGAATAAGGCTATTTATAGATGTTCTTTCTTGCTTCTTCATCAATTTCAATTTTCTTTTTCCTTTTAGCCTCTGCCCTCTAGTTTTAAGTTTTTAGATCTGTAGATTCGTAGAATTTCAATTTTCTATGTGTAGTTTGAAGATTTAGGTTTTTAGTTTAGGGTATCGAGGCTCTGCAAGTAGAGATAGACACACCAATTAGGTTGAGAACCACATACACTAATGAGAAGAATCCCTTTTTGGGCATGATACCAGATGAAGTTCTCACTTCTGTTTGCAAGGAAGTGGGTTCTTTCATTAACAATATTGTGTTGATGGTGCTTGGCCATGAGTTCATTCACAATGAGAAGAGATACCACATCAATACAAATATTAAGTCTTGCTTCCTAGTGTCTCTTCTCAACCTCCGAGGAGAGAAGGTATACATGCTTATGATCCAGTGGAATATTTTCAAGGAAAAATTTCTGGTGGATGATGTCCAAGTCATTGTCTTCACACAACCAGGGTTGGGGATCCCTTGGGCTGATGAAATTGAAAATCTTATCTAGCGAGGCAACAATGTGGAAAGGAAAGCCTTCCTACTAAACCTTAATGAAAGGAAGCTGACGTGACATCAAAAGTGGGCAGGGCTGTGGAGGGACTTCCTATGGAAGTAGTTTCACCTTGACGATGGGGTGCAGAAGGACTACACCTGGCACGATGAATTCGTGAAGATTATCCTCTACAAATGATTCTTCCCAGATAGGGATGGAGAGGAAGACCCTTAGTGTTACTGTTCTTGAAACAGAGGGTTTCTACAGTTCGTTGTGTTTTTTGTTTTTTGTTATATGATCAACTAGTGCCCTTGTGGCAACAAAATTTGTAACTATTTTTTAGGGATACTTCCTATTTAGTGATTCACAGTCACACCATTTTGTAATTTTAGGGGTCAAGCCCCAGGGGTGCGACTATAGTCTAGACTCTATAATTATAAAGTATATTATAATATTAGTGATGTAAATTTTAGAAATAATTAATAAAAAAATTTCTCTTTGACTTCGACCAATTAAAATTTGATATAGCTTTCCAGTTTACTCTAAATGAAAGTTAAAAATCTAGTTTACTCTAAATGAAAGTTAAAAATCTAGTTTACTCTTAATGAATGATAATAGATTGTCTAGACTCTGGACTCTGTAATTTTGTTTAAATGTATAAATGCAATTGCATAATTATTGTAATTTTGCTATCTTCCTCCGAAAACAAGACACGTATCAGTGTGTGAGATAATAGATTATCTGTGTAATTTTATTTAATTGTAATTTTGTAAAGAAATCTAAAGACTAATAGTAATATATTGATAAATAATAAATTATATGCCCATTACCATATTGATGTGTGATATCATATGAACCAAATAAATGTAACAATGTTTAATGTATGTATGTGATTTATTTAAGAGTAATAACTTAACTTTTCCATGTCAATGTGTCATGTGTGTGACTGTGGAATTATCAGTTTGCATTTTATGGGTATTAATAATTAGACATTTATCAGTTTGTATTTTATGGGTAGTAATAATTAGACATTTATCTGTGATTGCAATATTTTAATTAGTTTCTTTTATATTAGACAGTTTCAATATTTAATTTGATTTAAATTTAATAAAGTTTTGGTGTGTGGTGTAACTGTATTTCTGGCGACCGTTGGATGAGCAGAGATCAACGACGTACGATGTATTTCAGGATTAAAGGGAAAAGAAACCTAATTTTTGCAATCCTATTCTAGAATCATGACACGTGTCCACTCACATAATTAGTGTCATTCGATAATGACATGTGCAGTGACTAGGTGACTACGTGTGAGGCATTGTACTATCAACAAGTGACAAGCTATAATTTAACGAGACTCACAACACATGATAGTGACTACCAGCGATCATTGGATAAACATAGATCAACGATGTGCGGTGTATTTCAGACTTAAAGGGAAAATAAACGCCATTTTTGCAAACCTATTCAAGAATCATGACACATGTACACTCACACAATCGGTGTCATTCAACGATGATGTGTGACATGACTAGGTGACTACGAGTCTATGAGCCTACGTATGATGTATTCTACTACTGACAAGTGACAAGCCAAAATTAAATGGGACCTACGACACGTGATAGTGACTTCTAATGATCATTGGATGAGAAATGGTCAATGACCCAAGGTATATTTTGGGCCTATTTGGGGAGCGATCACTTCTTTTTGCAAATGTCCCTTGGAAACAGGGCATGTGTCATGAATTAACACTCAGCTAAGTATAATTAAAATCAAAATTGGAGTAAAATAGTAACTTAACATTTAATAAGCAATACGCTCAATTTTGGGTCCCCTGCTAAAGTTGTAAATTTGTAATGTCAAAAAATTAAGTGACACGTGTCCTAGTGACCTCAGATATCTATCTTCATAAAGAAGCAATACAAGTTAACACGATTCATGACTGACAACTCAATACTCATGATTGTACAATTTTAACCTAAGTTTTTAAAATTTTAGTTCTTACTAGTATATTGTATTGGAGATTCAGAAAGGGGTTACGACTTCTAGGTTGAGGATTAAGGAATGCAACAAAGTCTCTCAGCTCTTTGCCCACTCATAGTCTTCACAAATTGATTTTCTGGGTAAAATCCTAAACACCTACATCCTGCCCTTTAAATTTTCAAATCTAGTGGTTTACTATTTAGATTGTAGTCGTAGAATTAGGGTTGAATTTTCAATCATGCCTATAAATAGTAGCTGTCACTTATGTAGAATTATTTGAATTTTAATACAAGTAAATAGTAATACCATGATCTATAATGTGAAAAACAAATACCAATACTACAAGTAAAAGGCAAAGACAAGATACATAGATAGTAGACTTGCACAAACTGGTTAAAACACCAGGTTTCACTGATGAATTCCATGATATTTATGATAATGTTATCCAAGGAAATAAGGGAATCATGGAAATTAGATTTGCACTTTAAAATAAGTGGAAAGATCCAAAGAAGGATGCAAAATATTATCCATTTAAGAACATTTTAATGGCAACGAAAAATAAAATTACACTGTGGGTTGCTGGGTCAGCACGCATGGTGCTACCTCAAGTATTCCCCTATCTTGACATTGTCATGGTCTGTGCCAAAAATTACGATAAAAATAGAAAAGTAATTGTCAATAAAAATAATCAGGAGGAAATTTTGTCGATAACCGAGATTGAATTTGCTAGTCTATTGGACCTAGGGTTTGAAGCACAAAACTCAAACGTGCACATTGACCTGGGAAAGTTGGAAGAGAATTATGAAAAAATAGATGCAATACAAAAATATTTGTATATTAGAGGAATAAAAAGCAGTTCTAGTCTGGAATCTCTAGATCTAGATCATAAGACTCCTTATGATCTTGATATTTTTGTGCAATGGGTTTAGGATAGTACTTCCTTACTATCATTTTGTTTGGGATTGGATAGTAATAAAGAAGTGGGTGCCAACATTCTTGAAATGATTTTTCATATTCATTGTGAAAAAAACCAGTAAAATATAATTTTATTGAGAACATTGTTCATTACATGCAAGAACAATTACTAATGATTCAAAGAGGTTCACAGAAGACATTTAGATTCACAACCTACTTGTGCTATCTTATTTTAGCAAAACATCGTGCAATATTCCAGACAAACAAGCTTCAAATTCAACTCCAAAATCCAATATATGAATGGACACCCAAGATAAGGATGAGTGATAATAGAAGGAACTATAACAATTTTGTAAACTTCTTTTGGCACCAATGTATCGTAAAATTATAGGCAGTCCAATGCCTAAATTTCTTATGTCTTGTATAGATTGCATTCAACTCGAAAGTCAAATACAATTGGCTAAATGGTACTTCATGGAAGCCTACACTGTGTTAAGGTTTTATGGTTCAGTGGTAGAACCCTAAAAACTCCCAATACATGTGATAGAGAGGATATTTTCATTGGAATATGTATGACAGATGGAGAGAACAAACGTACTCTTTAATGGTCAACAAAACAAAATGATATTTCCTTCCTTGCCTTTCTCATTTAGAGGGTTCACATTTGAGAGAAGAGGATTCAAAGTGGCACGGGCTTTTTTTACAATTTTTTGCTTTGTTGTTGGCATTCATAGGTAGTATGATCCACTCAACATAATTGGAACAAAGCTTAGAGAGAATGAGAACCTTGCAAGCAAATGTCAACATGAGAGTATGCCATTGATAGAAAAATTCAAAAGCATGGAGTCCTGGATGAGGTCAAAAAAGAGATGGAGAAATACGCCACTGAAAATAATATTTCAATACAAGAATTGTCATCACAAATTATGGCATCGCATAGACAGAAAGGAAAAGTGCAACACATGACATCCTACAATTTCTACCAGAAATTTGCTCAACCATCTATAAAATCTATTCCAAAAGACCTAGTGGGTCAATGTTAACATGGTAATTGGACTCAAACCAAAAAAAAATATTTTTGGGAAATGAGGAATAATCTCGGCGAGCCAAAGACCTCTACAGATCTTTATGAGATGGTAGAGGGTCAAATATTTAGCAATTTGCAAAATGAGGAGCATCCATTTGAAGCATATCACAATGATGATGATCATCAAGATGATGACTATGAGCGGGATTCTGTGAATCCCACATCCACTGATGCATATTCAATTATTAGTGGATTTGATGAGTCCAAAAAATAAAAATATAGCAAAGGGGCAAACATTATAGAAAAAATGGGTTTTCTAGGTTGGGGTGGTATGGGTCCTGCAGGACAAGGGCCTTGGTTTCCACTTTCACAACCCACTCCACCAAAACATGGCAAGACACCAGTCCTTGGAGGTTCATAAAAATAAGGTACTACTCAGAATCATACCCTTGCACCTTCATTTGGTCCAGCTTCAAATCTAGTTCCACCTTTGCCAAGCACTAAGATTTAATATGAATCAAGTGCCACTCCCATTGGTGGGGATGGCATGGGTAGTACTAGTGGTCTGAAAAGGATAGTACAACTAGACATGAAATTAGTGGATCCCAATGATCAAGGCGATGTAAAGAAGAAATTTTTTATGACAACAATGTCAATGGTGTCTGTGACTGTGAGTCCAACAATTGCCACACCTTCAGGACAAAAATATCTGAGCAGTCCAAAAACTCCACTTGTAATGGTTCTGGTTGTTACTATTTCTAATCCTCATGGTGCAATTATTATAAACACAAGAGGAATCTCGCACATCACTGCAAGTTCTATTTCACCTTTAAAACATTCAATTGTGTCAAAAAACCCTAATTTTTGTTTCAATGATTTTGTAACTAACTTTGAACAAACAAAAAATATGAATAGACAAAATAGTAAGACATTGAAGAGGGATGCAGTTGTTGTAGCTCATGATGCATAACCCGCATCGAATAGGTTATTTCTCACAAATGACCCAAAAAAATAAATAATGGAGTTCATGGTTGTTATGCCCCCAGCTAGAGATAATAATCCACTAGAGAGTCAGTTAGATCCATTTGAATTTAACGTTAGCACCCTCCAAATGGATTTATCCAAAATTAAAAATGTGGACAAGATAAATGTGTCAAAAATGACCAACCAAGTGGTCTACAGTTTAGTGATGAAGATAGAGAGAGAGAAAGGAAAGCTTTAGGGAAAAATATAAAAGTTACAGGCAAACCTGGAAAATCAAAAGGAAAAGGAGAAAGAAACATATAATAGGTGCAAAGAATTACAAAAAAGGAGAAAGCAACAGATAATAGGTGCAAACAATTACAAAAAAGGATAAAAAATTCTTCCTCCAAAGAAGCAATTGCACAACAAGAAAATATGGACGCTAAATTGGAAATTCTAAGGGAAAAATTGGAAGAGAGCAATAAAAAAGTTAAGGATGAAAAAGCCTCTTCGGTACGTTTATACAAAAGAGTGGAGAATACAACATGTGCAAACAATAACTTAAATAAGGAATTGGAGAATGAGAGGGTAAAATCAATACAATGGGAAGAGAAAATAGAGGAAATAAGAAAACAAAGTGAACATGAGTTTTCAGGATTGAGAGAAGAGATAAAGAAGGCAAATAATACAATTAAAACTTATGAAAACAGCTTGAATGACAAAGTAAAAGATACAAGCAAGCAAATAAAACAAGACATTTGGAGGAGAATAAAGGTGAGTGGTGATACTTTGTGTGATTTTTTTGAATTGAATGAAAGTCTTAGAGATGTTTTTGGGAAGCTCAAAGAGCACGTTGAGAAGAACAAAAATATTTCTCAGAGAGAATATTGCAAAGAAGATTTTGCAACAAATCAACACAAATAGTGACAGGTATTTGGAAATCAAGGGAATTAATCACCACGTTAGTGCAACAATGAAGGAAACATATTTCTTTCAAAAATGTCAGAAACTAAGGGAAGGATAGGAAATTGTGGCCATATATGGGAGAAATCTCGGCAAGACACATCAAAAAACAACCAAAATGATAAGTCTTGGTTTGCCGAATCCTGGTCTTGGTCCTAGTAACTCATCAACGAAATCCATTGGAAGAGAAGCTTACAAAAAATGTTGGAGGACACAATGACGTCTGATTTAGGCAAGCTTCCTCAAGACACAACTCATGAAGGCATTGCAAATTGCATCAAATCATTGACAAATTTGAATGCAGTATTGGATGGATCATTTCTTTCAAGTCACTCTTCCAAGTATGGATGGCTGAATAGGTTGCGGGTCATTTACTATAACTTAAAATTTTCTTACCTTCCAAACAATGCAGAATGGAGCATACTAAAAAAAATGGAAGATTCATCTCATCAATCATAGTACATGTGAAAGTACTTTCAATCATATCTATATTTTATTTCTAATGGCTTGAATTGAGTTTAAAGTTTGAACTTTATTTTTTGAATAGGATTAATGTAGTAGATCAGATGCTATTGCTAATTTACTAAACTGGCATGTCAAATGTTGAAATGTACAATTGCATAGATGTTGTACTTGTCTTAGTGATTTTGATTATGAGAATTCACATTAGGAAAATCAACCTGAAGCTTTTTTTGCTCCCTTGTTTCTCTAAAAGGGAATTCAGGGTCATTTGCTAAGGGTAATGAAATTGAAATGGGGTATTGTACTATTGAGCCATTGACTTTTGTAAACAGAATCACATGTACAGAGTTCTGTACTTACTACTATTAATGAATGAATTGTTACATTTTCTCATATTTGCAAATAAATTAATGAGAAACTCTATGAATTGCTAATTTTCAAAAAAATAATGAAAATATTCAAGAATTGTACCATATGAGCTGAATAATACAAATGAAAACCATTATTAATTGTAGAATTGATGACATTATCAACCACATTCATGTTTTTGACATTGGAATATGCTATTATGCATGATTGATGATGAGATACTTTAGTGACAGTAGATTTTTTACTACAGCAATAAGTTTAATAAATACCTAGGACCTGCTACTTCAATAATGATTCAAGTTGCCACATCATCTCATTATCAGGATCCTTGAATTCATCGCCAGCAACATCATAGTTTCCTTGGTTCTTCGCTATGTTTTCTTCACTCTGCATACCTTCTCTTAACTGAAGTTCAACACTACCAGTACTAGTACCAATACATGAGTCACTGAAATCATTGTCTCTAGCACTCACACTTTGGTTTGAAATGTTGTCCAACCTTCTTCTTTGGCATTTCTTCCTCCATAATTTCAATGCCCTATCATAAGGAAAAGTATTGACATCATACCTGGATGTATAGAGCCTCAAGCAATTTTACAAATTCTTGTCTAGTTTGTTCCTTAGCTTTGAATTTAGGAACCCCAAAGCACTTAAAACTCTCTCATCCTCTACCAACCCCAATATCATGGCTAGACATAAATTAGCAAGCTTGAAAAATTCTGATATTGAATCAATCAACATTTCACTCTGAGCTAGATTTTTCCAAAGCCTTGTTACCGATCCATCTTCGTGGGGGTTCCGCATAATATTATATTTTTCCCTCATTGTCTGTGAAAAATGACCTGATTTCTCTCTCAAATGAGATTCATCTAAAATTCCATTTAGAGTTACTCCATTGAACTCTTTGGTTTTGCAAAAATGATCTATCAAAGTTAGTAGCTTAGTTAAAAAATCTTTTGAATTATTGATACTACAATATCGAGGAAACACAATAGCCATGGATTCAAGTAGTTTGAATGGATGGAATTTTTATCTAATCTGTGAGGAATGATCATAGGCAATGTGCTTCACAGAAGTAGTTATAGACTCAACAATCTTGGTAAAGTCTTCCCTTTTAACACTTGATAGTCATTTCCTCGGGTTCTTTCCTGGTTCCTCAGACTCAAAACTGGAAAAGTAGTGCATTGGTATCCCAACTCCATGTACTTTTGCACATAACTCTTCATTTGCACTGATCTTTAAAAGTTATCAAGATTGTCCAAATCTGTGTTTTGAGCTAGCTGGCAAATTTTACATCATCACAAGATCATAGAGATTATCGTGCGTCATGCATGTCAATTTACGCAGCACAACATAATTTGCAATATACATAGCTCTTTTTTGGGCCTTGTTCATTATATTTCTCATTTCCTCCAGCATGGGGAGAAGACCTACTAACGTTAATATTGTCTCTACATTACTTAACCTTCGCAGTAGCTCAGGAAATTTTGGTTACCCTGATTCTTTACGACTTGAGTTCATTAGACCAAGCAATGATTTATATTCTGAAAACACTCAATGTGTTGGTCCATCCAAAGAGATCCATCTGGTATCATTATCCTTAAGAAGCTTGTTCCTGTCGGTTAGTCCTTTGGCAAGTGTTGAAATTTCCTGAATGGTTTTGTACTTCAACAGAAGTATTGGTAGATCTCTTTGATTAAACCTTCAATTTTTTGTACTGGAGCATGCTTGCTAACAAATCCAAAAGCTAAATTCATTCTGTGGGCCATGCAATGAATGACAGTAACATAGGGTGCACAAGAAGTTTGTATCTTTGTGCAAAGACAACCCCTGTGGCCTTGCATTACTTAAACTCCATCAACTCCAACACACACCAACTTTTTGGCAATCGTCATGTCATCTATACCTCCATATTCAATTAGCAAACTCTTTACTAGTTCAAATAAATTTTCCACTACCACATTATCCTTCATTTTAGCAATGATTAGTAGATGAGGTTGGCGGAGAAAATTGTGTACAATATAAACATGCATGCATACCCAGGAAGTATTATCTACTATTGTAATCTCATCTAAAGACAATGTAATAAAGTTTTAATCTTCAATTTTTGCCTTTAGATCATCTTTTCCAACCTCGACAAGAAAAATTTCCCATTCCAAATCACTGTTTACTGGCTAGTAAATGTTATGATAGTTACAAACTTTCATAAAGTGTAACAAAGAACTCAATGATGGGTAGTCGGTCATAGGACACCCTCTGCTCAAAATATAAAAGAAAACACTTAACTGAACAAATTTTCCCATTTTTCTACTTCCATTGCTCTTCCACAAAAACTTCAATAGAGCCTTTAACTTCAACTGGATTCAACTATATATTTTGTTGAAATTAAAATAATTCTAAATTCCTAACATGCCGAGATTACTCCCTTTTTCCATATTATCACTGATTTTTCAAATCCATCTATGGTTTTATTTTGTAAACTTTACCCATATGCTTCTATATGGTGTCAATTTTTAGCTACAACCTCTTTTCCTTCTTATTTATCTTGGTACAAATCTTACATCTACATCTGGAGGCTCACCTTCAATTGTATTCTCCACTGGTTCAATGAATGGATACTTTGATACCCATTCTATTTGAAAATTCTTTGACAGATCCCACATTCGATCTTTTTTTTATTCTCTATACTTTTTTGAATTGTATTTTCTTTTTTTCTTCCCTACACCATCATCATCTTTGACATTCTCAGCCTCATCTAAGTTTATTATATCATTATGGCTACTCTGGGTATTTACCTGAAAATATTCTTCAAGTTCATCATGATCTGAGATATCAGGTTCGCCAAATTCTTCAATATATCATGTAGGTTCAGGTTGTGAATCTTGTAAATCTAATTGTGATTAAGTAGCTTCCCTATTTTGGCCAGTTTCATTTCCCACACCAAAGTACAATGATAAGGTTCTACATTTTTATGGCCTGAGTGGCCTCTCTTGGATTTACCCACATGCAGGAACCCCACCCTTATTCTTGTTCAACATCTGCAACGATATAAAGGCTGCCAAAAAAAATGTTAACATGTTGAAGAAGTGACAATAGACTATAATATATATAAATATGGTTCATTGGCCATAAAAATATGTCTGAGGTCTCCCTGATGACCACAATTGACAACACTAACCACTAACAGGTCCCCACTAAATAAGAATGAACTCAAAATTGCAGAGTCACAAATAGATAGAGGTGAAACCTCAGGTGAAATCAGGAGTCAGAATAATAATCACTTACCTTTGCCTCAATTGCAGTCGTCAATGCACTCAATAGTTTGAAACTTTGCTATTGATCAAATAGAGATATCAGAGATTTAGAACCAACCAAAACAAATTGTGTACAATAACCCTAATCTATGAATGTATTTATACCAATCCTCTTTGGAAAATTCAATGGGAAGTATTAGGCATACAAATATTTGGCAAAGCCTGTGTAATTAGAACACGTCTTATGTTATTTCTGAGGTGATTATGGGTCGCCCAATAACTTTCTATGATTAATAAAGTTAGCAAAAATGTGTCGGTTTGAGACATGCATTTGCCAAATGACAAGCAAATTTGGGGCCGCCTATAAATATATATGTATAAATCTATTGGCAAATATAGGTCGTCGATTTGGGACCACTTTGAAATTGTAGGCAAATTTTTAAAATTTACCGTGTCCAAAAAATAGATTTGATTAGCGATATTGTAGAAGAAATGGAGAAAATTAAAAAAATAGAGGGGAGATGGGCCCGGGAATTTGACCCAATATTTATAAAGTTTGGGCGATTGGGAAAACCCAATAGACGCAATGTATTCTCCAAATCCTCGATAGCCGATGGGCGACATTCGCCAAATGGAAAATAATCACCACTAAAATTATCACTGATCTCATGTCATAACAATGTGTAAGAGCATATTATGACATTGTAAGGTGTGGGATTTACTTATGACAAGCTCAATGGCATGTAACACTATGTATAAGAGTCTACATTGGAATCTTTTCTAACTTCATGATAGTTTATGATTCATGTCATAGAGAATTTTTGAAGGGATAATGGAGATAAAATAAAGTAAACAAGATGAGTGGTTGACTATGAAAAAGTATGATACATATGATAAATTCCAATCTTCTCAAATCGACATGAAAACTACACTTGAATGAGAAATTGAAATTGTTTCATGAGAATTTGGGTGTCATACCTCTTGCATGTTGGTACAAGGTTTTCCAAAACCATTATATTGTTTCCTGTTTGTGCTTAAAACATTTATTTGATGCTTGTGATGAAACATGCAAAGTGAACTGGTAACTACGATATATTGTTGTTTCTATTATTAGGTCACATGATTTGATGTTGTATTATAATAATTTTTTTTATATGTATCATATTTGAGAGTGTAGAATTTTCCAAATTTACATCACTATGTTATGGTTTTGTGTTAACTTATTTCATTAAATATTTTGGATTATATTTAGATTTTCCTTGTACACTTGTGTAGGAAATGATTATGCACTCAATTTTATTTTGTATGTAAGGCATTGCATGATTGTATTAGAAATTGCACCTTGAATGCATGTCTTAAAAAGTGATATTGGTTGATGCAAAGAAGTCAATTTCTCACCAATGCATATAACAGATGATTTATGCACTTTATGTAATTAAAAAAGATGTTGATATATATACTCTAAAAATTCTTATTTTATAATGCATTGATCTTCACGGATGAAAAAGACACAGGATGTTGTCTTTAACTACACAAACCTAGATGCATGAATTCAAACATTTAGAACCCATGCCAATAAATAAAAGTCAAATATTCAAGATGGTGGCCTCCATATGTGAGAATTTAAATTTTAAAAGTGACACTGTTAGGAATAACAATCAACAAGACAACTGAGAAGGGGGGGGGGTGAATATGTTGTGATATAGATTATTAAAATTTAAACTTTATAAGCCAAAACATCAATGAAAATGATAACATAGTAAATTACAACACAATAACACAATACTTGCTATCAAGGAAACCATGTTAAAGGTAAAACCCCGGTGGGAATCAACACCCACAAATAATGTACTGAGAGTATAGTATACTTGTTAAAAGATTTAGCCCTGTTAGGAGCTTATTACAACATTATAGTACATAGTCTGTGTTAGGAGACAAACCTTGTTAGGAGTCAATAAAAATAGTAGGCTCACTACCTAGGCACACTACCCAAAGAAGGTTAAAGCCACCCTTAAGGATTCACAATCTGAACAAGTGTATATAGGAATATACAATCCAGTGAACTTTCTAATAGCAACTGTCTTTGCTTGTTCAGTTCCAATGATGTATTCTTGTCACAAACTCTACTCTACATCTAGCAGACAAACAAACCTCATAGCTTTCACTTCTCTTTCTTTTCAATCTCTTTCACTACCACATCTTTCCAAAAGAAAAGATCACTCATATATACCCTATTACAATAATTCATTAGGTTGGCCAATTAAGCTTCCCTAATACACAAATAATTAATTAGGTTGGCCAATTAGGCTTTCCTAATATACAAATAATTTTTTAACCCCTTGCTAAGATACACATAGTACCTATAACAAGTAAACATCAAATACAATCCATCAGTTATGCTCCTAGATCCACAATCCATGCTCATAATTCATAAATGCTACATGTATGAAGTCGGCCACCAAAGAGGTCTCCAGAATACATGCCATAGATGATGTCACTCACACCAATCAAACATAACCCAATATTATGCAATATGTCTACAGTCCTCCAGTAATCTCACTTCATCTAAAATATCTTTGCCAGTAAGATATACCCAAAACACAGAGACCTACTCTGTTAAGCATCACAGTTACAGTCCAAAAACTAGTCTTCACTAAATAAACTGTAACATCCTCAATATGTAACATAAAGCCAAGTGACCTTAGGAATAAGGTCAACGCACATCCTTCTTCATATAACCAACTTTGATAATTCTGAAACATCTGTATAGTGTCTGTACACTTCTGCCAGTCAAGTAACTAGTCTATCCTCTTCATAGAAATATATGTTGACATCAATGATAAAACATGAATATCAACAACATGAATAGTATCCAAATATGATATCATCCAAAAATCTCCCCCTTTGGCATTGATGGAAACATATGGGAAAATCCATCAACTCAAAAGTACTTTCTCCTCTCAATACAATCTTCTCAATATCCCCAACACCAATCTCCCCAAAATTGTAGGGATTTTCAAATAGATTCCTTACCCCTTTTGCAGGAATGGCAAAGGGTTCCATAACTCATCTGTAATCTTATGTAGATTTTTCAAATCTTCATGACCAACAGCTAGGTGCAAGATCACCCAAATGTGCTTTAGTGTTCCTTCGATTACTCCCCCTGGGGAGTAGATCCATACATCAAGTCTAGAAAATGATATAGCTCTAGAAGCCACTGGAGTGATACATATCTACATCAATTAATTATCACAAGGAGGGGCTCTAACCCCAAGAATGCTTCTGAGATACTCAAATACATCTTTTGGAAAAGGTTTTGTAAAAATATCTACTATCTGTTCCTTTGTGCTAATGTATTCCAATTTTATTTCTTTCTCTGCTACCTTCTCCCTCAAGAAATGATACTTAATAAAAATATGTTTAGTCTTTGAATGCATTACATGATTCTTTGACATATTCACTATTCTGGTGTTATCACAATGGATAAGCACTGGTTATTCAAAAAAAATTCCAATGTCCTTCAGCATTTGTCTCATCCAAACAACTTGTGTTTTATTTATTGCAGCAGCAACATACTCTGATTCAGTAGTAGATTGAGAAATATAGTTCTACTTCTTTCTCAACCAAGAAACCAACCTTTTCCCAAGGAAAAATGCACCACCACAAGTAATCTTTCTCTCATCCACATTAACTCCCCAATCAACATCAGTATAAGCCTGTAAAAGAAAATCATCTGATTTTCCATACCATAATTCATATTTTGTTGTTCCTTTCAAATATCTAAAAATTCTTTTCACAACAGCAAGATGTGTCTCTTTGGGATCTACTTGATACCTTGCCACAATACCAACTACATTGGTAATATATGGTCTAGTGTGAGTTAGATAATGTAGACCACCAATTATAGATCTATACTTTGTCTGAACTACACTTTGAGTCTCATCATTACTAGTCACTTTATGTCCAGTCACCATAGGTGTTCCAACAGGTTTACAATCTTCCATTCCAAAATTCTTCAACATTTACTTAAGATACTTGGTCTGAGATATAAAAATGCTATTCTTACTATGATTAATTTGCAAACCAAGAAAAAATTTCATTTCACCAATCATTGACATCTCAAATTCATTTTTCATTTCTTTAGAGAACTTCTTACTCATCTTATCATTGCCTCCAAAAATGATATCATCAACAGAAACTTCTATGATTAAGATTCCATTTTCATCAGTTCTTAAATATAAATTACTATCTGCATTACCTTTTCTAAAACCAAGATGAAGTAGATACTTGTCTGGTTTTGCATACCATGCTCTAGGTGCTTGTTTTGGTCCATAGAGTGCTTTCTTCAGCTTACAAACCATTTCTCCATCCCCTGTCAAAGGAAATCCATCAGGTTTCTCAATGTAAACTTCTTCTTCCATATCACCATTTAAGAATGCTGATTTCACATCCATCTGATATAATTTAAAGTCTTTATGTGCAGCATGAGCAAGAAAAAATCTCACAGCTTCCACCCTAGCAACAGAAGAAAATTTTTCTTCATAGTCTATGCCTTCTTGTTGAGAGTAGCCTTTACACACCAATCTAGCCTTGTTTCTTACCACTGGTCCTTCCTCATCCATCTTATTTCTGAAAACCCATTTAGTTCCTATCACATTTTTGTTCTTAGGTCTCGGAACCAATTCCCAAGTATTTTTTTTCTTTATCTATTCAAGTTCTTCTTCCATAGCTTTAGTCCAAGATTCATCTCTACATGCTTAATCAGTAGTCTTCGGCTCAACTTGAGAAATCAAACAAATTTCATCTCTAACTCTAGATCTAGTCATCATACCTTTATTTAGATCACCAATAATTTGATCTTTAGGATGGTTCTTCTTAACATACCTCAGAGTCTTGGGAGTATCAGTAACTTCAGTCACTTCATCTTCAATTTCATTTTCAATCATCAAAGGTTCTTCAGGTTCAACAGTGACCTCTTTCATCTTTGTAATTTGACCACAGTCATACATTCTTTCCCGAATCTGAAAATTTTCATCTATCCTCACATTGGCACTTTCAATCAACTTCCTCAATCTTAGATTGAAACATTTATATGCTTTACTCTTAGTAGAATAACCAAGAAAAATTCCTTCATCACTTCTAGCATCAAACTTCCCTATCTCATCATCTCTTTTTATATAACATTTACCTCCAAATATTCTGAAATATTTTATAGTAGGTGTATGATCAAACCATAATTCATAAGGAGTCTTACTTGTACCTTCTCTAATCTGAATTATATTCAAGTTGTACACAATAGTGCCAACTATTTCTCTCCAATGAACATGTGACACATTTCCTTCTAGCAACATAGTCCTTGCAACATATAATATAGTTCTGTTTCTTCACTCTACTATCCCATTCTATTGTGGATTTCTAGGAGTTGATGTTTGTTTGTATAATCCATGTTCTTCACAATAGGTATTAAGTAATTCTGACGTAAACTCTCCACCTTTGTCTAATCTCAAATATTTCATCTTCAAACCAGATTCATTCTCAAATTTTGCTTTAAATAACTTGAATTTGTCAAATGCTTCATATTTCTCTCTCAAATATGTAACCTACATCAGTCTAGAAAATTCATCAACAAAAATTATAATGTACCTTTCGTCATAATATGATCTTGTTCTTGTAGGACCACACAGGTCTGTATGCACTAGATCCAACTTCCCTTTTGCTGAATAAGATTTGCTTTTAAAACTGCTCATGGTCTGCTTCCCCATAACACACTCTCTACACATATTGTTAGATGGCTTTACAATCTTAGAAAGATCTCTCACAACATTAGTCATACGTGCCTTCGCAATGTTATCAAAGTTAACATGATAAAATATTCTATGCCATAGCCAATTATCATCAACCTTCGCAATAAAAAAAGTAGCTTCAGATGTATTCAATTCAAATACATTACCTCAAGATTTAGTACCAGATGAAATCAAATCTCCTTATTTACTTCTGATAAAGCATTTCCCATCAATGAATTTCAATTGATAACCTCTATCCACTAACTGTCCAACACTCAGCAGATTATTCTTAAGTCCATCAACAAGTAATACATTGTCAGTATTAGTCTTTCCATCCAGAGAAATAGATCCAACTCCAATGATAAGTTTAGGAGTATTGTCACCAAATGTAACAACACCACCATCATATATTTTCAATTTCACAAATTTATTTTTATCTCCATTCATATGATGTGAACAACCACTATCTATAACCCATTCATATTTCTTTTCAACATGAGATACTAAGGATTTTTCTTCATGTATAGGATCATCATCCTTTATAGCAATAAATCCAATTTTATCATAGTCACCATCATCATCAGAAACACCCTCACTAGCATAATAAAATTCCTTGTATTTAGGATACTTTGATTTGTAAAACTTAGGTTTATGCTTAGAAACCCTTGTAGGACATCTAGATGCAAAATAACCAATCTTGTTACATGAAAAACATTTCAAAGGTATTTTGCCTTCAAATTTTCCCTTACCTCTCTTCTCTCTTCTAGTGATCACTGCTACCACTTCATCTAGATTTATTTCATCCTCATGTATCAGTTCCCATTCCTCAGCATAGTATCCAATATCTTCTCTTAGGTCACCATAGATGGTGCTCGTAATTCCTAATAAGGTCTTTTTGTTCTTATGCACGGTTGCCTTGAATGCTGACTCAACTTTAGGTAAAGTATCTCCCAATTTTGCAGCCACAAAAGTATTTAGTTTTCCAATCAACATCTCTCTAGTGAAGTTCAATGTCAAGGGTATAATCTCCTCTATAGCTTGTACTTTGGTTCTATAAATAGGTGTCAAAGATCTGAGTATCTTTGCAATCACTTCTTCCTCACTGTAAGTACCTCCAGAGTTTCTAATGCCAGTAACCACTTCAGTAATTCTCTATCCATATACCCTAATGTTCTCATCTTCTCTCATCTTTAGTGATTCCATATTTTTCTTCCAGTTTTGTATCTTTTCCTATTTTGTAAACTTATCTCCTTCATACAGTGCCTCTAATCTTGTCCAGATATCATGTGCAGAATCCAAGTCTTTTACTTCTGTGAATTCACCTTCAGAAAGTGTGCTGATCAATGATTCCCTTGCAACCATATTACATGAAAATAACTTCTTTTCATCTTCATTATCCTTCTCCAATTCATCCTTAATCACTATCTTTTCATTCTTCTTTGTGATCATCCAGTAGTCAATTCCCAAATAGAGCAAATGTGTTCTCATCTTGTTCTTCTGACTGTCAAAGTTTTAGGATCAAATTTTGGACTATGCTTCTTGTAGTAAGACATCTTTAGGATCACCTCAAGCTATTAAGATTTCTCTCTAAGGACCAATAGCTTTGATACCAATCATTGGGAATAATAGTCCACAAGATAACTGAGAGGGGGGGATGGTGAATCAGTTGTGATATAGATGATTAAAATTTAAACTTTATAAACCAAAACTACAATGCAAATGATAACATAGTAAATTCCAACACAATAAAAAAATACTTGTTATCAAGGAAACCATGTTAAAGGTAAAACCTCAGTGGGAATTATCACCCACAAATGATGTACTAAGAGTATAGTATCCCTGTTAAAAGATTTAGCCCTGTTAGGAGTTTATTACAACATTACAGTACACAGTCCCTGTTAGGAGTCAAGAAAAGTAGTAGGCTCACTACCTAGGCAGACTTCCCAAAGAAGGTTAAATTCACCCTCAAGGATTCACAATTTGAACAAGTATATATAGGAATATACAATCCAGTGAACTGTCTAATAGCAACTATCTTTTCTTGGTCAGTTCCAATGAAGTATTCTTGTCACAAACTCTTCTCTACATCTAGCAGCCAAACAAGCCTCATAGATTTAACTTCTCTTTATTTTCAATATCTTTCACTACCACATCTATCCAAAAGAAAAGATCACTCATATATACCCTATTACAATGATTCATTAGGTCAACCAATTAAGATTTCCTAATACACAAATAATTAATTAGGTCGGCCAATTAGGATTTCCCAATATAAAAATAATTTTTTAACCCCTTGCTAAGATACACATGGTACCTATAACAAGTAATCATCAAATAAAATCCACCATTTATACTCCCAGATCTGCAATCCACGCTCACAATTCATATTACATGCTACATGTCTGAAGTTGGCCACCAAATAGGTCTCCTCCAGAATACACGCCACAACTGATGTCACCAGAATGCTCATGCCAATCGAACACAACCCAATATTCCAAAATATATCTACAGTCCTCCAGTAAGCTCACTTCATCTAAAATATCTTCGCCAGTAAGATATACCCAAAACACAGAGACCTGCTCTATCAAGCATCACAGTTACAGTCCAGAAACCAGTCTTCACTAAATCAACTGTAACATCCTCAATATGTAACATAAAGCCAAGCAAACTTAGGAATAAGTTAAACACACATCCTTCTTCATATAACCAACTTTGATCATTCTAAAACATCTGTATAGTGTCCGTACACTTCTTCCAATCAAGTAACCAGTTTGTCTTCTTTATAGAAATATATGTTGACATCAGTGAAAAACATGAATATCAACAACATGAATAGTATCCAAATCTGATATCATCCAACAGACACATGGTTTGATACTTGCAATAACTTTTAGGATGAGTGATTCATTGGGAGATGGATTATATGAGTTTTGAATAAGGTAAAGTAGCATATTTTAGTGATGGATAAATTCATGGTTCAATGAGTGCACCAAAATGGTCAAACCATGTGCTATACTCATATATCTAAGATATTAACCCAAAGTGATTGAAAAAATAAGTAAAAAGAGTTATAATATGCATTTTTCAACACTACAAAATTTTACTCTTAATTAAATATTTTTATAGCTTTATATATCTCGTTTGATGTTTGTATTTGATTATGTACTATTATACTTTTAAAGGGTGAAAAATACATGCTTTACAATGTTTCCCCTCATTTTATATCACTTTGAACAAGTGACCTATGTACCTGGTCATGACACATGATTTTAAACAACTTGGTGTCTCCTTTGATCCAAATCTCCAATTAGCTCTTAGAAATATAACTCAAACATTTATTAGCTCTTACATTGTATGTATCTTTCCTAGGTTCAAGCTTGTGCTCACAAAATTGATCCAATTCATTTCCACACATATATAGGAAGTTTAAAATTTAAATTAAATTATGATCTTGAGCTAATCCATTTTAAATTCTTATTATATGTTGACTTTCATGTCAAAAAATTTCAAATTATGTCTAACTATAAAAGGACATCACCACTTAGGTCATAGGAATCTAGAGATCATTGATCCATCATCTAAGAATCATCATAGAGGATTTATTATCTAATAATTCCACTAGCAAAATCACTCCTACTTCTACTATAGTTCCACCTACATAATCATAAATGTGATTGTACCACCTCTTTTCCAACAAATTCTAATCCTAGTTTCATACTATGCCTTTGCATCACTCTTTTGCATTTTTTTAGAAGTTCCAAATTCCAAATTACACTTATTAGGGAATTGCTTGATGCATTCACTGCATATTGTCTTCATTTTACCAAAAAAAAGGTTTGCAATTGGAGACTTGTTATAAGGAGATCATCAAGCTCAAAAATCTATTTGTGAACACCACTAATGTTTATTGCAGATCTAGAAACCAAGGCAAATCTTTATTTGTTGGTAGAAATGATTCATAATCTACATATTCATTTTCATGATTAAAGTTAAAATTAAAAAATTTACCCAATCACTCACGCAATTTATAGAAAAGGTCCAAATAATTTGACTAAACTCGTCTGAAATAAAATTCTAAACACCATATAACATTTTTCATCTTCTAACATTTTGATAACATATGCTCTACAACTCTCACCTGTTGAATTTTGAATTTCAAACCTGGAACTCTTATGGTGGCCATTGGTGGGGGTCCTGCTCCCCTACTTGAGGAACCCCCATCTACATTCATAAACAATGTGTTGCACTATGAGAATACTTTCCCTCTTTTGGATGCTTCACTCGAGGTTGTCTGTGTGGGAAGTGACATTCTTGTGGAGCCAAAGGAATCACTTTTTGTGTAGGCCAAGGAAAACCCAAAGCCTTATGAATGGAAAAATGTGTTCATTGGTGAAAGTCAAATTAAGGACTAGGATTTTAGTCATGAACATATGTCGAGTGAGGAAGGCCCTACACTACCTTTTCCTTATGCGATCATGGACCACATTGTATCCTCCATGAATAATTCCTTGGTGGAGAGGTTCTTATCCTTTAGACCAACCATAGAGATGGTTAGGAGATGGGTTGATACTAAGTTGAAGTTGAAGGTAAGATTCATGATAAGTGTCATGCCTGGTGGACTTATTTTGTTGAAGTTCACTGCAAAGGAGGATATGGTTGTAACCCTCTTTGGTTTGTGGTCATATGAGAAGCATCACATCTCCCTGTGTAGATAGAAACCATACTTCAATCTTCAGGTAGATCTAAATAAGACAATGTCAGACTGGGTACATATGTCAGGATTCCAACTTGATTTTTGGGATGAACAGATCTTCAGGTGGATTAGAAACACCTTTGGACACTATGTTTGTGCAAATGAAATCACAATAACTAGATCCAGGTTAGCCTTTGCTTGATTTTGTGTTAATGTGGACATTAATATAAATCTCCCAAATTTTATCATTTTTCAATCTATGTTGGATAAAAGGAACCAAGATCTTGTGTGTGAAAATGACACTATCTTTTTTTAAAAGTGTTCCAGGTAGGGTCATTTAATCTCTTATTGTAGGGCCCTACCAAATAAACCCTGAGTACAAGAAAATACCTTCACTGTAGAGAATATAGTGTAAAAAAGGTAGATTGATCAGGTGACTTCTCAGAATGGGGTCTCTTCCTATGATTTGAAACCTAGAGAACCCCCTATTACTTAGCTCCAGTTTGAGAAAAAATTTGCAAGTCCTATTAAGTAGACTTTAATGGAGGAAGGGGGTCCCAAAAGGTAGATTGATGAGGTGACTTCTCAGAATGGGGTCTCTTCCTATGATTTGAAACCTAGAGAACCCCCTATTACTTAGCTCCAGTTTGAGAAAAAATTTGCAAGTCCTATTAAGTAGAATTTGATGGAGGAAGGGGGTCCCTCACCTGGTCACCCATGGTAACTTCAAAGATCCTAATCCTATCTCCCTAGGAAACAATAAGATATTTGAGGGTGAAGGGCCTTCTATAGTTTTGAAGAGGACCTTTGACACACTGAGCACCTCTCTTAGTGGGCGTATCCAAAATAAGGAGGAGGAGTGAGTGACTCAAAGAAGGAAAACCAGGAATAATTGGGTGAAAGTTGGTTCAGAATAAGAGAGTGGATGACCTTCAAGTTGATATTATAGACACAAGGAGATTATAAGGGAAATTTCCAATGGAAGGAAGAGGACCCTAGACTCTTCAAATAGGACTAAGAAATGAAGATCCTCTCCTAGAACATGAGAGCTTTAAACAATTCTTAGAATCACTATGTTCTAAGGAACTGTATTATGGAAAAGAAACTGGACATTGTGTTACTCTATGAAGAAAAACTGATAGGAAGTGCCTTCAAATCCATGGCCACCTATATTTGGTCAGGTTCCATTTTCTTCCTTTGTGATTCCATTGGTTCATCTTGGGGGGGGGGGGGGGGGAGTCACTATGTGGGACCCAAGATTTTTTGGGGAGTCTTGACCTCCTCTTCAAATAACTATTTGACTACTAGTGTAGGAGAACCTAAAGAACTAGGGTGAAAGACCCTTAAGAACTCTTAGATTAGTTTTTGGTTTGTAAAGTGTTTTTGTTCATTCACTCTTGTAATGACCGAGTGGAAAAATGGGTCAAGCTAATGAGCAAACACTCTAGTTGCTTAGTTGGTTTCTTTTAGTTGTGTGTGTGTGAGGTAGTTTGTAAGGCTCTAGAAATCCAACCAAGGCCTCAGGAAACTTTCATAAATATGCTCAATTAACACTGATGTTCAGTTAACACTGATGCTTAGTTAACACTGATGCTTGGTTAACACTGATGCTCGGTTAATACTGATGCTTGGTTAACACTGATGCTCGGTTAACACTAATGCTCAGTTAACACTAATGCTCAGTTAACACTGGTGCTCGGTTAACACTGATACTTGGTTAACACTAGTGGAGCTCGGTTAACACTGGAGCTCGGTTAACACTAGCACTTGGTTAATACTGGAGCTTGGTTAACATTGGGGCTTAGTTTTTCTTTACTGTTGCTTGGTAAATTCTGTCATAATGGCCCGTGAAAAGTAGATCTTGTCTTTAATGGACACTATGGGAAGTTGTAATGGTTCTTGAAGAGATGTTTTTGATTGAGTGGGAAGTTAGGGTTGTTCCAATGATAGGATGGTTAATAATGACATCCCAAGCCTTCATTTAGACGAGAGTAGAGGTTGCAAAAGAGAAGTTACATAAAGTTACAGAGTTGCAGATTATTTTATTATTTTGCTTTGTTTCTAGAAATGAGAAGTTGCAGACTATGTGTTTAGTGAGTATCAAGCTTTGTTGTTCATTTTGCATGCTAGTAGATTAGCTTACTTTATTTTTGTTTTGCAAGTTGATAGTTCTTCACCTATTCTAGGTTGTAAACAGTAATCGCCCCTTGAGATTCCTGAGTCCATGGTAAAAATAATGTGTTGGGATGGAACTCGAGAGGAGCCCTTGTACATAGTTTCCTTTTTGTTTTTGGTAGGAGAAGCAACAATTACGAGTCTGGATATCTTACCCTAGGAGAGCTTGGTAATAGTCCGGCTAGGGAAGAGAATGAAAGAAATGTTCTAAAAACATTGATTGAGTGAGTAGAATGAAACTATTTGTGTAGGTTGAGTGAGGAAGATGAATAACTTGTCAATGTGGATTGAGTCTTGAAGGGAAGGTAAAGCTAATAGTGACTTACCTTAGTTTAGGGTTGTGAATACCCTAAGGGATCTAGGAGAAAGATCTCAGAGCAGAGCCAAGCTAACTCTGTAGTAGCAATGAGACTCCAGTCCCACATCAGATTGGTACCAGAGCCCTACAATATTTGGGCATGTGTTGTTTGGATGTTATCTGCAGGAACGTCTATCGACTCATCCAAGATGGTGATCAACGCGGAACTTGCAAAAGATGTGGAAGAGAAAAAGGAGGAGAATAGAATCCTGAAGGAACAATTGGCCGAAATGGCAGCTAAGTTGGAAGAAGTGTAGCTGAGGACTACAACAGTCAGTGAATATATGAGAGAAGCTGATGGAAAGTGTAAAACAGTGGCCGAGGAAGACATAGTGCTAGAACCAGACCCTATGCTTCAATAAGAGCCATTCTTGAAATCATTGAAGGAAATGAGTGGTAAGTCATTAGAAGGTGTGCCTCTATTTAGTGGCAAGATAGAATTAGAACTAATCATGGAATGGATAGAAGGTATTGAAAACCACTTTGACTGTGATAATGTGATCGAAGCTTAGAAAGTAATAATAGCCAAAACAAGATTGAGAGGAACAACTCTCACTTGGTGGAAGTTTGTCCAAGATGAGAGGACTAAAGAAGTAAAGAACCCCATAACCAATTGGAAAGGTATGGTAGCCAAGATGAAGGAAACTTACCTTCTTGATGATTATGAAGTGCAGTTGTACAAATAGAGACAAAATTTGAGACAAAAAGATTTAGAAGTCAGTGCCTACACATAAGAGTTTCACAAGCTTTGCTTAAGGTCGTATGTGATGGAAGAAGAAATCTTGAAAGTGGCTAGGTACTTGAATGGTCTCAAGTGGAGTATCTAAGAGGAAATTAGTCTCTTAAACCATAAGAATGTACACCAATGTTACCAGCTAGCCCTCAAGGTGGAGGAAAAATTCAAGAAGAAGCAAGAATCAAATAGCAGAGGAAGAGGAAGAGATAATAGAGGTCATAGAGGAGGATATGGAGGAAGAAATCAGAGTGAGTCCAAACTCACTGAGAATCATGGAGAATCTAGTAACACAAGAGGTGGTTATAACCAAGGAAGAGATTCAAATAGTAGTTCAAGAGGAAGAACTAATAACCAAGGAAGAGGATCTTATTTCTCTTTAATGAAGTGTTACAACTATCAGCAATTTGGACGGCCTGCATATCGGTGTCCTGAGAAGAGTTATACATCACAAGGAGGAGAAACGAGAGTCCACTATGTGCAAGAAAAGTCTTCTAACAACAAGAAAACAAAAGTTTCATTAGATTATGAGAATGGAGAGAATCTAATGATTCACAGAGCACTCCTCAAAGGACCCATCAAAGAAGATACAAGCCAAAGAATATCTTTATTTCAAATCAAATGCAAGGTACTCAGTAAGGTTTGTAAAGTTATCATAGATTTAGGTTCTACTGATAACATTGTTTCTTTAGAAGCTATTGAAAAGTTAAAGTTGAAAAGAATTCCTCAGACTAATCCTTATAGGGTTACTTGGATGAATAAAGATCAACATGTATTAGTTAATGAAAAAGCTTGGGTAGAATTTTCCATAGGGAGATATAAGGACCAAGTGTTGCGTGACATACTACCCATGGATGCTTTTCATCTATTATTGGGTAGACCTTGGTAGTTTGATAGAGCTGCAGTGCATGATGGAGCTAAGAACTCCTACTCATTTAAGAAAGATGGAGTAATTTTCAAGATTCAGTCAATCTTGGAAGAAGGCAAAGTGAAGAAAGAGGGTCCAAACATATTGTTAGTAGGTGAGAAAGAGTTATTACAAACATTGGAGGAAGAAGATGTAGTAGGCTTTGCTTTGGTTCTAAAGCCAAAGAATGATAAAGGGGATAAGAAGGAAGAGCTACCCTTAGAAGTGAAAGAGTTGTTGAGTCAACACCAAGACATCATTAGTGATGGTCAACCAGCTAGTAGACCACCTGAGAGATCCATTAGTCATCAAATTGACTTCATCCCAGGAGCCTCACTTCCCAATAAAGATACCTGTAAAATGAATCCACAACAAAATGCAGAGATAGCCAACCAAATTCAAGATTTGCTTGATCAAGGACTGATTAGAAGGATCATAATTCCATGTGTTGTTCCCATAGTCCTTGCCCTAATGAATAATGGTACTTGGAGGTTATGTACAGATTCCAGGGCCATAAATAGGATCACTATTTGGTATAGATTCCCAATCCCTAGGATAGAGGATTTGATGGATTTCTTAGGAGGAGCTAAGTATTATTCCAAGATAGATCTTAAGAATGGGTATCATCAGATAAGAATCAAAGGTGGAGATGAGTAGAAGAGTGATTTTAAGACTACCGAGGGACTCTATGAGTGGCTTGATATGCCATTTGGGTTATCAAATCCCCGAGCACATTTATGAGATTAATGAATGAGGTGTTGAAAGAATTCATTGGAAAATGGGTTGTAGTGTACTTAGATGACATTTTATTGTTCATAAAAACCAAGGAGGATCATCTCAGACATCTACAAATGGTGATGCAAAGATTGCATGAAGAGAAGTTGGCAATCAACTTGGAGAAGAGTGAGTTCATGAAGCAAGAACTTGTATACTTGGGTTTTGTTATCTCATAAGGTAACTTGAAGATGGATATCAGTAAGGTGGAAGAAATTTTGAATTGGCCTACACCTAAGTCAGCCACAGAAGTAAGAAGATTCCATAGATTAGCACAGTTCTACAAGAAGTTCATCAGGTAGTTTAGTGAATCAATGCACCTATTTTTGATACCATAAAAGGAGGTATGAAAGCAAAGTTAGAATGGAATGAGTAGGATGATAAAGGATTTGAGGATTTGAAGAAAAGGATAGAAACTCAACCTATTCTTACACTTCCCAGCTTTGATAAGTTGTTTATTGTGGAATGTGATGCAAGCAATATTGCCATAGGTGTAGTTTAGAGTCAAGAGGAAAAACTAGTAGCTTTTCATAGTGAAAAACTGAATGATGCAAAGAGGAAGTGCTCCTCATATGATTTGGAGATGTACACATTAGTACAAGCACTAAGGAAATATAGAAAATATCTCCTTCCGAAAGAATTTGTAGTCTTTACCGAGAATCAGGCTTTAAGTTTTCTGAATTGTCAAGACAAACTAAGCCATAAGCATATGAAATGGGTAGAGTACATTCAATCCTACACCTTCACTATCAAGCATAAGAAGGGAGTACACAAAAAGGTCGTAGATGCATTGAATAGAAGGTTGCTCATGGAGCAGGAAATTCAGTTAAGAAGCATTGGTATAGACAACTTCAAGGATCTGTATTTAGCAGATGAAGATTTTTTAGTAGCATACAAGGTATGTCAAGATTTTCAGAATCACTTTCATAATGAGTATTCTAATTTCACCCTACAAGAAGGTCTTCTATTTAAAGGAGGAAAACTCTGTGTACCAAAAGGTTCAACGAGGGAGAACTTATTGCAAGAGAAGCATAATGGTTCAACGAGTGGACATTTTGGGGTGCATAAAACCTTAGAATTGGTGCAGCGGTACTACTATTGGCCAAGAATGAGCAAAGATGTTCAGAAGTATGTAGAGACTTGCATAGTTTGTCAAAAGGCCAAGGGTACTTCATCAAATGCAGGATTTTATCAACCACTTCCAATCCCAAACCAACCTTGGGAGTGTATCAGCATGGATTTTGTGGTTAGACTTCCTAAGACTAAGCTAGGAATGGATAGTATTTTTGTGATTGTGGATAAATTCAGCAAGATGGCTCACTTTGTGCCATGCAAGACCACACATGATGCATGCTATATAGAACATCTTTTCTTCAGAGAAGAAGTGAGGATACATTGATTACCTTTGAGTATTGTATCATACCGAGAATCTAATTTTATGAGTCATTTCAAGAAAACCTTATGGTAGAAGCTCGGTACAAATATTTCCTTCAGCTTGGCATATCACCCACAAACCGACAGTTAGACTGAAGTGGTGAACTGAAGTTTAGGAAATCTTTTGAGATGTCTCACAAAAGAATATGGCTAGTCATGGGATTAGTTACTTGCATAGGAAGAGTTTGCCTATAATGATACATTCAATAGATCCACTGGAAAAATCCCTTTTGCAATAGTATATGGGATTCATCCCAGGGGTATATGTGAACTCAGGGATCTTGGAAACAATGTAGAGAAGAGTGGTTATGCTGAAGATTTTTCTCAGTCCATGAAATAAGTCCATGATACTGTGAAGAAGACATTAGTGGAGAGTATAACTCACACCAAGCAGAAGGCAGATGAAAGGAAAAGAGATGTTCAGTTTCAAGTTGGATATTTGGTCATGGTGCACCTAAAAAATGTACGGTTGCAAAAAGGTGTCCCGAGTAAGCTTCAGATGAGAAAGATAGGCCCTTGTTCAATTTTGGTGAAGTATGGGTCTAATGCTTACAAAGTTGACCTTCCTACTGATATAGGTTTATCTCTCGTCTTTAATGTGGCAGATCTGGTGTCCTACAAGGGACCAATTCTAGAAGAAGATCCTGATTTAACAACAACAATAGAGGATCTCAAGGCACTAAAACTTCCAGTAGCCCCAAATCCAAGAGCAGAGAAGATTCTAAATTCAAGAGTTTTGAAGAAGACTAGAAAAAATAAATACATGGAGCATCTAGTCAAGTGGCAAGGACAAGCTGATTCTAAAGCCACATGGGTGTAGGAGACCTAGTTCAAGAAGTTGGGCATTGACCCCGACTTGATCCAATCACCTGGAAGTTGATTTCTCTTTGTTTGGGGAGTATGGTGTAGGGGCACCTAAAAAACTAGGGTGAAAGACCCTTAAGAACTCTTAGATTAGTTTTTGGTTTGTAAAGTGTTTTTGTTCATTCACTCTTGTAATGACTGAGTGGAAAAAATGGGTCAAGCTAATGAAAAAACACTCTAGTTGCTTAGTTGGTTTCTTTTAGTTGTGTGTGTGAGGTAATTTTTAAGCCTCTGAAAATCCAACTAAGGCATCATGAACCTTTCATAAATCTTCTCGGTTAACACTGATGTTCGGTTAATACTGATGCTTGGTTAACATTGATGTTTAGTTAACACTGATGCTCGATTAACACTGATGTTTGGTTAACACTGATGCTCGATTAACACTGATGATCAGTTAGCATTGATGCCCAGTTAACACTGATGCTCATTTAACACTGACGCTCAGTTAACACTAATGCTTGGTTAACACTGGAGCTCGATTAACACTGGAGCTCAGTTAACATTAGCGCTCGGTTAACACTGGAGCTCGATTAACACTGGCACTCAGTTTTGCTTTACTGTTGCTCAGTAAATTCCATTGTAACAACCCGTGAAAAGCGGTTCTTGTCTTTAATGGACAGTATGGGCAGCTTTAATAGTTCCTGAAAAGATGCTTCGATTGAGTGGGCAGTTAGTGTTGTTCCAATGAAAGGATGGTTAATATTGACATCCCAAGCCTTCATTTAGAGTAGAGTAGAGGTTGCAAAAGAGGAGAAGTTATAGAAAGTTACAGATTTGCAGATTATTGTATGGTTTTGTTTTGTTTCTAGAAATGAGAAGTTGCAGACTGTGTGTTTAGTTAATATCAAGCTTTGTTGTTCTTTTTGCATGCTAGTAGATTAGCTTACTTTATTTCTGTTTTGCAAGTTGATAGTTCTTCACCCGTTCTGGGTTGTAAAATGTAATAGCCCCTCGAGATTCATGAGTCCATGGTGAAAATCATGTGTTGGGATGGAACTTGAGAGGATCCCTTGTACATAGTTTCCTTTTTGTTTTTGGTAGGAGAAGCAATAGTTACGAGTCTGGATATCTTACCCTAGGCGAGCTCGGTAATAGTTCGGCTAGGGAAGAGAATGAAAGCAATGTTATGAAAACATTGATTGAGAGAGTAGAATGAATCTATTTGTGTAGGTTAAGTGAGGAAGATGAATAACATGTTGATGGGGACCAAGTATTGAAGGGGAGGAAAAGCTGATAGTGACTTACCTCAGTTTAGGGTTGTGAATACCCTAAGAGATCTAGGAGAAAGATCTCAGAGCATAGCCAAGATGACTCTATAGTAGCAACGAGATTCCAGTCCCACATCAACAGCCAAATTACTTTGTCATATGATTCTTGGTCCCTTGTTAACTTATATTCCCCCAACTCACGCTCAAGATGTTTTTCAGGTGTGGGGAGAGATTTAATATACGATCCTTGATGGTTTGGACTCCCTATGGATGGTGGCTAGGGATTTAAAATCCCCATTATTTATTTTTAATAAAATGGGTGTTCTAGTTGATTAATTTAATAGTATGGCCAATTTAGCAGACTTCATCAACAAATTTGGCCTCATAGACATTGACTTACTAGGACAACCTTATGCTTGGTCTAATAATAGGAAAGGGGAACATATCATACAAGTTAAATTAGATAGATTCATGGTCTTAGATAATTGTGATATTGGTTTTAATGCCACTCTTAGGACCCTCCAAAGAACTGTGTTAGATCATAACTTGATCCTTCTTTAATGGACTAACAGATAAGCTAAGAGGTCCTTTCCGCTATGAGATTGTGGACCAACCCTCTAAGATTCAAGAATTGTATTTTGGATTGGTGGAATACTCCTATTCAGGGGACCTCTATGTTCAAAGGAGCCAAAAAGTTGGATTGTGATAAGGACGTAAGTCAATGGTTGGAATAAGGCTACCTTTGATGATATTTTTAAAAATAAAAAAGAGATCGCCTATAAATTGACAACTATTCAGTATGACAAGGCCAATGGTGATTCTTCAGAATCTACTCACATATAAGAGGAAGATTTGAGGATAAAATGGAAGGAAAACATCAAGCAAGAGGAAATTTATTGGAAAAAGAGATCCCAAGTGTAGTGGTTGAGGGAAGGTGATCAAAACTCAACTTTCTTCCACAGATCTACCAACAAGTATAAGAGAAGGAACATTATTTAGAGCCTCAATGATGATATGAATTAGGAGTTCAAAGATGATTCCCAACTATGCACGATGACTTCTAGTTACTTTTACCATTTTTTATTGAAGATAAACAAAATGTTAATAAGTAGGTAAAATAAAAAATATTATAATGCCTTCCTATAGTACTGGCCTTTGCTAACAATGCCCAATTACTTTCCCTAGTCACTAAAGAAGAAGTCAAGATGGTAGTGTTCTCTATGGGGGCCTACAAGGCTTCAAGACCTAATAGTTTTCCCCCAACCTTTTTCCAACATTTCTTGGAAGGATGTCACTATGGTTGCAAAGGATTTTATACAGACTAGTAAGATGTTAAGGATGCTAAATATCTCCTATATTACTCTTATTCCTAAAACCCAAGAACCCCAAAGACTTGCAGATTTTTGCCTCATCAACCTATGCAATACTATTTACAAGATCTTCTCCAAAGTGTTGGTTAACTGAATTAAACCCTTTCTTGATGGATTCATAAAAAATAATCATAAGGGTTTTCTCCCAAGGAGAGATTCTAGATTTTATTACTACAAATCTTAAAATAAACCGTTCAATGAACAAAATTTGTCTCTTGGGGATGACACTTAAACTCAACATCTCAAAATTCTATGATATACTAATTTGGGACTTCTTATTCAAGGTCCTAAAGAGGATTGGCTTTCAAGACCATATGATTAACTTCTTAAAGGAATGCATAACAATTGTCAAATACCCAATGATGGTTAATGGGATTCCTCAAGGATTTTTTGGAGCTTCTAAATGAGTCAGACAAGGTGACCCATTATCTTTGTATTTATTTGTCATTGTTGAAGTTCTGGGTAGGAACTTCCTTAAGCAGATTGAGGAGGGAAAGTGAAAATGAGTCAAAGCTACCTCCACCATTTTATCGATGATCTAAAAATAGTTTTTAGATGACACCATTATTTTTGGAAAAAAATTGGTTGTTGAAGCAATAGTCTAGAGATATTTCCCAGTTCAAGTTGCTGAGGTTTGCGAACAATACATTGACCATGTGAAGAGCAATGTCTATTTTTTTAACACCATGGTGAAGGTGCAAAACAAAGTTAAGATCATACTATGTTATCGAAGTGTGGGATTACTAGGCCTCTACATGGGACTTCCTCTCACTATCAAGGAGGTTACAAAAATATTTTGGAACTCAATCCTTGAAAGATTACAAAGGAAGTTGACTAGTTGGAAATGGAAAATTCTTAGCAGTGTGGGTAAGATTCAACTCCTGGCTGCCACTCTATAAGGTATTCCTATCTATTCACTCTCATTGTTCAAAATTTTGAACATTATGGATGATAAAATTGATAGAATCCAAAAAATGTTTTTATTCATGGGTATGGAAGAGAAGAAGATATTGGCTATTGTCAATTGGTAAATTACGTGCTCTCCATAGTCTAGGGAAGGTCTAGGATAATGTTGACTGGTGCAACATAATATTTTCTAAATATCCCAATCATGAGAAATTTTATAGGGTCCTCACAACTCAAGGACTCCATAATGGATCAAATATATTGAATGACATACTGAAAAGCTGGAATATTATTTTGACAAGGCTCAAATGATAGGTTAGAAATGAATGCAAGATCATATTTTGGGATGACACTTAGCTTGGGGACAAAAATATTATTACACATCCTACCTTTAGAGAACTTGGCTTGAGGGAAAAGATATTTTTTCAAAATTTGGTTGCAGACTACGTCTCCCCAAGGATCTCCTAGAATGACATCTCTTTAAGTTTCCATGAGTAGACCAACCAAAAATACAAGGCTACTGAGCTCCAAGAGTTGTTAAAATAAGTTAGGATCCCTATTTTCCAAAGGGATGATAAGTTTTTTTGGAAATTGAATCCTAAAGGCGGCTTCTTAGTTAAATATGCTTATATTGCACTCCTAAAGGAAAATAACCCCACTGAGTTTTGACAGAAGATCTAGAATCCGCAACTAATCCCCAAAAATATTTTTTTCTAGTATATTTTTATATAAAACAAAATCCTTACCCAATACAATCTATTAAAAAGGGGGTTTCAACTAACTAACAGATGTGTGGTATACAAGAAAAAAGATGAGAGTGCCCCACATATTCTCATAACTGTAACTTCACTTGGGAACTTTGGAGCATGGTACTATAGAAGTTGGGACTTCACTGGGTTATGGTAGGTGATATTAAACAATTGGAGATAGATTTAGAGGGGTTGGTTGGTAACTCATGTATCAAGATTTTATGGAATTTGATTCCTCCACATTTAGGTTGGAGCATATGGAAGGAAATGAATAATAGGATATTTTGTGGTTTGGAATGCTCAACTGTTGATGTTTTTGGACCCTTTCATAATTTGTTGATGGAGAACATGGTTATTACTTCTTTTACCTATACATCCTTCCCCCTAACGCCTTTTAGAACCAAGTAAAAAATAATTGGAATCTCCTTGATTCCTATACTAAGTTTGATTGCTCAAAAATATTAAAATGTAGGAACACTAAGTGGTACCCCTAAACCTAGATGGTATAAGCTACACTTTGATGGGGCTTCTAGAAGGACATAAGTAAATTTAGTGGGTGGAGGATTCTTGAGGACTACTAGGGATGACATGATTGCAACCTACACTAGAAACCTTGATGGGAGTACTAACTAAAAGGGACGACCCTTTTATAGGGACTCAAAATAACACTCTCAATTGGAATCAAGGCCTTGTTTATAGAAGGAAATTTGAAGATTATTATTGATGCTGTAAAAAGGATTGTCAAAAGCTACTTGGTCACTTGATGGGATTGTGGGTGATATTCAAAAAATCTTGTTAGGACTAGAGGCCTTTAATAATAACCATACATATGGAGAAATAAACTGGGTTGACTATGCAATGAATTTACTTGGTTTCAAATTGGAAGGCCAAAGGTGTTGGAGGAGACTAAATACCCTTCCAACCCATGTTCAAACACTCCTTCTTAGAGAGCATACAATGTAATTAATTAACATGGATAAGCTTCCTTGAAGGATCTGCAACATTTTTCTATGTTTATATGTAGTTGGACTAAGAGAGTACATATAGAACAAGGATAAAGTGCGACATTTTTTGTTGGTCCACTAAGAGAGGTGGGGGTGAATCAGACAAAATAAATCTTGAATACTTAAAACTTAGCTCCTTGATTCACTCGGTAGAACTGAATACAGTAATAACTGACTCACCAAATAACTTAATAACTTAAACAACCATACATCTCATAATATGCAAATCAATCATTCAAACTCAGTTAAAACTAGGTTTAACGAGGAAACCCAATATGGGAAAAACCTCTATGGGAATTATGAACCACAATAAAAATGTACCCTTATGAAGTACGCTCAATTAAGAACTTATCCTATTAAAGATTACAAACACATTTTCTAGATGTGGCCATGTTAAGGGATTTATGTTAGATCTGTTAAGATATTCACCCTATTAGGAGTGGTCTTGCTAGAGGAATTTAAACACTGTTTTGGAATGTCACCTATGTTTAGGATTTACAAATAGGACTATTAAATCCACTCGGTTAAGACATTGTCTTTGTTACAAATGCTAATAAGAAAAAATAAAACTTTGATCTGTAAATATAGAAACTAACTTTGGCTTGGGTTAAATCCTTTATGCTCACATGAATATTGGCATCACATACTCCACTTGTCTCTGCTCTCAGAGTGTAGATTCTGCTCTTTCTTCTTCTCTGTTCTGCTCGGTAACTTTTGTTCTTCAACTTCCTCTGCTTCTTAATTCAACTATCTAGCATCATAATATCTATTTATCTCTCATCCTTTATATAGACAAATTTTTTCCTCCTAATCTCCTTTCTTAGGTTTTCCATCATTTGCGCTCAATTTTTTGATCATCTTCTTCATAAATCTCAACTCGGTAAACTGTTAACTTTTGCCTCGTAACTTGAACTTTTTCTTGGAACTCAAATAATCAGGTTTAAGCATTTATTATTTTCGTTAGATCTTATCATTAAATTTTATCGCTCGTAGATCTTCTAACAAACTTCCTTCAATTCTTAACAATATTTAGGTCATCATAGCTTCGTATTAAATTTGATCTTATCATAATTATCAATCAATTTATTTTACTCAGTAACTTGCTTTGCAACTCAGTAAATAAATTCTTTCACTACTCAGTGCCTAACTCATTCTTGGTGCTCGGTTACAGAAACTGACTAACACAACTCTATATCGACTGACTCTGTCTAGCTCGATAGAGTAACTCTTTGCAATCTCTGACTTAATCAATCAAGTTTACCGATTTGATAACATCAAATATATAGTAGCAAACAACTATATCAACATTACCTCATCATTGTCTGATCCGTATTTGTCACCCATTTAAATTCTACTTTTTATGATATGGTAACTCAATAAAAATCAGTAAATCAATTGCTTGACATCAATGAAAAATAACAACTGATCTAACCATTTTTACAAACATGTATACCTATTATCACCCGGTCTTCATCATCTCCATTAGTTGATTAAAAATCTCCCTCTTTGGAATTGATGGAAACACTATAGTATTATTATAGCAATTGATGATGGAAATTCTCAATATTGTCAATCTCTGTCATGACTCCATCTGAGTTGATAGTTTTTTTTATGATCATCAAACTATTCTCCCTCTTGGATAAATCTCCTGATATTGTAGCATACATTTTGATTCTCCTTCATGAGTAAATAGTATTAATTCATTCTCTTCCTCTTTCATCAATATCTCCCTTATGGATAAATGTCATGAATTTATTCTCTCCCTCTTTGACAACAATGCCAAAAGGTCATACGCCTGACAAACTTGTTTCATAAGTGGATTATACCTTACATGTACAAATATTCATTACATATAGAAATCTTCACAAAACTTCAGGAATCACCTAAAGTGTGTCATACTAACATCAATTCAATAATAGATATTATGATAAAGTATAGAATTGATGCAACATGCCTCATGCTTCTTAGGGAATATTGGATACGAGAAGAACCCCTAGTTTACCTCTGAGATACTCAAAATCATCCTTTGGTAGTGGCTTTGTAAAAATATCAGCCAGTTGTTCCTTTGAATTTACATATTCTAATACCACATTTTTCTCTTGAACTTGTTCTCTCAAGTAGTGATACTTGATAGAAATGTGCTTGGTCTTTGAATGCATAACTGGGGTCTTTGATATGTTGATAGCACTTGTGTTGTCACAAAAAATAGTTATAAGATCTGAGATAATCTCTTGCATACCTTCAAGTAATTGTTTGATCAAAAAATGTTTGCACAATTCATGGAAAAAACAACATATTCTGCCTCGGCAATAGACTGTGAAATGTAACTCTACTTCTTTATTATCCATGTGACCAATCTTTCACCTAGAAAGAATTCTCCTCCACCAGTATTTTTCCTATCATCAATAATTCTATCCCAATCTGCATCAGTGTAGACTTGGAGATCAAAAGTACCTCCTTTCTTGTATAATAAACCAAAATCTTTAGTTCCTTTTAGATATCTAAATATTCTCTTAACTGTAGACATATGTGTTTCCTTAGGATTAGAAGAAAATATTGCAACAATCCCAACAACGTGTGCTATATCAGGTATTTTGTGAACAACATACTATAGTTTACCAATCATGGATCAGTAAAGAGTATTATCCACCTCTTGTGTCACATCTTCTTTAGACAATTTATATCCTGTGACCATCAGTGTTCCAATAGGCTTGGAATCTTCCATACCAAAATTTTTGAGGATCTCTTTGATATACTTAGCTTGTGTAATATAGATCCCTTCTGTAACTTGTTGTATCTGTACACCTAGAAATAACTTAATCTCTCCAATCATTGAAATTTCAAACTCTTTTCTCATTTCATCAGCAAATGCCTTACATAAGTTGTTATTTCCTCCAAAAATAATATCATCAACAAAAATTTCAGCAATCAAAACCTTTTTGTCACTTCCACACTTCAAGTAAACATTACTGTTATCGCCTGTTCTTTGAAATCCTATTTTGATTAGATAAGAGTGCAATCTCTCATACCATGCTTAGGGTGCTTGCTTCAAACCAAAAAGACATTTGTGTAATTTGTGTACCTTCTTATTATTTGTACTGTCAATGAATCCTTCAGGTTTTTCAATGTAAACTTCTTCTTCTAGTATCCCGTTCAGAAATGCAGACTTGACATCCATTTGATAAAATTTGAATCCTTTGTAAGCTACATAAGCTAGAAGAATTATAAATCCTTCCAATCTAGCAACAGGTGCAAAAGTCTCTCCATAATCAATAGCTTCTTCTTGTGCATAACCTTTGCAAACCAGTCTAGCTTTATTTCTGATAACTTCTCCATTCTCATTCAGCTTGTTTTAGAAAATCCATTTAATACCAATAACATTTTTATCCTCTAGCTTAGGTACTGAAGTCCATGTATTTTTCTTTTCAATCTGATCAAACTCTTCTTTCATTGTTTTCATCCAATCTTCATTATCTAGTGCTTCTTTAACTTTCTTTGACTCAAATGTAGATATCAAACATGTATTATCTCTTAACTTTCTTCTTGTCATCACTCCAACATCTTTATTTCCAATAATCTTGCTTGGGGAGTGGTTCCTCACATACTTTTCTAAAACAGGCTCAGTAGGTCTCGGTGCTTCATCATCATCATTCCATTGTAGAGAAATATGTTAATATTCCTCCTTAGTAGGTGCTCTCAGTAAGGTGTTAGGAACATCAGGTTGTACATATACAAACTTATCATAGTCTTTAGGTTCCTTTTTTATTTCTTCATCATTTTTCTGCAAACTCATCGATTCTCACACTTGCACTTTCCACCATTTTTTTAGTAACTTTATTCAAACACTTATAGGCTTTACTCCTTGTAGAATATCCTAAGAATATTCCTTCATCCCCTTTAGAATAAAACTTTCCTTCTCTAGAATCTTTCAAGATATAACATCTACTTCCAAAAAATTTGAAATAACTCACATTAGCTTTGTGTTCATACCAGATTTCATAAGGTATTTTGTTGGTACCTTTCTTCATTTGTACTCGATTCAATGTATAAACATCAGTACTTTCTGCTTCTCTCCAAAAATTTTATGAAATACCTTTCTCAATCATCAGTGTCCTAGTGCAAGCAATAATGGATTTGTTTCTTATCTCAACAATACCATTATGTTGTGGTGTCCTCGGTGCTGACATATTTCTCTTAATTTCAATTTCATTACAAAACAATATAAAATCATCAGATGTAAACTCACCTCCTCTATCAGATCTTAGACATTTCAGTTAGCTTCCTATTTCCTTCTCAACTCTGGCCTTGTACCACTTAAACATTTGAAATGCATCATATTTCTCCTTTAAAAACATTGCAAACATCATTCTAGAATAATCATCCAAAAATAAAATAAAATATATGTCTACATAGTAACTTTGAGTTCTCATGGGTCCACATAAATCAGTATGCACTAAATCCAAAATTCCTTGTGTAACATAAGTCTTTCTTGAAAAACTAGATTTAGTCATTTAACTCATTTGACATTATTTGCACATAGCATTATCAGTTTCTCTAATCTCGGTAATCCTCCAAATCTATTCTTTTTACTCATTTTGATCAAGTTGTCAAAATTAACATGACAAAGTCTTTTGTGCCATAACCAAACATATTCAACTTTAGCAAACATGCAACTCTTCATAGAAGTATCAAGTTAAAATAAATTACCTTTAGATTGTTCTCAAGTGGAAATCAAACTCTCCTTATAAAAACTTTCACCTTTCCATGTTGAAATTCCCATTAGTGCCATGTGTTATTTAACTGTGCAACACTCAACAGATTATACTTTAATCCTTCAACCCAATAAGCATCACCAGATCTTGTGTTATTCAGTAGAATTATAGAACCTTTTCCTTTCACATGATATGGAGCATCATTACCAAATCTAACAAATCTTCCATCATGCTTCTCTAAGGAAATAAACTTAAGTGTGTCACCAATCATGTAATGTGAACAACCACTATCTATAATCAATGTTTCATTCTTACTTAATTGTGATATTAGGGCTCTTGGTTCTTCTTCATCAAAATCATCTTTGATATGAACATAAACAACTTCTTTTCCATCATAACTGTCAAATGAATCATCATCACTTAGTCCTTTATTAGCAATATGACAACATTTCTTACCTTTGTTTTTGTAGTCTCTGAATCTCCTAAATATGTTTTTTTTCTTTTATCCTTATCTATGTTATCTTTCTTTTCCTCCTTATCTTTCTCAGGGTAGTTAGATGCAAAATGACCAATCTTGTTACAACTAAAACATTTCAATGGTAACTTACCTTGATATTTGTCTTTGCCTCTTTGTAGTCTTCTAGCCAACAAAGCTTCAAAATCTCTCTCGTTCTCTTCATCTACAACATATAACTCTTCCAAACCACTATGATAGCTATAAAACCTCTCACTAACACTGCTCAAATATCCATCACTAGGTCTAGAGTCCTTAGAACTTCCAATCTTCAAAGATGACTTAAATGCAGACTCAATCTTAGATGTAGCAAGTAGACTATTATCAAAATCATTATTCTCAAATGCAACTAGCTTACCAATAGTAGTATCAAGACATTCATTTGAGGAATGGATCTCAACTCTTGTATAGCAGATACTCGAATAACATAACTTGGTAGCAGGGTTCTCAATATTTTCTTGTAACATCTTCTTCAGTTATGGCTCCACCAACTCCTCTGATAGAATTAACAATCTCCTTAAGTCTAGTGTTGTATTGTATAATGTTTTCTCCTTCTTTCATTCTCATTGAATCAAATCTACCTCTCAAAATTTATTCTTTTGCCTTCTGTACATGCTAATCTCCACCATAGGCCAAAATAAGCTTATCCCACATTTGTTTCAAAGTACTACATCCATAAAGTTCATAATATTCCTAGTCGGTAAGTTAGAAGCAATCTCAATCATGACTTGTATGTGTTCTTTCTTCTATCTTTGCTCACTGATTGTCAAAGGTGCAGTTGTAGGTGCAACATATTCATTATCAAGAAAAATGAAGTCCATATTCTCCTATACCAGGAACATGCAATCTCATTATGCTTTTCCATGTAGATAAATGATCCCTATTTAATTTTGGTGCTTCCCTCTTATACATCTTTGGATCTTGACTCAAGTCCTTTTAAACTTAACACTTCAGAGAACTAGAGCTCTGATACCAATTGTTGGTCCATTGAGAGGGGGGCAAATTAGACAAAATCAATCTTGAATACTTAAAACTTATCTCCCTGATTCACTCAGTAGAACTGAATACCGTAATAACCGACTCACTAAATAACTTAATAACCTAAACACCTATACATATCATAATATGCAAATCAATCATTCAAACTCAGTTAACACCATATTTAATGAGGAAACCCAATATGGGAAAGAGCTCTGTGGGAATTGTCACCCACAATAAAAATGTACCCTTCTGAAGTACGCTCAGTTAAAAACTTATCATGTTAAAGATTACAAACACATTTGCTAGATGTGACCCTGTTAAGGGATTTAAATCAGATCTGTTAAGATCTTCACCCTGTTAGAAATAGCCTTGCTAGAGGACTTTAAACACTCTTTTGGGTCACCTACGTCTAGGATTTACAAATAGGACTATTAAATCCACTCGATTAAGAGATTTTCTCTGTTACAAATGCTAATAAGCAACATTAAAAATTTGATCTGTAAATATAGAAACTAACTTTTGCTTGGGTCAGATCCTTTATGCTTACATGAATAATGGCATCAAATACTCCATTTGTCTTTTCTCTTAGACTGTAGATTCTGCTCTTTCTGCTTCTCTGTTCTTCTCGGTAACTTCTGTTCTTCAGCTTCTTCTGCTTCTTAATTCAACTTGCCAACATCATAATATTTGATTATTTCTCATCCTTTATATAGCCAAAATTTTGCCTCTTAATCTCCTTGCTTAGGTTTTGCATCATTTGCGCTCTGTTGTTCGATCATCTTCTTCATAAATCTCAACTCGGTAAATCGTTAACTTTTACCTCGTAACTTGAACTTTTTCTTGGAACTCTAATAATCAGGTTTAACCAGTTAATATTTGCCTTAGATCTTCATTGAATTTTATCGCTCGTACATCTTCTAAAAAACTTCCTTTAATTCTTAACAACACCCAAATCATCATAGCTTCGTATTAAATTTGATCTTATCATCATTTTCAATCAATATCCTGTACTCGGTAACTTGCTTTGCAACTCGGTAACTAACTTCATTCACTACTCGGTGCCTAACTCATTCTCGGTGTTTGGTTACTGAAACCAACTAACACAACTCTATATCGACTAACTCTGTCTAGCTCGGTAGAGTAACTTTTTTTTAGTCATAACTCAACTCTTTGCAATCTCTGACTTAATCAATCAAATGTACCGATTTGTTAACATCAAATATATAGTAGCAAATAACTGTATCAACATTACTTCAGCATTGTCTGATCTGTATTTGTAACCCATTTAACTTCTCCTTCTTATGATATGGCAACTCAATAAAAATCAGTAAATCAATTGCTTGACATCAATGACAAATTAACAACTGATCTAACCATTTCTACAAACGTGTATACCTATTATCACTCGATCTTCATCATCTCCATCAGTTGATTAACATTTTTTGGGGCACTAGAATTCATAAACATGGAAAAATCTATAAATGCAACACTTATAATAATGTGGGTCTTCACTTTAAGTTTCAGTCGCCCACTCCCACTATGAAGTACTCAACACTTGATTGGTACGACATTTCTATTATGTTGTGTGGGAGGAGGGAGATCTACCTCTCATCTTATGCCTTCAACTCCCACTGTCTATTAGAAGCTGCAACTTGAATGCAATTTGAATTTTCCAAGACTAGGAGGGACATGCAGTTGACTATTAGAGGCTACAATATGGGTAGGGACAACTTGGAAAGGGATATGCACAAACTGACACAAAACATGGCCATGAAGGACAAGAATATTCCTATTGGCTAGATTTTTACCAATGGAAGAGGAGGCCTAGACTCAACAAAGAGGCACATGTACAAATACAAGGACCTAGGGTAGAAAAGGGGCAATCCCAAAGATTTAGCTGCTTATAGTGATGTTTGTGACGGTAAGACCTCTAGGAATAGAGAAAAATGGACAAAAGTTAAGAGGAATGTGGTTGTTAAGGAGAGGGTTTGTGAGGAGATTGATGAAGAAAGGCATGTCGATGATACCCTGAAATGCAGTTGGAATGTGGAGAGTGACAACATTAGTCACATATCAGATAGCCTCAAGGTTGAAGAACCAGACGACCAAGAATTGGATGACACCCAAACAATGATGAAGGGATGTGCTGGGTATCTTATGGTTTCCTTTGAAGTGATGCCACTCAAAGTGGAAGTGGACCTCCTCAGGAATCAATTTTCAAATATTGAATGAATTATGAAGAGTTATAATTTATTGAAAATTTTTATTTACAATAAATTACCTATAATTATTTTATTAAATTATTTACCTAAATAATTTATATACAAATATTTTATTTCATTACAAACTTTAAACATATTTTAAAACTTTTATAAACATGTTCATAAAGTAGCATCTCGTTTAACATTTTTTCATAAATAACTAATACTAATTTTAATATTAAAAAATCTATTAAAACATTAATTTGAAAATCATCACCTTATTTAAGGAATAATCATGCCTTTTATAACCATTACCTTATATATTTTACTACTTGCAAAGTTCAAAGACTTAGCAAACCAATGAATAAATTTAAGTCATATGAATACAAGAAGATGTTCGTTTGTTAAAAGAAAAAATGAAAGTGAATCTCTTTTATATAAATATTAGTCTAATATTAATGTTTATACAATATTTTTTTAATAATATGCCAAGATAATTGATATATTTAAGAATATATTATCTTTAATTTATATATCAAATAAGTTAGTTCATTAAAATAGATATGAAATAAAATAATTATAATTCAAAGAAATTTAAGTCACATGAATGCCAAAGAAATTTAAGTCACATGAATACAAGGCATGTTCTTTTGTTAAAAGAAGAAAATGAAAGGGATCTCTTTTATATAAATACTATCTAATAATAAATATTACCTTTATTTCATATCAAAAAAGTTAGTTTCATTAAAGTAGATATGAAATAAAATAGTTATAATTTAATGTGATTATATTGGATCAATTATTTATGGTAGTCATTGACACTTTGCTTACAACAATTCTTCCATTTTTATTAGTTAAATTTTTTCAAGGGAACATTTTTATAGTAATATTTTGATATTAAGGGAAATAAAACATGATACAAAAATAATTTACATATAAAAGAACATATGTTTTTTTATATTAATAAGGAGCAAAACAAGGGTGTTGTTCTTAAGGCAAAATGACAAGGATAAATAGAGTCAACAACACATTAACAACAATCTAACATAAAAAATCATAACGAGTCTTAGTTCTCTATAATTTCAGAGTTGTATGTAGACTACCTTGATTTTCAGACATTTACACCTCTACACATATTATATCGAATTTATATCCGATTTATATATCAAGTCAATTGTTATCATTATAAAATAGTAAATAATGAATAATAAAATTAAAATTTTCAACGTCTCATTTTAAAGAACCAACATATTATAATTATTAAATGAATTATTTATGATAGAACACACCAAACATAAAATGTGACATATTAACCACAAAATATAGACTCATTAAACTCTTCCATTTTCCACAAAAAACATAAAGAAAGTCAAGGGGACCATTATAAAGATGAGGACATGGCATCTTGGTGAAAGCTCATCTCTTTCAAACAACCTTTTACATGATCATTTAATCACTAATGGAGTTGTGTTACGTCACATCATTATACATAATTTTCAATTACAAATTTTGTTTCATAAGTAACAAATAAAACTTACAAAGCAGCTAATAAAACTAAACACAATTACACATTTGACATTTGGGTATTGTGATATAAATGCGAATATAATCATAATGCAAAATATTCTCAATAATTACTTTTATGTCTTTTTATAGAATGACAGTATTTGTCTCTGCCTTTATTGTGAGTGGGCCATCTCTATGCTTTTAAAATTCACGAGTGAAAAGTTTAATAGTACTTTACTTACTATTATTTACCTTGGGTTGTTTGGGTTAATAAACACGTGTCTTATTTGGAAAGAGAAAAGGGACACTTGAAACCACATTGTCACATCATTTATTCTTTTAATGTTTGTTTTGATTTTTGGATTAGTGGTTAGTCAATTAGATGATTAGTGGTTGAAAACTAGAGGGGTCTATTATGTTGTAATCCATGTTTTTAAAAAATAAAATAAATTTTTAGCTTGTCTTTTTTAGAAGTCTATATAGTAACAAAAGTGTTTTCTAGGGGATGAGTGGGTCCTATGAGTATTTGATTAATGGAATGCCAACCATAAATAATGTTTTTTAAGTGTCGAAAAACATTAAAAGAGGCTTATGCAAGGAACATCTATTTTCATTCTATTCAAGTATAAGAGTCTCTCTCTCACACACACATATGTTTTCACTAATTTGGAGAGAGAGTGGAGCTAGAGGAGAGAATGGCTTGAGGAGCAAATGTAAATTTTCAAGTGTTGGAGTAAGGGAGGTCCTCATTGTCATGAAGATACAACTTTTGTCTTCTATATTTATTCATGTTGTTGGGTTGTTAGAGATTACTTAGCTACTTGTGCTTTTGTCTTTTTAATTATGTTGAAGTTGGTTTTATCTTCATTCTTTTGGGTTTGGTTGATCCATTGAGAATGGATTGCTTATAAAATATTGTATTGTTTGAGGTTTCTTTGCTAGTCTATCATGGCAGTTTCATTGCTTCAATTTTTATGAGTTCCTTATGCTTACATCTTTATGTTTTTGTTGATTTTAGTTATTTGTTCGGTTTGGGAGAGTTTGTGAGGGATTCATCCCCTTAAAAAAGTGTTGGGATTGTTGTTTTTTGGTAGTGTTTTCTTGTTTTTCTGTGTCGGGTAGGGTGTTTTGGGAAAAAATCTAAGGGTTGTGCCCTAGCTCTTAAACCCTAAACCATATGTCCAAGGTCTTTGTTCTCTCCGAGCTCCAATGTTCTATTTGTCAATTGACTTGTTGTTGTAGGTTCCCAATGCTTCAAGTTATGTCTTAAGTCATTGAGAACATTGTCATGACTGACCCTTTCTTCCTAGTCACCTAGTCTACTCAGTCATCACTGATTCGGTAATGAACTTGCTAAGTCTTGGAGCTCTTTTCATGATGAGGTATTTTGTTTGGTTGTTTATTATTTTCCATTTACCTCTAGTTAACAAGCCTTAAGTTATAACTTTATGTCTTTTGAGCTTGTTTATTTACCAACCTTGTCTCCCTAGTTACCTTTTGTCTCTGGTGAGTTAGCCTATGTCATGATTTACATTATATTTCTTGCAAGTGTTCTTAGATTCATTGTTAAGATCAATTGCATCATTGCACATACATGTTAAATACACAACATGACTGAGAGGGGAAGGGGGGTGAATCAGACTGGACCACAATAATAACTTTAATTCAAATCTTGATAAACTTCAAAACACCCTAATCAATTATCCTTCATGAAACAATAAAGAAAAAATTAGAATCACCACAAGAACACTAGATTTACGTGGAAAAAAAGGCTAAGATAAACCATTGTGAGAATCAAACTCACAAATATAGAATATCTTGAATTACAATGTTTAGGCTCAGTGCCCAGACTTGTACAACTAGGGCTCACTACCTTAGGGAGAAATACAAAGGATTTGTACAACTGAAACTTATTATCTTAGGACAAGATACAAAAATATTTTCTTGAAAAACTCATTGTCATCTAGCAACATGAATCTCAGAAATGAAATAAGAATCTCTTGAACATGAATTAGTAGCACACAAATTTTGAGTACATTTCTTTGAAGATCAAACTACTACACATTTGATTCTCTTCTTTTTTCTTCTTTCCTTCACACAATTCACTCTTCCACACTTCTTAGTCTTCCACACTTTCCAATCTTCCACTCCGTTTAGTATTAGCCTTGAATATATTACTTAAATATAATATAGATCATTAAAATATTTACTGCAAGTTGGCCTCAACCAAGATAAAACAATATTACATAAATTAGGTCGTCCGAACCCAAGATACATGAAGCTGTCCATTCCAAGAGAAAGAGAAGACCCAACTATATCATATGTAACACATTTTCCTAAGATATATCCAATCATCTACACATCAACCAAGGCCATCTCTGATATGTAATGTGTGAATAAGCAATTAAAGCTTGTAGAACAGTTAGCCAAGAAACATCTTCCAAAGCAATCTTGAAGCATGCAAATATGCAGGCACCAAGGTGAGACCCAAATTAACATCCCAATAGTAATTATGAAGTATATCCAGACCAAAAGAATGATCCCAGATAAGAAGCACATTTGGATACACAAGAACATAACATAACTGAACATATTGAGTATAGATCATCAAATCTCACTTGCGAACTACAAATATCACCAGAAAAAATATTGTATGACCAAGCATGATTAAGATCATAATTTAGCAACACTATATCCAATCATATTTGGAGCACACTAAAGATTCTCTAGAATAGTTTGATAGAGATCACCACTATCTGAGAACACAACCAATACTAGAGTATAAAACTTGTCTTCAACAACAACACAAATGTTACCACAAATAGTAGAAACACACAAAGTGCACATTCTAAGTGATAGTAGTACAAGATCAACAACCTGAACTATTGAAAATTTTCAAATCTTCTTAATCACCCTTCAATAGTTACTATGGTCATACATTAATGTCACACTAGGGATGAATGACAACCGTCAATAGTTACTATGGTCATACATTAATGTCACACTAGGAATGAATGACAAGAATGACATGCACCGCAAAGTATAATGCTAACATTCAACAAATGAAAAAATGCACAAATACAACTTCTGAGTAGTAGCAGACCAACATACGTCTTCTGATTCAAAATGAATCATGAATAACTTATGAACCAAACTCAATATCACTTGGCAAGTAGTGACATCACTCTTAAAGAACATCAAACCAAATTGAAGCTGTATACAAACCATAACATAACAAGATTATTACCAATTGTAGGCTGAGGTTATAAAATCACAATAGTAGTATCCATAACACAGAAAAAATATTTGCAAGAACATCTTCCAGACCAAAGGAACATGGGTGCCTAAGAAATATGCTAAATCATTTCTATTCAAGTAAACTACTGTCATGAATCATGCTAACCATACTTGACTGACTGATTTTAGTACACCAACATAAACAAGATATCAGAAAGATTGTTAATACCTCATCAAAACATCATCCTGTCACATCATCCTCCCGACAAGTCTACCACCAACACTTAATTCTTTCAATCAATGACAACCAACATGCCATATTTAAAAAATATATGCATCAGGTCAAAGTTTCTTTTATCTCTGTATTGATGTTCATATTTCACACTAATGTAATCTTCTTGCAGCTTGATGAAAATCAACAATTCTAGTTTCTTACACTATTTCATAGTTATTCTGATCTTTCAAAGTTCCTAGGTGCGTAGTTGTATGCATTGATTTTTTAAGGTTCACTAAGTTTATGCATCCTTTGGGACACATGGACACTCCATATTGATTGCACTATTGTTCACTTCCATGTTGATCAAGGTTAAAGTTAAGTGTGGAATTTTGCACTTCCATTTTAAAGCAATTAAAGCTCTATTATGCTTCATCAATGATTTGGATGTTTTACTTCACCGTACATATCCACAAATCTAATTAAGGTGTTAGTTGCACAATGCATAATGGACAATTCAAAAAAGGATTAAAGGCCTTCATCTTTCTATTTGATCAATGACTAGGATCTTCTATGCAATTGTGCACATATAATGAAGTTTTCCTAAAGGCTAAGTGCACATTGATACAAGCTCTATGATCCTACCATGTGGAGGGATAAGATTCATCTCTGAGTATAAAGGCATATCTCTTGTAAGGCTCAAATATAAGGCACTTTATTTCCTTATTAATCAAGGTGGATATACAGTGGATATTCATTGTCTTTCACATATAGATGAAATTTGAAGAATTACTAGTTGCACAAGTGTGCAACCAAAGCTTATAAAAGGCTATTAAACTAATTTTATTTGATCGAGGATCTTCGAATATCTTTTAGAGCACTATCATGCTCATCTGTTGGATCAAAGACAAGGTGAATGTGTTCAAAATATCTTTGGAAGTGAATAACAAAGTAAAGCCCACACAGTTAGATGCGACATGTAAGGCCCATATTTGTTGTGCTCTTGCATGGTCCTCTTGATTTTAAAGATGAATGATATGAATAAATATGCATATTGAAAAATTTAAATGCCTGATAAAGAATGGTCACCGATATGGAGATCAATGGCTCAGGTAATTTTCACTATTGTGCAGATATCCAAAGGCGGTCTAAGAACTTAAGTGTGGAGCAGTGAAACATCCTCCCATGCGATGACACCTTTTCCAGTTGTAAACATTAAAATGAGATGTTGGCTCTTGATTGGTTTTGTGGTTGTGCTCGTACATAAAGAAAGCTTAGTCATTGGTTCACCACTTGCACAAATTTGAATTGAAAATCCAATGGCTAATTGGTGCTAGCTCTCTTGTTACATACCTTCATTTATGGGTGATATTTGTGCTTTTATAGCCAATTTTACCTCAATTGCCATTCACTAAAGTGCACATTGGTTCATTTTGATCACTGTAAGATCCATTTGAAGTGTGAGACTGCTACAATTAGGGTTAATGAGGAAAACTAGGATTTCCTGCAAGCAACATAAACAATAAGTTTAGAAATTTTTTCAATGTGTATGTTTATTTCAATTTTGCATTTTGAAGCTTAATTTGATATAATTGGATTGAGAGAATAGAATTAGGGTCAAATTTCTTAAAATTATCCAAATTCCTAGGCTCTAGTTAGCTATTTTATAAACCATTTGAAACTTTATACTCTAAAAACCTAAAATGGCCAAATCCTCATCTATTTGGACTAAAAGAAAGTTCTATGGGGAAGTTATTACCAAATGGCCTAGCTCAACTGAAATATAGGAAATATTAAAACCTGATAGTGAATTGCAAGATTTCATTTAGGATAATCATGCTAGTTGTAGAGACCCAACTATTCTCATTGAAGGCTTCAAACTATTGAGAAGGGGTTATAACAAGGAAAATGAAAGGTTTCCTATTTGAAACACTTGGGAGTATAACTTGGGTAGAATGACGGTGCCAAATATTTTAGTAATTATTGATTTGATAGAGCCTTGGCCAACAACCACAAAGGAACATATAGAGGAAATAATGTTACTTTTAGGCCACATTATTTGAAAGATGAAGAACAAAATATGACACCAAGAGGTCAACCTCCATATAAGGTAGATATGTTTGTAAACATATTTTAAGGATACATACTATTCCCAATGTTATATATTTGGGCTAGATGCATAACTAAGAATACCACATTATATGTTGGTCATATGCATAGATATTCAATCTAGAGACCCGTAGAATAAAAAATGAATGGTTGGTGAGAATGTGATAAGTAGGTAAATTCACACCTCCATTTTCATAATTGCACATTCAGAAGGAAGATGCCCTGCCTGGTCAAGAGGAGACTTAATCATTGATTGTGATAGTGATCCTTTGCTAAACATGGAATAATTAAAGTGGGAATGATAGGACAATATAATGTAACTAAAAAACTAGATAAGTAACTGAAAAAACTAGAAATAACAGACTGGTAGAGAGATCAAAAGTACAGAAATGGGAAAGAGAATGCATATCTAACATGTAGTTGGAATCTAGGAACAAATTATAGGGTACAAAACATTTTTGGCATTCTGTACCTGGGTACACAATATTTTTGCCATTTTGTACTTGGTGTTTCTGCTTGAATTTTTCGGGGATCTTTCGATAATTTCTAATCTTTCCGTATTTTGTTTGATATCTATGTAACATGTTTCTACACACACAAAAATGGGGAAAAGGTTTGGAAATGGGTGTTTGCCTTGGTTAAACCCCTGTTTAGGAATTAACATTGAAAATAAAATGAAATTGCATAACAGAAAGAATGTAATAAGGTAAATGTTTGATTCACCTTGCATAAACCCTCATGGACAGATGGAGAAATCACTCATACCCATGAAGATGCTTGAATGTACTTAGATTCAAGGATATGACCTTGGAATGTAATGTAGAATCAAGGATACCCTCACAAATTCATGGATGTATGAATACCACTCTTAGATCTTGAATGTATATATGCTTGAAAATAACTTGCAATGAAGGAGAATAAATGCAAATGGAAGAAAGGATCTTCTTGCTTGATTGAGAATTCCTCTACTTTGCCATCATAGGAGAGAAAATTTCTCCAATTGGAGAAGATTCCCTTTGGCTTGAATGAACTTGAAAAATTGGATACTTGGAGAAACTTGATCTTGGATTCTTGCCTTCAAATCATGAATCCAATTGCTCATATACTCTTTATTACTTGAAAACTTGATAAGCTTGATTGTAAATTTGTAGATCATGAATGTATATAAAAATGAGGAGATATATCAGGTTTATATGCTCAATACATCATTTCAGGACTCAAAAAATAATCTAGGCGGACCACGAGATCAAATTTCCCATTAACACCTCGACATAGAGTCTTGGGCCAAATTTGGGCCAAAACCCTCGAGGACAGAATGTCAAAAATGTTTTGTCCCAGGGAAAAAACGTTTTTGGCATTCTCCACCCTAGAGAATGAGCCCAAAATTGGGCAGGGTGTTAGGATGGGTGAAAAGATACAGGGGGGAGGATAACAAGTTGCCAGGATCAAGCATAACGAGCATTCATACCTTGAAATCACTAAAATGGGGTCTAGTATGTCCTTATAAAGCATCCAATTATGGGTGCTAAAATTTTAGGATAGTAGATGTAGTCCCCACTTTAGTGGGAGTATGAGACAAACTCATGCTCTCGGTAAAGTAGATCAATGCATAAGAACAACCTTATCAAGGTCAAGGAGACAAAGAAAAATCAAGCCCCCTATTTAATTAAGTCTTCATCAAATCCAAAACAAGATAAACGGGGCATTGCTAGAGAGAGAGAGAGAGAGAGAGAGAGAGAGAGAGAGAGAGAGAGAGAGAGAGAGAGAGAATCACTAGCCTAATAAGGTATTGCCTTACTATGGATCACACAAAGAGCAAGTGTTGTAAAATATGACATTGATAGTCTAGCAAGCTACGCTATGCTTGTCAACCCATCAAAGAGGATCAATCCTTAAGGAAAGAATTAGCTCCAATAAGGGAACTTGAAAATATGATGAGGCCTAAGGAAAACATTGTCTCCAAAGCTATCAAGGAAAGGAAGATAAATCCTTAAGGAAAGCATTATCTCCATTAAGGGATCCAATGAAAAGATGAACATAAGGAAAGCATTATCTCCTTGGCCATCTGCAAGAGGGATCACATTGAATCGCTGTGTATGCATGTGTAAAATGTGAAACAAGGAGTGGAGTGTATGGCCCCACGTTAAAGCTATTGAAAATGCCTTAACATGAGCAATATATTTAATGAAGCATACATGCACCCACAAGAAACATTTCCACAATGAGATTCCCCCAAGGAAGGACATACCAAGGGAAATGAAACACATGAAAAAGAAACATGAAGGGATCTACTAACTCATGGGTCAACATGATCACCAAGATGATATTGTCATCGCCCCACAAACATAGTAGAACTGGAAGAATGACATGTAAGAATTAGAAAGAAGATTCTTTTTGGGTTGGCATCACAGAGAGGAAAAAGAATATGTAGCTATTGTTTTGCATCATCCCCAATTAGACAACGCAAAGGAACATTCATGAACAATGGCACATGCATGACATAACATGTAATAACATATACAATTAGTGAGATAAAAATAGAGGAATGTCATGACAGATCAATTCCTTATCACCTTGCAGTGCCAACAAAGCAACAAGGGTAATCTAAAGAAATCTAAACAAAACATATAACAAGAATCACATCACATGGGAATCACATTACAACAAGCAAACACAAATAATCACTGCACAAGAGGAGCTAGCCAAGCATATTGTATGCCTCCCATCTCGGTCTGTAGCATTTAGGGAATGTGGGAAACATGCAAGAGGGGACACATCAAGCATGGTAGATGGAATAATAGGAAATTCCAAGCAAGGAATATTTTGTAAAGATGGGTCGCTTTGTTCATCACTAGGACTAAGAGATAATTATTTAAAAAACTTAGCTCGTAAATCATGATTTACATCAATAAGCTCATAAATATCATCATCACTGGCATGAATATCATCATTAGTTGCATTAGGAACATCAAAAGCATCATCATCAAGAGTATCTTATTTATCCAAATTAATTGTAATAGAATCCAACATACAAATAGAATTATCATGTTTGTTCAATTTTATATTTTTAATTAACGTCCTCCTTTGGGCTATGCATAGGCTGATGAAAGGGAATCAAAGCATCACCATGTATCTTAAGAGAAGAAAGGTTTTGGAAATAATGTTCACGTGTTCTAGCACAAAATTTAAGGAAACGATCACAAGCACAATAATTACGTTTAGTTTTTCTTGAGATTTGGTTTGGATTAGGATCAATCAACAATGGGTCCTTTTCTTCTTTATGAGGAAGACCAGAAGGAATCACACTAGGTTGAGAGATAACACTGGTGGAATATTTATAAGATATAGGAGGTGGAACAAAAGTATATAGAGGAGGTGTAGGCAGAAGTACAGGTCCAAGAAAAGTAGATGGAACATCCTCAGGATTTCTTAGCTCACAAATATTTTGGATTTTGTATTTATGATAGTATCGAAAGAGATTGTCTTTGTGGGGATGAGTTGGCTGAGGAATAGAAGGCCAAAATATTTCAAGATTAGAGTAATCTTGAGGCATTGAAAGATGATAGAGATATGATTAACAATGATGATTTCTCCATTACGGGGAAACTTCAAACACTTATGGATAGGAGAGACTATGAATTTCATAGAGGTAAGCCAAGGAAGACTAAGCCTAACTTGAAACTAATCAGAAGTTGGGATGAATAAAAAGGTGACATCTAGAGTTTTACCACCAACTTCTATGGGAAAATTAATGGAACCATGGGTAAGATAAGTGAAGCCATTGCAAGTTTGGATCATCACATCAGTTTTGTCATAGAAATCATGTTGCAATTGTCTAGTATAAAGATGTTTTTTAGTTATCATATTCACCATGCAAGTAGGGTCAATAAGGACACCGCGAGAAAAGAGATATGTATACGATAAAAAGTACATTCATGAAACATTAAGTCAATTTAATCAATTTGAGAGAATTTAAAGATCTAACATGCTAAACAACTAAAATTGATCAATCAAAACCATCTCATGTTTCTCTAATTATAAAGGCAATATGAATGCTCTTAGATCTTAAAATCATTACTAAAGTGACAACCTCTAAAATGAGAGTGCAAATTAAGCTACATGATGTGCAATTATGCTAAAATATGATGAATTATGATGCAATTGAATCTATTTATGCAAGAACAATGCTAAAATGAACTCAAATTACTCTAAGCATGGATGCAAAATCAACTCTAGTGGTGATGCAAATGAGAGTGGATGATAATAGATGCAAAGTGATGATTTCTCTTATAATGCCTCCTATTTATAGAATTCCCAAAATTAGGAGCGTGGGTAGAGGAGGGTTGATTCAACTCATGGTTAACCAAGTGAGTGAGTTGGTGGTTTCAAATATTGTGAGAAAGAGACAAAGATGAACGGTCAAGATAGAAAAGGCAATTTGGATGGTGGAGATAGAAAATCCTCTTGAGTGATCCATGTGATTCAAATGCTCTCACCTCATTGGTTGATTGAGATTTTGTCCTTTTGTTGTGGGTGAGAATAAATGAATTTAACTATTGATTTAATTGATTTAATTTAGCCACACTTCATATTGTTTGAGAGTTACATATGCTTCATATATGATTTTTCATACTCTATATGATAAATTAAATAATAATTTAATATTTACTTGGCCTAATTTTTAAATGTGCAAAAATAGAATTAATAATGGAGGTCCAAAATGATAAATATTTCCCTAGCATTTTTTGCGAGCCCAAGAAAAATCTTAGAAGGGGGATTTTGGTTCAGAAACATAAATTAATTGAAAAGAGGACATTACACTCAAATTTTGGATCATGGTTGTGCCACTCTTTGAAACACATTTCCACTTGTACTAATGGTATAGACACTTTCAATATGAATTGTAAGCTTCTAAGTTTGATATGTGTAAATTGTTGTTTTACTATAATTTAAAGAGTTGTGTAGCTATGTGGTATATAAAAATTATACGGAGCATTCATTTTTATGATGTGATGGTATACTAGAGGCATACTAAATAGTATAAATAATTTGGATCTTACCTTTTGTATTTGTGATGAAGTTAATGAATTTTCTCTAACATTTCCTATTTATTTTTAGAGAAAGTCACAAAACATATTTTCCATCCTCGTAAAAAAAATAATGTTAGCACTCACACAGTAGCTTCACAAGAAATGTTCAAATTTTAGATTATAATTGTGCCTTTTTAAATCTCATTTGTACATAAATTGATGATATATATGATTGTAATATAATTTGTAAGTGTAATTTGTGCTTAATTTGTTATTTGATTGTAATTTACATATATGTTTAGCTATATATTATTCCTAAAAAATCTAAAATTGAAGCTTTCATTTGATTTTTTTCAATTAATGAAATATTTGTGATGAAGATAGTGTATAATAACAAGTAGCATATAAGATTGTCAACATAATGTTTTCTATGTGTAATCTTTAAATTATATATAATAAATACCATTAAACAAATGAATGTTTATATCAAGTTTTGGGGAAAAAATAGTAGATAGGTTGAAAATTTCAAGCTAGATGTGATCATCTTAAAGACAACCGCAAAAACAATGCTTTCCTAAAAAATGCAATCTTCACAATCATATGCTAACTTAATCACAAATGCTTAAGTTTAAAAGCTTGCTTAATTTTGAATATTATTGTCTCATCATTTTTAGGGGATAAATTTGATTGTCCAATATGACATAATTTGTACTAGAAATAAAGATATTATGGATTTATTGTAGTCTTGTACACTAATTGTGAGCTTGACAAGACCTTGTCATACATCACTTTCTTCAAAATTAGAGTGCAAATTTTATATAGTTCTTGTGTTTAGTGAATAGTTCCCAGATTAGCACGTAAACAACATTTGTGTTCGATTTAGATGCATATATTAGTGGGTTGCCTATTCTAACCATCTTTTAAAATTATGAGCTACAAGTTTCTTCAAGGGTTTTTCCTATTGAGGTGATTACAACTCTTATTTGTATAGTGTAGGTGATCCCACAAAGCATGAAAATTCCAGCTATTGGAATTTTTTTAATCTACCCATTGCATGCTTTGGTATTTTCTAGTAGATAACATGGTTATTTACAAATCTAGAAATAATTCATCTCCTTGGTGAGGATGAAAATATGACCAACTTTTAAGTAGGAGAAAACCTAGCAATATGACTTCAACTACCAAAAACCTAAATGGTCGCACAATTTTAAAAGAATGTATCATTTAGGATATATTAATTATTGATAGCAAGGCATGAGCTCATATAAAATTTGAATGAAAGGGGAAATTGGTATCATACTATGTTATTCAATTGATGACCAATTATGAATGCAAGACACAAATACAATGAGTATCACCTATAAAACAAACTTCACATTGGAATCATTCTTTTCAATTTTCAACCACATTATTGAGCAGTAAATATGCCGTGCTTATACAATGTCATCTACAATGCATAGAAAAAAATGACAATGTAATGGGCATGCCTCTAATAGATGGTAGCATTATACATGTCGTAACATAATAGGTTGAAACCTAATAGTAAACCTTGCTTAAATGTGAAAATAATTATCTTCAAGCTCATTATTGAACAACACATATGCTAGCAAACAAGTATATCCTACATGTGTATTTACAACTTAAGTTTCCTTGTGTAGTGTAGTGACCTCAATAATAGAGAATGTCAAATACACCAGTGCTTATGTCATAGCTCAATTTGACACGTTTTACTCAAAATAATGGACGAGAATGATCATATGAAAAATTCAACAAAACAATTCTTAGGAACAATGTCGATCATATGAAATTTAATTGTAGTAGAGTTATTATGTGTGGTGATTGTTTTGAAACTCATTGTTTCATAATAATCAGACTTTTCTAGTGTTACGTCATGGTGGATAATACATGTATCACTAGTATATTTGACCCACAAAATCGACCAACATTTTCGACCAAGCATTTAAATGGTTTTGCTTGGTCAGTTTATAGAAGGAAATTTTTGGATTTTTTTAATCCATTCTCGTGTCTGTCATAATTACAAAAACCATAACATGTTGTCGTAATTATGACCAACACGGGCATATAACTTTAAAAAAATATGGTTTCATTTTATTTCATTTTGTCATTTTGGCAAAGCAAAGTTGAGGGAGGGAAGGAGGGCACACAGAACACATCGAAGATCATCCAAAAAGTTGTCTTCAATAACCTAATCACACACCTCTCTTTTCATTTTGTATTATTTGTATGGGCAGTGTTGCAAGGGTAGGGTTTTTGTAATCTTTGGAGTCTCTGTCAACTGGACTTTATTGGAGCTCTGCTACAACTGTCATGCAAATTGTGGCTCATCTGGTAGGTATCCATTTCTCTATTCACAGTTTGGTTATCTATGTATTTCCATTGATAACATACCAACAAGAAATATTAGGAGGGTTTCTGAGAAAATAAGTTATGATTCTATATCCAAGGATCTATGAAATTTGGTGAAACCTTCTCCAATAGTCGCAACTCTTCTCTTTTAAACTCTATTTTAAATGACATAGATTGAAGGAAAATGGGTATAAATTTGGAAATATTCTCTGACCCTACTATTCCCTGTATATTTTCATAACTGAAACTTAACTTAGAGACCATGTTTTATTCTTTGTAATACCTTTGTGTTCCTTAGAAAGCCGGTGAGTCCTTTTTATCATTAAACTCAAACCCTGCTAAACAACTGCAATGGCCTATTTTGTCCACCACTTTGCAGATCCCATTCAGACCACACTCACCATAACTCTTGCATCTCTCTCCCTCCACAAACAACACACAAATCACAAAGATGAGGTAAATGGAAGCAACAATATTAGCAGCCATTTCCCACACAAATATATTGGCCAGTGCTCAGCGGGACTTGATCTATCGGGGTCTAATAAGCCTCTTTTATAGGGAAAACATATGCAAGTAGTGGGTTAAAGTCAACATTTGAAGTTGAATATGCGGTGAGTTACAATAAACATAAGAGTTTAACGTTCTGTGACTATGGGAGTCGGTGGTTGATAGACTTTGTCCCACATAAACACCACAACTGCTATTTGTACGGTCAATGACCCTGCCCTTTCTAGAAGAACACGTGGATTGTTGAAAATTAAAAATTTAGGGAAAGAGAAATTGCATGTCGTCTAGAAGAACATTGAATCAATTTCACTTCTCTAGCTTGAATTTTTTGTCATGTTATGGAGGCATCTAATGCTTTAATGAGTTCAATAGATTTGTTATGAGTTGCAAATCAAACATTACAAAGAATCTCTAGATTTAATGATTCTTCCACAATGATTTTAATGGTGTTAGATTTCTATAATTTATACTATTGATTATAATTGTTTCTGGATTTGTTTGTGTCATAGTTTTTTGCATCAACGTTTTAGATTACATTTTATGATCTATCGTCAAGACGATATTTTTTATGGTAGATGTTAACAATGTTGCTAATTGTATCATATCTTACAAGCAAAATCATAATTGTTATTATGATTTTTTTCAATTATAGAAATAATTATAAAATTAATATTGTTGGAAAGGAGTTGAGTAACTGAGAGGGGAGGGGTGAATCAGTTACCACAAAAACAAATCCAAGTTCGTTAGATGTCTTAAGAAAATCAGTCACTGTTGCTCAGTTAACATAGATATTTCACTGTCACTCGGTTAACATAGTAAATCTTAAGATATTAATTGTGATTATCTTTAGTAATTAATTGCAGAAACATAAATCATAAAGAAAATGAAATGTACATAGATAACACCAAGATTTAACGTGGAAACCCAATATGGGAAAAACCACCAATAGCAACTAGTCACTATTTTTCACTCTTCTGAAGTGAGCCCTGTTAGGAGCCAACCCTATTAAAGGTTACAATAACACACTATTAGGTGTGACCTGGTTAGAGGATTTAATCACCCTGTAAGGAGTGGCCTTATGAGAGGTCTTCAAACACTTCAATGTAGAAATGTCACCTTGTTAGAGGATTTACAAAAGACTGTTAAGTCTACTCTGTTAAGAGATTTTGATCACTGCTACAATTGTTAGAGAGTAACAATGGATTGACCTGTTTTGATAAGCAACTAACTTTGTTGATTCAGATCTCTGTTCTAGATTATTTATACTTGATCCTCATTGATCAAATATTTTGTTGCAGTCCTCTATATTCTGTCCTTAATCATAATCCCATCTGATTTTGCCTTCACTCTTCATATCACACTTCACATGCAATTCCACATCACCACTATTATCTCACATAATTCAATCCAAACTTGACCTCATATATATATA